>OY829915.1:138158228-138543884 GCA_963691935.1 Nephrotoma guestfalica | reverse complement strand
CACCATAACAATTTAATAGTGAGTCCATTATTAGCTGCACCTGCAGCTCGACAATTTCCTGAAATTAGTAAATCTTTAAATCCGTTTTATGCTGCCAGTGAATGTAGTTTATTTGCTGCAATGGTACACATTACAGCAACTATCAATGAAAACACCAACTGTTAACTAATTATTGGGACGAAACAAAATGTATTAGGAGAATTATAATAATATAGATACTTCTGTGAACTACAAACACGCAAAATTAACACTCTATTCTGCATGTTGACCCATACCAAACTCTTAAATACGTCAAAATACTATTATAATGCCTAAACTTAGTCTGGAGTAAAGTTACGTCAAAGGCTCTAATATGGGAATCTGAAACAACCAAAATACTGTTAATATCCTTAATGCACTCCCACCAGCCCTACGAAAAACCCCCAAGACTACCAACCATTAACCAGAAATATGTATAATATCGAGGTTAACACCGTATCAGACTAACACTCTGAATCAAAATTCGAACAACAAGACGAATTACAACCACCACCACTCACTCTTGCGTACGCCGATGATATTATTCCCATTACTCGAGGCACCACCACCACAATTCAATCCATTCTTGAAGAATTAATCAATTCACTAGGTGTAGTCAGCTTAGATCCAAATCCGGTAACACTCATCCCAGTACCATTCCGGCTGGAACAAACCTCACTCCTGTTGGCACAATGCGATATATAGGCACATATTCAAGCTCAAACCTAAGTCGGCCACACACCATTCAAATTCGCTGACAAATGCAAAATTTTATAAAAGACAAAATTCCGTTTTATTATAGTTGTCAGGGTGTACAACACTGCAATACTCCCCACCAAACAAACCCCATGAAGCAATATGATCGCGCTTCGCTTGTGGAATGCACCCGGTCGTGGCTTTCCCAGAGCGGAGACGCGGTGTCTGAGTGCCCCTATAGTATCGCGAGCCAACCATTTTTCAGCCCCGTTTATTTTCGACGACCAAGCCGCATTGATCACCGAACCAATCATCACGGGACCTAGGGTGTCCTCTGCCAGTACCGCGCACCACTGCTTCCGTGTGCTAGAAGTAGGCTCTCCGTTGCAATTGCACCGGTTCAAATGGCGGCAACTCTGCAGCGTCAGGTCCCTAAAAAGCGTAGGCATTCCATCGATCCCCAGTGATTGTCGCTATTGAACGTAGATGTCAGTTTGCACTTATATTTGAATGTGACAAGCACATGACTGCTGTCAATGACTGCACCACTGTAAGATCCAATGTTGGATATGTTGGTGGAGTGCCTCCATTCATCCATTATTCGATCTCCACGTGATTTTGTGGATTCCCTTATGTGGGAAGAACGTACTTGATACAACTAATTTGTGCAGGCTGTTAAAAGCGAAGAGCGATGTACCCGCTGTAACCCCACCGATCCCGCATTAAAGTCGCTTACGATGATTTCAATATCGTGGTGCAGCATGATATTGAAGACCTCCGCCAGCTTAACAAAGAACAAATCCTCGAAGTCATCCGCTCCATCTTTGGAGGGTGCCGATACATTAACAATCGCGATGTTAAACTTCTTAGTGCGAAGTCCGACCGTGCAAATCCGCATGTTAATAGGGCAGAAGTCGATAATATGACGTTTCATACGCCGAAGCGTGCAATCATTTGTGGTATCGTATTTCCCACTCCAAGACCATTCAAGCCACTGCAGTAGAAGCATGTCCAACGTGCAACTCCCTGCTTGGTTCGAAAGGTTCTAGAGATTTCCAAGTTTTAAGAGGCCAAGCACGCTAGATGTTCACATTCCCAAAGCGTTGTCAGTGTATAACTTCCGAGGTCGAGCACTTAACGAATTCGAGGCCCTGGCTAGGGTTTACAGCCTAACTGTTTTTGTGAGAGAAGGTTGTTGGCCAACCGTCAAACCTACTTTTCATGCGTGTGGATCACGCACTGGTGAGACTCTCTAGGCATCCAGTCCCACCTTGGACCCACTTATACAGCGAGCCGATTGATACAAAGAAGACGGTTGCTTCAGCCGCTAACATTCTGGAGAACAGTTGCTGATGGTAGTGCTTTTGGGGGCCAATGACTTGCCCAACCATGTAGTGTCCATGACTTTAAACAGACTTTCCCCTGCTCGTCTCCTCGATTAATTTAGAGTTAACCAGGGAGCACCGCGGTGAGGTATATGATCTATAACTTCGTCATCCTATTGTTTGTTTGTAAAATTATGTATCTTAATTGCATTTAACGCGAGACTAAAGGCGAATCACACGAAGTTATTCGCAAAAGTATTAGGTAACAGAAAGTTAAACACATGATTATTTATTATAAGGGGCAAATTGCGCATTCCGTATGATTCCCTATAAAAATATTCGAAAATTATCTATTAAATTTGGAAAAATAAGAAATTCGCGTATAAACTTGCGAATTAATTTATGAAGGTGGGAATTTGCTTGTTCCAAAAATATTGTTCGAATTTTTATTATATGTGCTAAAGAATCTGTTACTCTTCCTTCCCAAGTGAAACAATTATTTAAGTTTTCGATAATCATCTCTAAATAGATTTTCATAAATAAAGTTTCTCGCATTCGAAATTCGCGTTTGGAGTGAATACCGCCTTAAAGCTAGAAGTTCTAAAAGTTTCAAACTTAGAGCAAACCGTTTAGAGCAAAATGCTGGCATCTAGTGATTTTTTGTTCCAAGAAAGAGGTTGTTATTCAATTACCAACCAATGTAGTCCAATGTAGTCCTTTACCTTTACCGTGGGATACGTAGTTTTTTCAGTTTGCATGGTTCTGTCTAATATTTGATCAAAATTAATGCAACGATTATCAAGAAAACGATAATTCAGGTAATTTTTCAGATTTGATTTTACTAGCTGAAAATAGCTTGAAGTTAGCTCAATTCGTAAATTGCTGGATGCCATGGGAGCATGTTTAATGGTAATATGAACTGGATGAAGTTAGACAGATTCGTAAATTGCTGGACATCATGTTTAAAATGTGTCGAGTTAATGGGTATCGAAATATTAGTAATGGCACTAACAGTAAAAATCTATGCCAAAAATCAGGGCATATTTTATATCGGATCACACTCAAATAAATTAAAAGCTGGACGCATGTTTAATGGTAAGGTGGCGGGACTAAGTGTAGTTAGACCAATTTGTAAATTGCTGGATCCCATGTTTATAATTTGGCGTGATAGAAGACAATGAGTTCATGACTAAACCGGCGTCTGTTTATGTCAAGTAGCTCACTAAATAAAAATTTTTCACGAATGATTCATCAAAATCTTCATATGAATTGGTCTAATTTCACTCAGTCCATATTACCATTAGACATGTGTTCAGCTTTTAATTTATTTGACTGTGATGCGATATAAAATATGCCGTGATTTTTGGCAAAAATGTTCACTGTTAGTGCCATAACTCAATTTCAACAACCTCTAATTTGCGAATCGGTCTAACTTCACCCAGTTCATATTACAATGTGTAATTTTTTTGAAATTTTGGCCGATGAACACTATTACGTTTAATTTCCACCAATTCAGCTCGCTTCGTTGTAATTGTGCTCTTTCAGCATAGTTTTCCCCATTTTGTCTGTGTGGTATTGTATTTCACTTGTACGTTGTTATCTCTTTTTGGTTTATACTTCTGTTTCAGTTTAATTATTTGTTGTTGATTTGATAAATCTAACAACAGCCGACACAACAAAGTTGAAATACTGGGAAGGTGGTTTTGGAAATTGTATAAATGGAAACTTTGTATCGGATTGTAACTAAACAATAAGCCTCCCAAACTTACAAGCCATTGCGAAACCGCTGCAAATACTAACAATAAGTACAATCCCCGGATGAACCTGGTTTATGTCAAAACCCCCGTTTATACATTCAACATGCGTTCAGCTTTTAATTTGTTTGACTATGGTGCTACATAAAGGTTCAGTTGTTCACTGTTAGTGCGTATTCACGAATCGGTTTAACTTAACCCAGTTTGACTATGATGCTACATAAAATATGGCCTGATTTTTGGAATAGTTATTCACTATTAGTGTCACAACACAAATATATTGCGCCCTAACACGACAAATTATAAAAAGGAGGTCCATTTACGAATTGATCAAGCAGCTCAATAAATGTTAACAATAAAAGATTAATAATTTTCTTTGTCTGCAATAATTTTCTGCTAAAAGTAGGCTCTCCGTTCAATTGCTAACTTCAATAACAAGTAATTTTGGGCTATGTAGCATTATTCGATTTTTGTACATGTTCGTGAACATATCCCAAATTCCATCCTCGAAAAATGCGATGGCAACACTAATTATGGAGATCATGAAATTTTTGACTCTCAGCCCAAAAATCTCAACATTTTTGCGCTCAGCCCTGAAAATACTTGCTATCACGAGGCTGAGAGTAGAAAAAAAGTGTAGAAATATTCGAGGCTGAGAGTAGAAAAAATACTTATAAAGACATGTTTGTAAAGTAAGCCCAATTTTATGTATGATGAGATAGCTCAATTTCCATCCCAGAAAAATGAGGTGTCAACACTATTATGACATTTTTGACTATCAGCCCCTAAAAATGTCACATTTTTACTCTCAGCCCCGAACATATTTACTGTCATGACAACTAAATCTATCACAACTGAATTTATGGACTATATCTCAACGCTACTCTATAGAAAAATTCTAAAAAATTCACTAAAATTACATTAAATCTTCCATAACCAACAGACATAAGCCGATAGTCTGGCCAACGAAATAAAGCTACACTATTTGAGTTGCAGATGGCGTACACTAATTCATGACAGTGGCCGAAGTCTCAGGCAATCACTATGAAAACCTGCTCATAGGAAAATGTTTTGGTATTTTTTTTAGAGAATCTTACGTAATATCATTATACTCGTATTTTGAATACAGGCTAATTTTTTGAAATTGTCAGTAAATTTGTTTTGCAGATACATAATATTATTAAATTTTATTCTATTTTTTAGTGTTGGCTCGCAAAATCAAATCTTGTTGTAGTATGCTGATGTAAAAATAATTTCTTGCTAAGATGAAAAGGTTATGCAGTTTTTATAAATTTTCGAATATGTTACAGATTAAGACAGACACATTTTTTTGTTTCGGGCTACTTTTTGAGCCTGTTTCACATACATAACATATTTAATGAAAGAATAAATAATTTTGTATATAAACTCAATTACTTTAGGTATTACTTCCGAGAGAAGGACCCTGTGCTAGCGCGTATCATCACTGGGTCAGAATTTTATCTTTTCGCGATGTTTGTATCCCAATCGTTGCAACTCCCTAATCGTTTGTACTGCTATACTTGCGATTTATTCGGAGCGCAGTTTCTGGAATAAATCGCTTAGCATCAGTTTTTGAATGGCTCGATCATTCAGTTCTACATACACTAATCACTTTAGGTAGACAATTGCGGTATATGAAATTCACATTTTGCCTATACGAAGTCGCAAAATCTCAATGGTTTAAATTGATGTAGATGAAAAAATAAAATTCCTTACAAAAAAAGCAAAATCCCTTGACTTTTTAAACACACCTCGTATATCCAATTAAGACGCCACTCTATGCCGCACTCTTTTTGATTAAGCAATTAAATTTTAATTGAGAAATTTTTATTTTTTATCGTAAAATGTGAAATACCTAATTTTCTTTTATAATTGCGGAGATACACTTCAATCGCACAAACGCTCTTAGTGTATATGTCTAATGCAGTTATTGCTGGTGCCGTGAAATTCTCTACACGAAATTTTATATGTAAAGATCTGGTTTTCCTCTTAAATATAAATAAATTACTCTTGTCATTATTCATGAAAACCGTATTACTAAATGTAACCACTTTAAAATAATTACCAATTTATTATGTATAATTAAGATTTGCACTTTTAAATTTCTTGAGATTATTTCTTTTAATTAAGATGTTGGATCGAATGTTTGACATTGATGTAACTCTGTAAGTTTTTTTTTGTTTAAGTGTGTATCGTAGAAGTTTGAGAAACTATCCAATTATGTTATAAAAAGTTATTTAATTATTCGTTGATCAATGTTTGATTAAAGTTATATCACCCATAAGCCGATCTTCACGAAAATTTAAAACATTTTATTGTTAATATTCCGCCTGAAAATGATTATAGGTAATGAGAATAACACATTGGTTATTGAAAGTTTCGTATTGTGAAATCGGACCACAGTTTCCAATCGATCCTTGTTTGCGGGCGAACGAGGCAGCATATTGCAATTATTTAAACGCAGCGCTACTCAAAACTCACTCTTGTACTCGAAATATCCGAAACTTACTTAATCTGTCACAATAAATTGTTTTTTTATGATTTAATCTTAGCAATCTGTTATGGGGCCCTATTCTTGAAATTGGCGGAAATTTCCACATTCGGATATAATTTGTTTTAAAATTCTTCCGATTATTCGAATTTTTCGCCGGCTACTTTAATCATTTTTCAAATTGCATGTTTTCTATTATTTATTTCCCTAATAATTATTCTCTTAGGCCGTTAGTGAATGTGTTAAAAATATTTAGTTAAAAATTTGGTAAAATAAAATTTTTGTGACGAAATATTTTTAAACAAAAAAGTTGAATTTGCTGTGTGAATGTATTAAAATTTTGACACATAAAAATGAATCGCTTGTCCAAGTCACCAATATTATTTTTAATTTTATTATATTATAAAAAATATAAAAATAATGAGGCTCTTGTTCGGAAATTCGGAAGGAAATTGAGAGAAGTAACTATATATTTATATATTCGGGATGATTATATTTTTGGTCATTTAATATAATTGTTTTAAATTTTAGCCTTTAGAATACTGTAAACTACGGAACATTTCAGATGACGTAACAGAGATCATGAATGGAAATTCAGTAATTACCCAAAACATTTACGGATCAACGCCAGTAGTTTCCGAAAAATAGTAGAATTATTGCCAATTAAGGAACACGGATGGAGCAAAGAATATGAATTGATTGTATTTTTATACTGGATGGCTGCAGGGTGTAGTTATCGCGTAGTTGCTGGTTTTGTTGGTATTAGTCCGTAAGTTCAAAGTTGTAAGAGTTTAAATAGTATAATTAAATATATTTTCTCTGTAGCTTTACAGTTAAATCAATAATTCACAAAGTGTTGAATTATTTTATTCATAATATGCGGCACATTATTAAACCTCCATTGTATAACGAACTTGAGGAAATTGGAGCTAGATTTTGTGCAAGATCAAAAACAGCAATTTTTGGGAATGTTATTGGTGCAATAGATGGATGTCATATAAGAATTAAATGTCCAGTCAATAAGCATGATGAATACCTCAATTATAAAAGCTTTTACTCCATCCAGTGCCAAGCCGTAGTAAACAGCAACCATTTATTTAACGACGTATTCATCGGATTTCCAGGATCAGTACATGATACAAGGGTTTTCAAAAACAGCCCTTTGTATCAAGATGGTACAAACGACAAATGGTATTTACTAGGTGATAGTGGGTATCCATGTCAGCTGAGCCCCATAGCAGTGATACACCATTTAAAAATGCTTTGGGGAAACAAAAAATATTTAATACGGCACATAGCAGGGCTCGCAATGTTGTAGAATGTGCGTTTGGCATTTTAAAATGTAGGTGGCGAAATATTTTCTTTAATGCCCTGAAGTTGAAGGTTGAAAATTGCATCAAAACCATATTTGCTGCTTGTGTGCTACATAACATTTGTGTATCTGGAGGAGATATCGTTCCATCACCCGAAATAGACGATTCACACTTTGAATCTGATGAAACAAACATTTCGTATCTGAGAGATTCTTCCGAAGCAATTGCTTTTCGTAACACGCTTTTGGATCAATTATAATAAATAAAGTATAATAATTTCAAAAATAAGAACAATCCTTTTATTTCATCCTAAAAAACTTAAAATTATAAGTATAAATTTAGCCTTTGACTAGCGCTTTAATTAGTCGGTTAAGGTACATAGTATTGTTATGTCTCAAAATACATTACTCTGATTCGGAACCAGAAGAAATCAGTAAAATATCTACATTTATATTGGGATAGTCTTGTCGGACCATTTGACCATATATGCTTAGTAAGCCATTAATCTTTTTATCCATTTTCTTGTCCCGCTTTTCACGAATAGCCAAATAGCGTTCAGTCGTTATGCAATCTTTGGCAGTACGACTTCGAAAACAACCTCGCGATGAAGTTGATGGTGTTGGACTTTCCAAATTTGATCGTGACTCGGATGACGTCGATGGTGTTGGACTCTCTGGCGAAACATATCCTTGCGAGGAAGTGGATGGCATTGAACCCGCTGATGGAGTATTTATGGGCGGTTTATTTACGAGTAATCCTTTACTACTGGACATCAATAATGGAGGATGAAAGTTGTCTTTACATCTCGCATATTTATCAATAGTTTCAAAAAATGGCCAATCTTCTTTGGCTTGTTTTTCTTCTGGTGCTTCGTCTCCAGCTCCCTCTCCGGTGTTTATTTTAAAGAAGCCGTTCTAATTAAAACAATAAAAATTGGTACCAACCTTATATTTTTTCATTAATACAGACTACTGTTGTTTGCAATGAATGTAGCTTTTGTCACGTCCCAATTTGTCGCCGCAATTTTCCAATACTTTCCTGCAAATTAATGAAATTGTGAAAAAAATAATTGAAAATAAAAAGCAATCAAAATCGAGTATTACCTCCAACCGGCGCTAATAATTGCATTTTTGGATGTAAATAAAGTATCAAATTTAATACGCGTTTAAATTAAAATTATTCGTTCATCGTATGTCCCTAATAAAAATTGCAAGGTTTATAAATGTAGTAATAAATTTTATAATATCACTTGAATATTTAAACTTACATGTGGCGTATGGTTTTTCAACTACCCGTTGCTTTTTTTTCGGTGGACCATCCATATTTACATTTTTATAGGAATTTATTTTTAAATGAAAAAAGTATTTTATTGTTGTTACAGCCTACTACTCACATTATTTATTATCAAAAAACTGAGGTTATGTTTTTTTAACATCCCGTCAAAATTTATAGACGGTCTAGAGTTCGTAAAAAATTTTTGTGGTGAATAAAAAATAATTTTTAATTTTCCTGTCAAAATTTTAATTTTTAACAGGGTTTTTAATACATTCACTAACAGCCTTAGTAGGTAAATAAATAACAAAAAAAATTGCAAACAAATTTGAAAAAATAATTAAAGTAGTCGGCGAAAAATTCGAATAACAAAATGCACGTAGAACCATCTGCCCATTGCATATCTCCGTGGCACTCTGACAGGGGTCATAGTTGTGTTTACTTCGATAACCGATGGTACCTCCCAATCCAACCGCAAAAGCTTTAACCACCGTGCTGTTTGGTCGGTGACAGGGATTCCGCGATTTTCGCAAACAATTGAAACATTTTATTGTAATTATTCTGTTTGAAAATGATTACAGGTAATGAGAATAACACGTTGAGCACGAAACAAATGGCAATTTACATCCGGAAATCGTTATTATAGGAAGTTTTTTATTTTGAAATCCGATCACATTTTTTAATTGAATCGTGCTTGCAGATGAATGAGGCATCATACTACAACAATTTAAACGCAATTCCACTCAAAACTTCCTCATTTACTTTGGGTTACCGAAATTTACAGAATCTGTATCAATAAATTTTATCCAGCAAAAATCAGTCATCAGGGATTACCACAAATGTATTTGAGCCATTAATTTCTAGACATTCAGTTTATTTTGCTTTGGGCAGAGACATTCCTTGGTAGTACAAAAATGTTATTTAGGGAGGGGGTTATTTTTAGAATTTTACTTTACCCGGTTTAAATAACACTTACAACAAATCAGGCAACTGATATTTCAACGTATCTAATAACAGATTGCTGCTAATATTTGAAAGACATCTTTAAAGCTTGTTGTACTTTGAACATTGAAACCAAAAATAGTAAATCGAACAGTCGTGCAAGAAATAAACTGTCCTCAATTTAACATTATCAATTTAAACTTAGAGAACTTTGAGTTCTTCATTTGACTAACATTTCCCAGATTTTAGGACATGTGGTTTGCTACAAGTTCTATGTAATGCATCGAATTACTTTCATGAAGAAATTGGTACCGCTGAATCTATCAAACCATCAAACTACCGTGATATACAAGTACTATATGGGTATTCGTGTATTTATTACAACAGTCCACACTCTGGCAAATCAATAAAACAGGATTGAATTACGTTTCGGTACAAGAAAATGGAACCAGTGGATTTATTATAATATCCCACACCGACAAAAAACCGATCATAGTACATTGCATTGTACAAACAACATAAATCGATAAAATTGCATCGAATTGCTTTCCGGTACTTGAAATGGGTTCAACTGTCTTTATTACAACTGCCCCCATTTGTATTCAAATTGATTTTGTTGTTGACGAGGTGTGGGCGTTTGTAATAAATTCAGAAGTATCAATTTCTTGCACAGGAAGGTAATTGGACGCCTAAAAATCGTTTTTTGTGGAAGTGGGCTGCTGTAATAATTCCGGTTTCATTAAATTTCAGTGAGGTTTATGACCTTTACAGAGAAATGTGATTTTTAAAGAGTTTCGCTCCTAAGATGCAGCTTTTTGGGACTAGCTCATCCAATATTTTATATGAATCCGAAATTCGTGGTGTAACGAAAAATATGGGTTTTAAAGGGATGCTCTTCTTTGAAGTAGTTTCATGGGAGTTGAGCTAGTCCAGTGTATTGTAATTAGTTTGTAAAAAATTCCAGTACCACCCACAGTATATCATAGAATAAAATATCGAGAAATCCGATGAGTTCCGAGGTTATCTATACTGCTACGAGGTTGTACCTCGTAGGTTGACTCTTGGTTATTGAACTAAACCAATATACTTTAACCATTTTGTAAAAAGTTCTAATACCTCTTCCAGTACGATACAATTTTTAGCAAAAAATTAGCGTGGTGTAATTAAAGGTGCAGTTTCAATCATTCAACGGCTTCATTCAACCTTTGCAATAAATTTGTTACTAATTTGTAAAAATGTATACTACTATTTTCATTGGATAGTTTACAAGCGCTGGGGCAACATTAGGATCATTTGGACAAAAAGGAAGACTTCCTAATAATTGCGACTATTAGTTGTTGTTTTATTCGTACTTATTTTAAGATATCCAGAAACAAGTCGTAGTGGTTAGTTTGTTTTTGATTCCATACGAAATTTTGTCATAATTAGATTAGGTTCGAACTCGCAAGTCGTATACTCGTAATTTTTACATAATCAGTCCCTTTCTCATGTCATAAGATTTTTTTCCAAAAAATACTTTCGTTCGTTTGTAATAAGTTTACAATCCAAAATCCAACAAGCATTCAGACAAAATAGAAGTAAAGGTATCTTAATTTAAGTAGGGTAGAGTCTCCTTTGTGGACACTCTTCGGTTGTGGGCTGCCCTGCATAACGTTTGACAGAATGCAAATATAGTGGATCTGACTGCTGTCATAATTGTATTTTGACAGTACGCAATTATCGAAGGAACAAGCATGTTTATTAGCTGCGATTACATTGAAAAAAGTCCGTAAACATTAACGCAATGGTAATTTTCCAACGTTTTAAAATGCGATAAATCAAGTGAATAATCTCAAACAGGTGAGTGTATCGATATTTATACAGAATATTCGTTATGATTTGGGATACCACATCGACTTATATCAAAATCATGATGCATCACATTTTTTTGGTTACTCCGAAAATGGTCGTGATTTTCGGTTGTGGGCACTTAAATGAAACCGTTTGTGGGCACCCTCTTTTTTCATTTAAAGCATTATGTTTGACTGGAAAACTATCAGATATCATTGTTTATGTTGACTTCACATATTCTATTAACATTTTAACGTATTTAAGGTATTTTTAGCCATGACAATCTCGAAGAAGTCAACTGAATCAGCTTTAGGAATGCTTAGTTAAAACGAAACACATAAAATCGACTGTGCGAACCTATGAAATTGCGCGGAGCTGTTTGCAACACTACCTGCATAAAGCGGAAGCGATGTAAGGCGACTTGTCATCTGTGGAAGATGCTGTATGATTTCGTTCGTAAATGCAACCAACGGACTTTATCAAATATGGTGAGTTTATGTTTACTCTTCCTTTTCTTTTTTGTATATCATTTTGTATATCAATTGGAATGTTTTTTAAAAGTTTTTAAACTGATCCATGAGAGGGATCTTGTCCAATATATTTTGAAGTGCGTCAACCATTATTACGGCCTCAGTATCAACGAGCTGCGTGAACTGGCGTATCAATTCGCTAAGAAACTTGAAGTTGAATATCCGCAGAATTGGAATGACAACGAGAAAGCGGGCAAGCATTGGTATTACAATTTTATGCGCCGCCACCCTGCGCTCATTTTACGACCCCAGAACAAACATCCATGCAGCTCGCGAAAGGCTTTTGTAAAGGTCTTTTTAAAACTATGGACATTTGATGGATGAAAATCACTTCGAAGCAACGAATATCTACAGCGATTGCCATGAAGGGTAAGCAACGTGTTGGAAAACTTGTAGCCGCTAAAAGAAGAGCGATGATGACAATGGCCTTAACCGTAAGCGCTGCTGGCAATAGTCTACTACAATTTTTTCTTTTAAATTCTGATCCAAAATGCAAACCATCTTCTTCGACAATGTTTCTGATGGGACTAACGGTTATTCTGATGGTTCTGTCTGAATGTGCTAGCAAGAGTTTGTGCGCTATATGCACCATTTTATAAATTTTTGAAAACTTTCGTTAACTTCCTGTGCTGTTGCTTCTCGACAGCCATGCTTCGTATCTACCAATTGAAGCCATCGATATCACCATTGCCAATGGAGTGCTTATTGTTTCTTTCCGCCGCACTGTAGCCACAAACTACAGCCACTGGATGTGTCTATTTACGGACCGATAGAGACCTCTTACAAGTCACAGTGTTCTGAATGGCAAAAAATAGTGCCAATAAGGGAGGGCTGTAGATCATTCAACCTTGCTCTCTCGATCTGATATTTTTAATTCTCATCTAGTTGTTTTAGATAATAGTCATTTTGCTGGTCTTGTTTGGAAGACTCTTGATTAGGCATTAACACCCAAAGTCATTAAATCCGGCTTCAGAGCATCCGGAATTCATCCATATGACCCAGACATCTACTCTGACGTTGATTTTATTCAAGCGGTCGAGCGGAATGTGAAAAAAGCTGACTCGGAGGATCGCACAGGAAGTGGAACTGGTCACCACACCAAAACCTTCCACATCTACAGCGTCTTCAGCGAGCCGCTTATCAGACTTGGATGAAATTGGTCCCCTTCAAGCAGCTCCGGAAAAAGCGTCTTCAAATCTTAATCGTAAACCGATGTAAAGCACCATGCTTACTCCTCCAGCAATCGTTGCTGATTCAAAGACGAAAGGCGCATAGCGAGCAGCCGTCTCCCATCCGCAGAGTGTAAAAAAAGAAGGCAACTGCACCCACCACCCCGTCGGCCAAACGCTATAAAAAAAGAACTCTTCACCATCTGATCAAGTGCAACACATGTGTACGGCCCGTGCTTTTGAAGTGCGCTGACATGCATTACAGCTATGCATGCAAAAATTGTGTTCCTTTTCTATTTTTAATCGAGTTAAAATGGTTCTTAAAATGGTCTTAAAATGTTTATAGTTGACGGAATCAAAGTAGTTACCTTAGCAAACAGTTCACTGAGGGCTTTGGTTTTTCATTGATATTCATATCTCCGCATAATATGGATTAAAAGGAAAATTTTGGGTCGTGAACAAAACTGTGCCCACAACCGGAGAGTCTCCCCTAGATAAATACATTTCTAATATTTTATTTCAGAATACACGTCATTATTTCACCACACATTTTATGTAAAAACTAAAACAAGATCAACTTATAAGATAAATGACGGAAGCTAATGTTATATCTTTAGAATATCGCGCGTATCTATATAAGACAACACTGAATATAAAGGCGTTATATTAACATAGCACTAACAACATTATAATGACCATAGAGGTGCAGCGACGGCAGAAATAAACAAAATACGAGTATGTCTTCAAACACTTTGTGTGAAATAAAAAGAAAATATTTTGTTGCAAGCCGTAGAACACCTCCGAGGTAATTTACACAAAAAGTGTATATTCCAACACCAAACAAAATAACAAAAAAAAACTCGATCAATATTTTAATGAGAAATGCCGTTAGCTAATTATTATTATTGGTATTATATTCATAAAATGATAATTACCTATGTAGCTAGCTGCCACTAGAGCATAATACAACTCCAGATATGGTCCGGTTTTTCTTATTAATCTTGTTATTTTCTTCTTATGCCGTACTCGTACCCATAGTCGTACGTATGTCTTACAAATTAAATTAATTCAACACTTTAAATTCATACTAATTGGATTTTAGTTATAGTTGTTGTTGTTACTGTTACAAAATTTAAATTTTAAAAATCCACAACGTAAACCTAAAAGTCACACGATTTAATTGAAAATAAACGCGGGAAAAAAAATGTTGCTTGGAAAATTTTTGTGTAAAGTAAAATTTTTGTTGAGGTAATTATTTTTTATAGCGAGAAGTTTCTTAGAATTTTTAGAAAAATAATCTGAAACGTTTCCTGTTTTTCCCATTGAATACAAAAAGCTAAGAAAATAAATAAGATTTTTCTGTTAATTATTGATTTAAACGAAATGATAAGAGAAGAAGCCGAACATTTTTTTTATTTATAGAATTTTCGATTCAAAATAATTGCACGTCATGATAAGAATAAATCCAAATTTGTTTAGTTAGTGTTATACTCACATTAAGTAGTTAGTAAAATTTTACAAAATTCTTGCACTGTCGTTTTATATTATTTAGATTTACTACTATAAGGCGCACGTGTTTACTGATAAATTCAACTATTGCTTACAATTTAAACTATTTGTAGTTGGAAGACAAATCAAAAATTGATCTGGTTGAAACATTCCGCTTCAGTAGACAATACGCAAATGGCCTGTTGTTGAGAACTTCTGGATTTCGATGGCATACTCCCACGGTCCTTTCAATTATTATGAGCTTGGTGTAATAAATTTTAAGATTATTAGGTCTGTCAATAAAAGGCCCACAGAAATTAGTTCCGTTGTTGGTATGAATTTTTTTGCAAGTGTTTTCTTAACTCTCAGGTTCGCCAAACTTGGCAAATTGCATTTACATGAAACTCGCTTAAGTTTCTGATTTGTCTCGATGCTTTGGAACCAACTGACTCTTGGCTATATTACCTTTCTGTTGGTTGTTGCCACTTTTCTTTGTAATTTATAAATATCGACAAACCCGACTCCTGGAACTAATCCCATCAGTTTTGTTATTCTTCTAACCATTACTCGTAAGCAATAATGTTGTTCTCCTGATCTTGTTTGCCCCTTCACATTTGCCTAATATAATGACGCTCTGTCGAATAGATCTCCGTTCTGGGAAAAGGTGCTCTGCTTCTTTGCTTTGACTCACGGAGCTGTCTTGAGATATGACCCATTCTATAACTCAACAAACATCTGAACTTACTTTGTCTATTCAAGCAATAGTCAGCGACATAAGCACTTGTGGTAAACACAGAAACTAAAATTCAATTTGGGTAGGTCTCGTAATCGCAAAAGTACAAACAATATTTTAAAAGGTTTTCTTCTCTGTCTCTCTAATTAAGAGAATCGGCGCTATTGTGTCAACCAATTTGGATTTTACGTCATTCAGTAAGTCCCGAGGCTGACACATCGATGGAGAATGTTTTGTAATGCTGTATAAGATAGCGGAAATTTATCAGCGAAAAATAAGAGAGTTCGCTACTCGCCGCAAGTGGCAGTACACTCACAAAAGAGAATTTATTTTGTTATATAATTACTAGCGGAAATTTTTTATTCATTTTGTATATCCTTTTCACTAAATAAAAAATCCCAGCGGAAAAGTGATCCTTAAAATGCCAAATTTATTGATCTCCGAAGTAAAGGAACTCGGTAAATGAAATCTTGAAATTTAACAATATTCCGCTTTTCCGCCATTCTAAAAGAATGACGATGAAATTTGGATAAAAGTATTGATCAGGGGTCCAAAACTTAGGACAAAATTCTAGGATCTCTTCATGCTGGACTAAACTAGGCCATTTCATAACCAATCCTTTTGAAAATTAAATTTTTTTTATCAATTTCATATCAGTTTTTGGCCAATATCTCAAAAACTTTCACTAGTAACCAATACTTTCGGTTGTTTTTCTAATAGCTTAGGTCATATTGAAACTACCAGGAAAATTTGGGGAAAATTGATGGATTAGAATTTTCACTATAATTTTTTGATTTTCTGCGACCATTTATGATATTTTCAGTTTTTGGCCAAAAACAACATTGGTGAACATTCCAAGCTACTAAAAATACATATCCCATCGTTTTATGGGGATTACTAGGAGTGGCAGTCCTGCTTCGATATGTATACCATCATCATACACGAGTCGCTGAGTCTGAGTGCAATTCAGAAGTTCCAATATCTCACAGGGCTTCTTCGAGGAGAATCAACTTTATTATTACGTCACATTATATTATGTAATTCAAAAATCGACTGCAGCTAATATAAAATGTCTGATGAACACTTCTGACGATGACATACGACTGCAAGCTCTTGGTGAGGTACGAGAGACTTCAGTCTCAGCAGAATCAGTGAATTAAGAATTCTCCGAGTTTCTAAAATTTTTGACTCGACGTATAGACACTTTAAAGATATCTCCGCCAAAGTCACAGCGATCCATTCCAAAGCCAGAAGTAAAGGGGCATGTCGCCTGTGATTATGAACAAACAGAAGTTGGTAGCCGCGCTGCGGTAAAACCGGTTTATTATTGCGCGATGTATAAGCGACAAGGATCATTCTATTTTTCAATGTAAGGATTTTCAAGCGTTGACAGATGATAATCGAAAGGAGTTTGCAAAACGCACGAATCGCTGCTACAATTGTCTAAGCATCAGTCATCCGACTTTTAGATGCACATCCAAGCGATGATGTCAACGATGTGGCACAAAACACAACACGCCTTTACATCCCGAAGAAGCTTCTGTTGAATCTACTCAAACTACATCTCATCCATCTTCAGACGAAATCAAAAGTCATCACTGCCAAAACAACAGCTGTATAACATCGCCGTGCAGTGCTCTGCTGGAGTCCGGTTCATAAACCAGGTTTATATCTGAGCGCTGCATTCAACGTCCACGGTTGAAAAAGAGAAACGCTCGTATATCGATTAGTGGATTGGGTCATTCGAACGTGGGAACATCGAAAGGCATGGTGACGTTGAAGATTAGACCCGACCATCATCCTGAATTCTCAATCGAAGCCCTTGTGATTTCAAAACTTAGCAGTAAACTACCTCCGCAAAGCGTAAACAAAATTATAAAGACGTATGTTGGTCTTAAATTAGCTGACCCCGATTATAACAAGTAGGAAAACATTGGCCTACTCATTGGAGCTGATCACTTCTTCAGTATTCTCCGGAACGGCCATATTAGAACAATCGCGAATGAGCCGGCCCTTCAAATACAATATTGGAATGGATAGTTTCAGGACAACCCGGGATTTCCAAAAATAGTAGCCTAGTTACGATGATGACTTTATTCAGTCAAGAAAGCGACACGGTGAACTTCGATCGAAGTTTAAGGAGATTTTGGAAACTCGAAACACCCAACGAGCAACAACGCTGGATTTCCGCGAAAATCATTTTTGCAAAAAACGTATAGAGGAATTCCGAAGGTCGTTTCCTGGTGAGACTCTCGTTCAAAAAACCACCAAAATTCTTAGGAGATTTATTATCGGCGGCAATCCAAAGGCTGAGGGGAGTTGAATGCCGATTCGTACGCGATCCTACATTATATTATAGCGCGACATTATGGCGAGTACCAACAATTGAACCACATCATGGCGTGCTCAAAACATCCAAAAATGAGAGTTGTATTTGATAGATCTTCAAAATCTAGCACAGTGGTTTCCCTAAATGATTGTTTGGCAGTCGGGGCTACAGTGCATTTCAGTTTGTTCGTGATTATTCTGCGTTTTAGAGAACATAAAATAGTATTTTCTGCGGATGCGGAGAAAATGGCGAGTTCCTTCGTAACACAAAAAACATTTCAAGCTAACAACGGTCACTTATGGTCTCACATCGGTCTCCTTTTAGGCCACCAGAGTGCTAAAATAAATCGCGGACGATAATAAAAATTTACCCAAAAATACTTCTCTTGCTATAGCTAATGACATTTACGTGGATGACTTCATGACGGGAGTCGATAACGAAGACGAGGCACCGCAGCTACTTGAAAAGATAGCAGACATTTTAAGTGCCTTTGGGTTCCATCTCAGGAAGTGAAAATCCTCCTTGAAGAACTTCAAGAAGGAGAAGATGCAAGAAAATTCAGGACCACAATAAAGATATCTTGGTATCTGATCCGATGGTTTCACGTCTATTGCTAAACTCCACGAAATTCTCAAAACGCACAGTTCTCTCCGAAGCCAGCAGAATCTTTGACCCTCTAAGTTGGGTATCTCCAGTAGTCATAACATTCAAAATATTTCTGCAGATGCTTTGGTGTGATAACCTGGAATGGGACGATAATCTCCCAGTAGAGAGGGATATTATATGGAATAACTTTCGATCAAATTTGCAAAATATTAATAAAATCTCCATTCCCAGAGTCAGTTGGCTGCCGCATAGATATACATGGCAGTCGGCGTATGCAGCTATGGTATATTTCCAAATTGTCAACCAAACCGGAGAAACGTATGCAGCGCTGGTATGGCGCCAATAAAACAACACACTTTTCCTCGCCACGAATTATGCGCAGCTGCATTGCTTATATGTCCCATCAACGCTGTTAAAAGGGAGTCGTTGGAACACTTTTGTTGGTAACCGCACACATCCGAAATTCTCATCAACACATCGAGGAAAATTTGACACCATCTTCCTTCAGCAGAAACTCCAGCCGATTGTGCTTCTAGGGTTTCTCTCCCAGCGAACTCAACTCTCACACACTTTGGTGCAATGGTCCAAGCTGGCTAAGTAAATCCGTCGAATTTTTGCCACCCCAATTAAAACATTACGGCCAAACCATAGAAGAAAGAATAACTAAGGCCATCTTTCTAATACTCATTTGTTCCAAGTCAAATGATTGGTTTGATGAATTAATCGTTAAATATTTATCATTCCGCAAGCTACAAAGGATTATGGGGTATATCAAACAATTTGTCGACGACGCTAGAAAACACAAGGACACCAGAACGAGCCGGATTCATCTGCTACGGGAAGAGTTGGTTTATCTCGTGCATCTTATTTGTCAACACGTACAAGGGCAATGTTATAAAGATGATATATTGGTACTTCAACCGAAACGAAGCATTAAAAAAGCCTCAGATCATTAAATCCGTTCCTAGATGAGATCGGGAAAGTTTGAATTGGAGGCACGTTGCAGAATAGTGTGGCTCTCTACTCCACCAAACATCCGATAATTTTGCATCAAAAGTCAACAATTACGCTGCTTATTAGTCGAGATATAGACAACAAACATGCGGGTCCTTCGCTTCTCCAGTATATAGTCCGCCAAGAATATTGGGTGGCAAATGGGAAAATTAATATGTTCAAAGTTTTAGGCGGAGTGTCAACAGCAGTTGATGGGCAGTCTACCTAGTTCAAGAGTTGAATTGATCCGGCCATTTCTGAAAACTGCTGTGAGCTACGCAGGGCCAATTTCCATTCATTTAACAAAAGAACGGAGTCAAAAGACATATAAGGCGTACATATGCCTCTTTGTATGTCTAACTACGAAAGCAGTCCATTTGGTACTAGTGGGGGATCTATCCAGTTATGCATTCTTGGGTGCCCTCAAAGTGTTCACTGTGAATTCACACTGCCACCGTGAATTTGTGGTAAAATAACAGTGACAATGGGAGCAATTTTGTCGGTTCTGAGACAGAAAATTATGAGAAATGTTTGCCAAATTAATTTAAACTTTCTATAATTTTTCTGAACATTTTTCTAGATGTCGCATAACATGAAACTTTATTCTACCAAATTCTCCCCATTTTGGAGGATTATGGGAAGCTGCACACATTATGTAAACAACAAAATTAATATTATTATTATGTCAAAATGTCATCAAGATTAATCATTCAGTGGTAATTGATGTGGATTGTAAAGCCCTATAAAATGTAAACATTCTTCGTGTCGGTATCAAAGATTACGCCGTTGATCAAATTTGAGATGTTTACTGCGGCAATTCTCGTTTTTGTTGGCATTTTTCGACATGAAAAAATAACATACAATTTCGTACTTACATTCCTCCCACCCAAATGTTAAATTTGTTTCTCAAGAAATTTAACTAATCGTAAATAAAAAAGGGTTTGAATGATATACCTCTTCTTGAGAAAATTTAAATGTGTAAAAAGAAACAACCAACATATATACTTGGGAAACTGGTACAGTCTTTGAACTTTCACCTTTGGGAGCATTCAACGAAGTAATTAGTAATATCTAATGAGTGTTGGACATAAATCTAGAAAATCGATTTAACAATTTAATTATACTCATATCTCTCACTTTAAATAAAATAATATGTGTATTATGGAACCAAAATATATTATTAATTATAAATCATCGAGGAACGACTTAACAAAAAAAATTTGTATTGTTAAATAGCAGATGCGGGATTTTATTCATTTTAAGTTGCTTCAAAATTATTGGTTTATAATGTTTATACCTATACCTGGCTAGTAGTGCGTTTTCTTATTTTAAAATAATTACATATTTATGTAGCCAACTATTAGGTTGGTCGGTGCCCATGTATGTACTAAAATAATCAATGATTATCATTGTTTTGTTGTTGTGGCTACACTGCCTACCTCTAGTCGCGTTGGGACTTTGTGTTGTATACAAGAATTGTAGAAACAATGTTCGTACAAAAATTAAATTAAATAGTTGAATGAATTGTATAATTGTATGTTATTATTACAAATGTTTCAGCCAAGGTATTTTAATTTTATTGGAACAAGTATTTTTTATTATTGTTGGCGAGGAGTTCTGTACTTTTGTTGTTAAACTATTAAGTTTGGATATATGCGAGCATTATAAAAAATAAAAAATTACATATTTTATTATATTATGTACAATATTTATGAATCATATTCGTAGTACGTATAGACTTGAGCACTTTATAATAAATAAGTCGATTAGGTAGTACGGTTTATTTTTAAGACGTTAAGAAGTATGTGAAATAGACAATTATTTCTTTTTAATAGAAATACTATATTTATTGCAGTTTTCTACATAACCACTTAATTCAGATTTATACATCTTTTAGGATCATCAATTCTGATTATTATTACAATTAATGGCAATTTAGCTATAAATGTTTTGTTTTGCTTTTGCCACCAACAAATGTCCGTTCGCATTTTGGTATTTAAAGGGTGTTTTTTTAGGAGGTTTGTTTTTCCGATAGATGTCGTTTTATTTTATGACAGTTGTTTTGACAGCTCAAAGTAGCATTTCTACTCAGTATTGTTTGGCAAATCATTATGAATAGGTTAACTCCAGAACAACGTTTTCAAATCGTGGAAATTTATTTTCAAAATCAGTGTTCAATTAAAAATGTTTATAGAGCACTTCGTGAATTTTATGGTGCACATAATCGTCCGTCAGAGACCACCATAAAGAACGTAATTACCAAATTTCGGTCTACATTCACTCTTTTGGATGCCAAGCCACCGACAAGAATGAGAAGAGTTCGTACAGAAGAAAATATTGCTGTCGTTGAGGCCAGTGTCGAAGAAAACGACAATTTATCGATTCGTCGTCGTGCTCAGCAAATTGGACTTTGTCCATCGACTTTATGGAAAATTTTACGTAAAGATTTGGGTTTGGTGCCATACAAAATTCAATTGGTGCAAGAATTAAAGCCACACGACCATCGTTTGCGCCGTGAATTCAGTGATTGGTCGTTAAATCAATTGAACGAAGATCCATTTTTTTACCGTAAAATTCTCTTCAGTGGTGAGGCGCATTTTTGGTTAAATGGATACGTCAACAAACAAAATTGTCGCATTTGGAGCAAAGATAATCCACACGCCGTTCAAGAATTACCAATGCATCCTGATAAATGTACTGTTTGGTGCGGTCTATGGGCTGGTGGGATCATCGGTCCATATTTCTTTAAAAATGAGGAAGGACGACGCGTTACCGTGAATGGAAATCGATACAGAACCATGTTAAATGAGTTTTTGTTGTCAAATCTTGAAGATATGGATATGAATGAAATGTGGTTTCAACAAGATGGTGCCACTTGCCATACAGCACGTGAAACAATCGACTTATTGAAAGAAACTTTCAACGACAACATTATTTCGAGAAATGGTCCGGTGAATTGGCCTCCGCGTTCGTGCGATTTGACGCCACTCGATTACTTTTTGTGGGGATACGTGAAGTCATTGGTTTATGTGGATAAACCTCAATCGATTGACGCTTTGGAAACCAATATTCAACGTGTCATTGCTGACATACGCCGTCAAATGCTTGAAAAAGTGCTGGAAAATTGGACCTCCAGAATGACATTTGTGAAAAATAGTCGTGGTAGCCATATGCCAGAAATTGTGTTTAAATGTTAAATGCCAAAAAATTATCTACCAAATAAAAAAAAATTTTGGTCATTTCATAATTTTATATGTGTTTTATTCAAAAAAAATATCGGCAACCTCTTAAAAAACACCCTTTATAATGCCCTAATTGCTTTTGATACCTTTATATGACAGATTGTATGATTTTTTAGTGCTTTATTCAGCACGCGACTTATAATTGACGCATAATATAAGTTAGTGAGACAAAGTGAGATATACAAACAGGTAAGGTAAGAAATTTTATTTATTACTACAATTTTGGGAAACTGGTACCCGTCGCGGAACTACATATAGATCGACGCGAGAAACTTTACATTGTTACATTTAGTTAATGTGTGCTACGACAAATTGGCACTTAAAACAACAGGCGTGAAGTTTTTAACAAATAACAAATAAATCATTGTATTAGTATTACACTGTTAACCTAATTTCTAATAAGAATTTTAAGCGAAATTTTTGAAAAACTACATTTAAAGGACGACTTTGAAGTTTGCCCTAACTTGTACTAAATTTTCTTGTATTGCAAATGTGTAAGACAAAAAAAATTGTATGAAAACATTTAAGCTTACAAATTAAAATATATACCTAATAACATATATACCAAATAATCTAGCCAATATTCCGTATAAATATTATGCAAATAAATAAAATGTATAATAAAATTCTAATAAATAATTTATCGTTTCAGCTTCCCCTTTCCTTTCATATTGAGCTATAGCAAAATGCAAAAAACACCTATAAAATCATTAAAATACGAATGGTTTGGAAGTTCAGAGATTTACCATGAAAAAACTAGTCTGTGATCCTTCTTCTAATATCGATTTTCATTTTAGGTATTGAGTTTTACATTTACTACTCTAGTTTCATCCTTCTACTATGATCCTTGATCGCATTTTACCATATCTGGATATCACAGATTCTTCATTATCTTATATAGGCGAATGAAGTTTGTCCTAACATTGTCCTAAATATAATGACGTCATGTAGGACATACTTCATTGGAACATTTAAAGGTTTGTTGTAATATGCATCAAGTTGATAAAATAGTTTTAAGAAAAAGAACTAACATTCTCATATGTGACGTATACGTCCTCCCATTTCCTCAATTTTTGATTTAATATAATACTGTGGGCAAAAAATAGTAAGACTTTGTTCATAATTATAAAATTCTTTATTTATTTCTCCAAATCTATTTCGTCCCCATCAAAGTAAACCCCTCGGCCTCAATACACTTGTGCCAAGGTTTTTTCAAATCCTCGAAACAGTTGTTAAAGTCAGTTTCCGGAATAGCCTCCAATGCGCGTAGCGATTCACGTTTAATGTCTTCAATTGACTCAAAACGGTTTCCCCGGAGTTTGAGTTTGCTGTCAGCCAGAAGTCACAAGGAGCTAAATCAGGCGATTAATGTGGTTGCGGAACGATATGGGTGGAATTTTTGTGAAAAAATCACATAAAACCAATGCAGTATGAGAAGGTAATGATGAATGACGATAATGCGCGTGGTATAAAAGCAAGAGTTGTCGACCCATAATTCCAGCCTATTTTTACGAATATCTTCGCGCAAGCGACGCATAACACTCAAATAATATTCCTTGTTGACAGTTTGGCCGGTCGGAGGGAATTCGGAGTGCACCACACCTCGATAATCGAAGAAAACTGTCAAACTCACCTTGATTTTTGACTTGCTTTGACATGGTTTTTTCGGCTTCGGCTCACCTTTGGCACAATATTCGGGCGATTTATCGTCTGTTTCCGGGACGTAAGCATAGATCCAAGACTCATCGCCAGTTATAATACGTTTCATGACATCCTGGTACTCAGAAAGCATTATTTCACAGTCGTCAATGCGACGCCTTTGTTCCAAAAAATTGAGTGATTTTGGAACCAATCGTGCTTTCACTTTTCTTAGGCCCAAATGATCTTTCAAAATGGTTTTCACTGATCCTTCCTATATTTCAACGATGCCAGTAAGGTCTCTGACTGTTAATCGTCGATTCTCGAGCACCAATTCCTTAATTTTATTAATGTGTTGATCATCAGTTGATGCTGATGGCCGTCCTAGACGTGGTTCGTCGTCAACACGTTATCGACCCTCTTTGAACAATTTGTACCAATCAAAAACACTTGCTCGCGACATACATTTATCACCGAAGGCCTTTTGCAACATTCTGAACGTTTCGGCACCACAAAATTGATTCCGCACACAAAATTTAATAGAACTTCTTTATTGAATAATTTCACTCATTGTAAAAATCGCCGAATGCACTTTTTGTACTTCAGAAAGACAAGCGTATACTAAACACTAATGATTATTTTGTTGTGACATTTGGCACAGATATCACTCACTGACAGTCATACCAACATAGAAAAAAAATATTTCGACGAATGGTTTTCCGCGCGAAATTTAAATTAAAAAGTCTCACTACTTTTTGCGCACAGTAGTATATGGCATACCGATTTCATCTGTTAAAGTAATTCTTCTAAGACCATCAAGCGGATGCAATAGCTGTAGGTACAAAGTAATTAACTGTCTATATGTCATGTCCCAGTGGTCTCCCCAATTTTTAATTTTGTATTTAATTTGTATGGTATACCGATTTTACCTGTTTGGTTAGTTTATATTTCGACTAATATTATGAGGATTACAAGGATTCTTCATAGACGTCATCAGGAGGTTTCGATAGTACTATATGTACTAAGTATTAGGTGTGCGAGAAGAAACTCGGCTTTTTTTGCTCAAATTCAACTTTATTGAAAATATAATTGTTGCGAAGATTAATTATCGAAATATTCGCTATTACTGTCTATGGTCTTTTGCCATTTATCAGGTAGAGATGATGATTGCCATCGCGATCATCCAATTTCGAAACAAAATAGTCATCGAGCCGTTTTTGCAAATCTTCAACTTTAGTAAACCGCTGAAACTTCCCAGCTTAAGGAGAAGATGAATCCCTGAGTTGATTTTTCATGCACATTACAAAATAGTATGTATAATTATAGGCTAATAATAGGCTAATTAAAAATATTGGGCTCCACCTCTTCCAACTAAATCGATGGGTTCTGCTCGCTTTAGAACAAGTTAGCAGAACCCATACCAAAAAACGATTTTAAAACAATTGGAAAATTAAAGGTTAATTTGAGTTAATTTTTTAAATGCCCTAATTACATTTTTTTATGCGGCCCATTCAAGAAAAGCATAAGGCTTTATCACTTCAAATCTAGCAGAACCCAAATCTAAAATCGTACCAAAACCGAAATTAGAACCCAAAACAAGATTAATTAACAAACAAATAATTTTAGGCTCATTATGGCCTAATCAAATGTCCAATTAAACAATTTTGGGCTCCACTCGTTCTTGACTAAACTTCAGGCCATTGTAAATGACTGAAGCTTATGTTATACAAACAGCAATAACTTAGTTTAGAGTTTCTATTTGCACACCTAATAATAATCTGTTTATATGCCATGTTCCAGCGGTCTCCCCAATTTTCAATTTATTAATTAATTTATATTGCATGCCGATTTCACCTGTTACATAGAGCTATTGAAACCTCCATGCCTGGACATGGCATATGGACAGATTATTATTTAGTACATAGAGCTATTGTTATCTCCTGATGACGTCTTAGAAGAATCTCTGTATTCTCCAGTATATCAGTCGAAATATAAGCTACTCAAACAGGTAAATGAAAAAAAAATTGAAAATTTGGGAGACCGCCGAAGCATGGCTAAATAATCGCAGTCTATGTAGAACCTCCCAAATTCAAATTTACAAAAAAAAATTAAAATAAAAATGTATACATAACAGTAAAAAATTTGAAAAGCTTTGAGCCCCTAACTTACGGAAATTACTTTTGGAAATTGAGCAGATCCACCTTGCATGCCCTTCATCGTCGTCGGTATCTCATCTTGTAGTTTTGGTACCTATAATATTTACCATATGGTTTCATTATTTATTGCGATTTTCGGTATTACGAATGGTAATGCTTATATTAACGTGTTCATTAATAAGTAAATCTTTTACCAAGGTAATTTCATTTATTGATAAAACGCTAGTACTCGGTAATTCGTCCTTCATAGTAATCATTGCTTCTTGAATATATACTCAAAAATAGCATTCACGATGTCGATGCTATTTATTGTAGATTACATTTCTAACTCAGTGACGATTATTTTTTTTCTGTGATTGATTGGATTATTGCAATATGATGTCTATAACACGTAAGTTTAGTGTGTCTGGATTGCCAGCCAAAAAGATTTCAACGCTGAGCCTAATGCATCCCAACGTCTGTGTTTGGTACATTTTGATGGTTTGATTTGTTAAAAATTACTACGCAATGTTTTACGGTTGTGAAATTTCTCCCATCAAGAATCCCGTGTACATATACAAATTCAATAAGAAATTTTTAATACAGAACATGCAGTAGTAATTACACTGTCAAACCAAAATTTTGGAAATAGGCGCCAAATTTTTTTATTTTGTAAAAACGGTAGCAATAGGAAGAGTAAGAAATAATCTTTAGAAAACAAAATGAAACACAGTAATTGAGTTCAATAAATTAATTTAAAATAATAATAATAATAATAATTCCCAACGACCAATCACCAATCCCTGATCGCACCCGGGAGTCACCGTCAACATTATTATTATTTTTTTTTTTTTTGAATATAATTCATTTACATTAAGAATTATATTTTCGAGTGCTGATGAATCTACCCCACCAGATAAAGTTCATGAACGAAAACGATGGCTGCAACAGATCGTCGCTGAATGAGTGGCTTTATGTTAATAAGCTGCAAGCCGTCGAAATAAGGAGGCAACTTGTAAATGTCCACCCATGGAAATCCGCGCAGATCAAAGCAGAGAAATCTACGTTGTACAATTTCAATTCTTCGTATGTGTACTTCATAATATGGGAACCAAACCTGACTAGCATACTCAAGCAAAGGCCGAACAAATGTCATATAAATAGCCCTCGTAACATAAGGGTTCAAAAATTACTTAGACAAGCGTTTGACAAATCCAAGCGAAAAGTTTGCTTTGTTGACAATAAAATCGACGTGATCTCTAAAGCTCAGTTCACGGTCACAAAATACCCATAAGCCCCGAATGGCTAAAACTGTGGCAACAACAGCTCTGCATTTTATAAAGTATTTAATAGATTTTCACTTACTCACAGTCACATCAAGGTTATTTTTAGCGCACCAACTTATGAAGTTACTAAGGTGATTTTGTAATAGGTTAACATCGATAGAACTTGAAGTTTGTCAATAATTGTTCATATCGCTTGCACGTAAACAACATCGTTGATGGATAAGACGAAAAAATAGACCCAAGATGACTGCCTTGCGTTACCCAGGAAGTAGCTAAGAGTCCACCCATTCTCAAACCAATAAACCTCCCCCCATATGGAAATGGCTCCCGGCTCATTTAATTGTGTCAACCTAAAGCTAACATTTGCACATAGTGGAATTTTCCGACAAACTCTACGATGTCTAGAATTTATCATAAGGAAAATTACTCAAACAAATCAAACCGATTTGAATGCAAGAACGAGAAATCATACCTATCCCGTCCTTATGAAAATGGCTCTTGATTAAACTGATTCTGTCAACGTAAGGCTAATACTTGCATATAGTGGAATTCTCCGACCAACTCTAAAACTATTTATCATAACCAACAAAATTAATTTCAGTTACAAGAACAAAAACGAGTCCCTCTTTCTCTCTTTTGGAAATGGCTCTTGTCACGTTTGTTTTTATGTACCTAACATTTCCACAAAGTGGAATTTGCCGACAAACCCTTAGATATCAGAATTACTAAGAACAAATTTTATTCAAACCAATAAAATCGTCTTCATTTACCACAACTAAATAGAATATTCCACCTCTCTGTTTGGAAATGGCAGTTAACTCATTTGATTTTGACAACTAAGGTTACTATTTTTACATAGGTGAATTTTCTGACAAAGTTTACGATATCCCGAATTTATTTTAACAAGAATTACTGAAACTAATAAAATCGACTTGATTTAACAGAACAAAAAGATACCCCTAATCTCAATTTGGAAACTAAATTCATTTCATTATGTTTTCATTCTCTTATGGACATTTTCCAAGAAACTCCACGATTTTAGTAATTTATTTAAACTAAAACAACCCATACCGAACGAACTGACGTAATGTACTAGAACAAAATTCAGAAGTATGCCATTTATATGGAAATGTCTTTTAACTCACTTGATCGTCTTATCGTAATAAAATAATAATTTCCACATAGTGGCTAGTTTATTTTCTAGGTTTCACTCAAAATTCTAATAAGATTTTTTTTAACAGTGTATGTACTAATACTTGTTTATTTTTGTTATTTTGGACATGTTGCACTGCCATAGTTTTTAGATTTTTCATTTATGATACTAAATAATTCTAATTTATCATTTACCCTATTGCTAATGCATTTACTTATTGAATTTACTGTAACTTTTACTTTGTTAAATTATTCATATCTATTAATTTTAGATTACCAGTTTGCATTTTTCAAACATTTATTTTCATAACAAGAATTGAGACTTCATTTAGATTTTTAATTTCTACAGATAAAATTTTAATTAATTTTCTGTAAACGTTTCTTAACCGTTCTATCTTTGGTCGACTTACTCGATCGTTGAAGCTTGTCAACTTATTACTTCAATAATTTTAGTAGGGATAAATTAAATAGTTCATTATAAATTATAATTCTCATTAGCACGATTACCAAATTTGGCAATCTCATTCTAGAGTACCTAGAGGGCTTCGGCTGTCTCTGTGCACACCTAGGTAACACCTTGGTAATCGCGTACTGCTATTTGTTGTACACATTGCTTGTAAAACACGCAATCTGTACAACAAATACGGAATTTAATTTAGGTGGTACAGCAGCAAAAAATCCTGCCAAATCCACACTCTTCGGAGGCAGCCCCAACAGATTCTGGGGTGGACCAATCATTTTTTAAACCATTTAGACGAAGTTCCAAATTATCAAGATCACCAAGATCTTCAACTGGAAATATATCAGTACGAGAAGGTAAATGCCGAACTCCGTGAATAATTAAGAGAAATAAAGGAATTTACAACTAAATTGAAAGAAGAATTTATAAATTTAAAGAAAGAGAATGAAGAACTGAGAAAGCAGTAGAGACACATGCAGCACATTCGTTTGAGGAAGAATTAGAAAGACAAACAAATTGGATGTTGAACCGGAATAAAAGGCCAAGTAAGAAGAGGAAAGCTCTACACTCATCAGAAATAGCAGAAACTTTACCATCAACTTCGAAAGAGGTTTCTAGAAAGCAGTTAAGCATCAAGAAATAACTAGCTCTAGAACAACAATTAGCTAAACCAAGAGAAACCACCTCCAACAAAAAATATCGCCGGAATATCAAATTTCTTCACGATACAATCGATTATGAAATCGATTACGGTAGCCGAGTACAAACTCGTATCTCTAAACAATGCCCTCTATAAAATTAATGCTGTAAACTCCGAAACCTATAGAGCTTTGGTAAAAAAGCTTAATCCCGAGGTGATGGTTTACCTATGAAGATAAGAATGATCGCCTAATCAAAGTTATGCCTAGAGGTATTCACCCAACATGCGAAAAAGAGGAAATTATTGAGAAACTCAAGCAAAAGGGTTATCAAATAGAAAATGCTGTAAACATCATTAAGAAAGAAAAAATCGAAACCGAACAAGGAGTTAAAATTAACTAAAGAAGGCTTCCACTATTTAAGCTCATTTTTAATAACAAACAATAAGTGTGATGAAGTGTATAATATCAACATGAGAGTTAAAATAGAGCCATTGAAAAAAATAGCGATCTAATATCGCAGTGCAAGAAATGTCAAGGTTTAAATGATACGCAGAAATTTTGTCAAAGAGTATGCCCGGTTAGTAAAAGTATTGCTTCAAATTTTCTCAATTTCAAGAAGCCACATCCCCCAAGCTACCGGGGAGTTGGAATAGCTAAGGAGTTATAAAGAATAAGAAATATAACGCGAAAAAAATCCAGGGATATCGAAAAAAATTAATCAAACTTTCACAAAAGAGGAACCAAAACCTCATGCTAGTAAAACGGGAGGACCAAAACTATACTCGCAAGTAGAAATTACAAATTATTTCGAAGGGCACTACCGAGGATACAACAGTGCTCCAAAAGATACTAAGAAGCATGGAAGCTCTTAACATTTGTCTATAGCTAAACAAAAGAAATGCCTTAAAAGTCTAAACTACAGATTAGATAAGTAAAAGGTTCTCTAAATGAAATTAAAACAATGTTCTTCAAACAACCACGAAGAGAAAGAGCTGTTGTTATAAAAGAAAATATCAAACGCTTTATAGATTTTAAAATTGGAGAGGATCTTATGAAAGTAGTCACCTTACAAGTATTTAAAAATAACAACAAAGAATATAATGTATAGTCAATATATTGTCCCCCAAGAGTTAATTTAATTAAAAACGACTATTGCGCATTATTTAAATAACTTGGATCAAGTTTCATAATCGGAGGTGATTTTAATGCAGAAAATACCTGCTGGGGATCAAGAGTAACCTCTTAAAAAGGAAAAGAGCTATTTGCAGCAGGAAGACTAAGCACTTACGATTTATATTCTGGATTTCAACCAACTTATTGACTACCGATAGAAACAAAATACCCGATATCACTGACTTCTTTATAACCAAAGGAATAGACCAAAACTACATATACCTAGAAAACCGGGAGGGGATTATGTCGAAAAATTGTTCAGTCCAAAAATTGTTAAGAAAACAAGTCCACCATCGCTAACTAATAACAAAACCTGCTGGAAGTAGTTCCACAAATTAGTTGAGGATAATATTGATCTTCAGGTGCCAATTAAAAATCTGATACAGCTAGAAGAAGAGCTGGAACAACTCAACAACAGTATACAAGAAGCGGCGTGGAATAGTACCCCTTCAAGTTCAAAGGAAATGCGCCGAAATGCTATTTATCCTCTAGAAATTGTCTCCTCTGGTTGCAGCAAAATGGAAACATGAGAGGCCTAGCAAAGGAGTCGAGCGCCAGAATATAAAACAACCCTAAATTTTTTGTCCAATTAACTAAAGTTGCTAGTTAAAGAAATCAAAAACAAGTCCATTAATAAATATCTAAGTGGCCTTACTGGAAAAAATACCAAGTATTCACATTGGAAAGCGGCAAAAAGTTTATAACGACTTAAACTATAAATTTCACCAATTAATAATGAAGATGGAAAAAGCTTCGTTGTTTGCAACCCACCTAGAGAACACGTTCCAGCCTCTACCTAAACAAACAGCAGACGGAAGCATTCCACCATAAAATAAAATGGATAACTGATATCTCCTGTAACAATACAAGAATTAATAGAGGAAATTAATCTAAACCTAAAAGCACTGCAATCTCCAGGATATGACTTAATTACAGGAAAACACGTTCCAAATCAATGCAAAGTCACAGAAGTATTCATACAACCACTCAATGACAAAAATTCGTGTATGACTATATTTCTTTACTTCCAATAATTTCAAAAATATTCGAGAAACTACTCCTATAAAGAAACTCAAACCAATAATAGGAGAAATAAATCGTATTCCTCCACATTAATATTCAGAGAAAATCATTCAACAATTGAACAAGTACTTCGAATTACAAATATATATGATGTATTTGATAACAAGAAAGTATGTTCAAGTATCTTCTTGAGTAGCCAGTCATTTGACAGAGTATCACGTAAAGGCTTGGAATATAAATTACAAAGAGACTTGCCAAAGCAAGTTTTATACAATTCTAAAATCTTATATATCTAACTGTGTTAAATCAGGTGGAGAATACTTAGAAATAAAGAAAATATCGGCAGAAGTATCACAAGGTAGAGTTCTGGATCGAATTTTATAATATGTTCTACATACCTCGGACCTGCGAACGATAGAGGAGACTAACATAGCAACGTTTGGGGATGATACGGCCATCTTAGCAGTCGCTGATAACAAAGAAGAATCCATAAGTAAATAGGAAAACGCTTCTAATATTGTTAGGACGCAGAAATGGCAAATATAACTTAATGAAATAAAATATGTTCACGTAAACTTTATACCAACAAAAAGATTAATGGATACCAGTAGAACTGAACTCTGCAATATTTCCTACGCAAACACGTCAAAATATCGAGGCATGACTCTAGACGAAAAACTAAAATGGAAAGACCGTGTGAAAAAGAAACAAGAAGAGCTAAACATCAAATACAGAAAGATAGATTGGCTCTTACGGAGAAATCCGGGGCTGTACAAAGAAAACCAATACCAATATCATCAAGTCATAAGAAAGTAAAGTCCTACGTTGAATAGTTAATGCACCGTGATACAAAAAAAATGCCAACCTCCATAGAGATCTGAGATGGGTTTCGTCAGTGAAGAAATAAGCAAACTCTTACGCGGATGAAAAAAAAATTAAAAAACAATTTCTAATACATATAATCCTAGGTTTTTAATTCGCGATTTGGAGCTTTGTTTTATAAAACGCTGTAACAGATTGCGAAGGTAAAACTGTTGTTACCAAAATGCGGCTGCAAAGTGTGTGGCGCAGTATGAATAAACTTTTGATTATTACTTTTATAACCCCATACTGAATACAGATTTAAATATTTTGGACGATTATTTAATAATGGTCGCTGTAGGCTGGAAGGCATACAGCGACTCGTGTCAACCATTTTTCACCTTCTTAAGGAAACAACAATTTTCTACTTATAATTACATTTACAATTTTTTTTCTAATTGGCCAAGTAAAACTTTATTTCCTCATAAACATAAATAAACTAAAAACAAGAGCCATAAAAATGTATACACAATTTGTATGTTTAGTGTTTACACAATAAAAAAACAACAACAAGAGCAACATAAAAAATAATAAACCAAGATTTTTAAAAATAAACATAAAAACGTGATATTTTAATTTACAGATAAAACACGTTTCAACACTAAACAATAATATTTTCTTTGCTGTTTTACTTTACATACTCTTATACCGTTTATACAAATTAGTTCACCTTAGAATAAAACGACGACATAAAAAAAATCTCACTCATTAAAATTATATCACTCGAAACTTGAACATTAAAGTTTTATGTAGGTAAAGTAGATAACAAACTCCAATTGGAATATAAATCTAATACGCATACATTAAGAAATTGCCTAAGAGATGTCACTCCATGTTATTAGTTTAGGAATTTATCGATAAAGAGTAATAAATTATTCCATCCCCTATACGATCGAACTATTTAAAATTTATCGAATGGTGGTTGATTATATGTGTGTGTGTGTGTGTGTGTGTGTGTGGGTCATATGTACAATTTATTTGTATTCGGTTGTTGATTTTTCATTTTTTAATCAATGATTGGTAAGCCGTCGTCATTGTCGTCACACATGACTTCTCGTATGTATGCGATATTAAATTTTTTCCACAGAACATTTTCGAATTGTTGTTGTTATTTCATCCAATAAAAATGGCCACGCCTCAAAAGTTTATTTCATTGTAAATTCTATGTATAATATATTAACTAGCTCTATACAGATATATGTGCTCACGTATTCATATAGGGGAAATCCAACTAGGGAACAAAATATGCGATATTTGCAATTTGCAAAAAAAACACGTGATGGTTTTTTATTGGGATGATTTTATTTATTTGTAAATAAGTAAATACAATTACAATATAGTTGAAATGATGGTTCAATAGTTCGTGAACGGGCTCGATCAATATAATTGGACACAATTTTTTTATACTCGTAATTATTTACTTTTTACAAGCGCACGTGTTTGAAGGATTAAATTTGCTTTTAAGTTCTCAGCATAAATTTTACTTTCGTTTGCGTACTAAAATAATGTAGTGTGAGTGTGAGGCTAATAGAAACGGAAACCTTGCCATAGGCCAATGAAATATAGTTAGTAGAATAAGCGGAAACAGTAACGCTGATTAGCAATTCTACAATCCTAAACTTAGTATTTATACCTAAGACAATCAAGGAGAAATGAAACCACGTCATTATAAAATCAACGGTGGATGAAAACAAACAAATTGATTTGAAAGGCGTACTTTTGCAAAATCAAAATGAATTATTTGGAATCACACAGGAATGTAAGCTCTTCCAACTTGTCACCATCTGCGAGATGATTAAGCTGAAGAAAACAGATAAGGACGTTCTATCAACCAAATTATAAAAGGACTAAATGCAAGATATTCAATGAGAATAAAATTATCGAAACCTTAAACGATAATATAATCCTCGTAAGCAATTTCAAAGGAACATTTGTTTACCAGCTGGTTATCCGGCTATCCGGGCCACCTACCGATGATGTGTGTGAAGAACACTTTCTGCGAACTCATAAATTCAGAAATGGCCGTTATACTGTAGAATTACCACTCAAAAGGGGCTTTGAAAGAGAGATGAGAGAGAGAGATGACTTGATCGATAAGTTTCGATGTCATTTACCGCAACACTAGTATCGCAACACTAACACGTCTTTGAACAATTTAACTTTAGTATGGTAATACGCTTATTTTTGTAATCGATCGCTTAACAATAGATTTAACGGTTTTAATCGTTACTACACGAACACGACCGTCGGAACCGGGATGTGTATCGATTATTCTGCCAAAAACCCAATTTATCGGAGGATCGTTGTCTTCATGCAAAAGAACTAACATGCTAACCTCGTAATTAAAATTCGAATTCTTTTGTCATTTATATCTAGATTGAAGTTCATTCTAGTACTCGATGTGCCACCGTTTCCAAAAATTCTTAATCATCATCAGTATCAATTGGTATCTAGATAACCAGTTTATATTAAAATTCAATAGGGATGATTCTGGCCAACAAGGGTGTGCCAATTAAGAAATGTCCTGGGGAAAGGGCCGAGTAGCCATTTAGCATTTTTTATGGCGGACTCCCATAATCCACCAAAGTGTGGAGATCGTGGGGGTATCGTTAACCACGCGATCTGATTACTAGCACAAAATACCTTAGCGTAATTTTAAAATTTTTCTGACCACACCAAATTTCGAAGTTCCTTCAATTCAGATAGGCAACCTATAAAATTCGTAGCATTGTCTGAATAAATTTTAATGCAAAATCCTAGTCGGGATATAAATCTGCGAAGGCAAGCTAAAAATGATTCCGATGATAGAGACATGACGATTTTCATGTGTATGGCATTAACAGCAAAGCATATAAATAGGCAAATTAATTGGTGTGAAAGGTTTGGCTTATTTCGAAAGCAAAGGATGCATTCCTTGACAATTTGTCTACACAAATTTCGACCTCTGATAATCCAGTACTGTGATCTCAAATTATACAGTAATGTTTGCGGTCCGCAGTGTAATAAACGTTGGTGGTCAAATCGAACTAGAAGCTTGGTAAAATCATGTTTGGCAGGCAACACAATTGGATATTTAGAATTATAGTTTAGGTTAGAATTGGAAAGTCGACCACCGACATGATGAATTTCCATTTCGTCTAAAAAGGGTGATAATATTTTTAGATTGCTGTAATTTGGCACAACAGAATGTTTTTCCATATAATGCATATCATTAGAGTATTCAGATAGCTGAACTATTTTTATTAAACAATTCAAAGAAGCTTTTTGTTCAGCAGAAGTTAGTTCACTTGTTATTTTACTACCATGTTTAGCTTTGAGATGAGTAATAAATCGAAGAATGTAAGCTGTTATTCGATTGAGCTTAGTAAAAGACGAATAGCGACCAAATATATCCCATGATGGAGGCGAGTTACATATAGAGGTTGACATGGTTTGACGAATATCTAAATTCAATAACTTGAGGCTTATTTTTGAATTGTGATTTGTTGGCCAATTGATCGAATTTTCTTTAAGAAATGCGGGCCCTAACCACCATAAGTCGAATGCCAAAAACTCATTTGGCATCAATCCCCGCGATACAAGATCAGCTGGATTTTGGACTGTCGGCACATAACAAAAACTTTGATTTCAGAATCGGACCATGAATATATTGCATTGTATTGCAATTTAATCGTACTGACTACTTTATTTTTTTTAGCTCAAACAAGCTAGTAGTAATGCTCCACAAAGCTCAAGACGCGGAATCGTTTGTTTTTTAAGCGGAGCCACTCTAGATGTTGAACAAATTAGTTTTACAAAATATTTATTATTTTTATCAGTGACTCGCAAATAAATCACACATCCATAACCTTTCTCAGAGGCATGTGAGAAACCATGAATTTGTAATTCATTAGCGTTTGGAACTAAACTTTTATCTTATTTAAATTAATTAATTGCGTTTTAAACTCATTCCATTCGTGTTTAATTTGTTGTGGGGTTTGATCATCCCAATCGAGATTACCAATAGACCAAATTTTTTGCACTATTACCTTAGCTATTAATATCATTGGAGAGCATAATCCTAATGGATCGAATAGCTGACAGATTTCTGATAAAATGTGTCGCTTTGTACAAAGAGAATTCTCTGTGAATTTGGAGAAATTCATTTCGAATTCATCACTTGAAGTATTCCATGAAAGGCCAAGTACTAGAGACACGTTTGACGGAGATTCCGAAGGAGACGACAAGTCAGGTATGTTCGAAGAAAATTGACGTAATTGTAATCCCCCTATTTCCAATAATTGACTCAACTTTGATTTAAGGTTCAACGCATTTTCAATTGAATCGGAGCCTGTTAAACAATCATCAACATAAAAATCCGACATTAATACTTTTGATGCTAAAGGGAACGAGATATTTTCGTCAGATGCCAATTGATGCAAAGAACGTGTTGCGAGGAAAGGATCGCTTTTCGTTCCATATGTACGCTTTCTGAAGGATCATTTCTCCACCAAATCCGTTGTAAGTCCTGGTTACTCTGATCAGAGGCTTATCGTTCAGAGGAAGAGAGACAGAATAGCGACCCGAAGATAGACGTGTGTGAGTTTTACTATAATGCTGCTCCCAATATTTTTCGTCTAATGAACAATTGTTCTCAACTGAAACGGTCTCTAACTCCCAAAATCGCTTTATATCATTATGAAGAGCTTCGAACGTACATAATGCTGTTGACATCATTACCTACGGTCTTCCCACAAATTACATATCCAAACACGCTATCATAAAACGCAGGTAGGTTTTTAGACAGCGTAATCGAAGTTCTACCCGTGAATAGCTCATTATAAACTTGAGCGTCAATCAAGATATCAATTTCATTGGGTATACATTAAAATACGGATCTGCCAATTGTATTTTAGCAGGAATTAAATTTAAATTGATATTGAGAGGATTTGCTGGTAAGTAATTCGTTATTTTAGGAATCACATAACATTTTAAAGTGGTTGAAAAATCCGAGACTCGAGAAGAAATAATTAACGAGACCTTGGTGTTGATTTTTGTTTCCTTGCCACCAATACCCGAAATTATTTTGTTTGTTCTCTGTGGTTTGATTTTCAGTAGATTGATAATGTTTTCAGTAACGAAGTTTAATTGTGAACCACTATCTAGCATTGCTCGACATAATAACTGTTTGTTAGAATCCGAAGTAACATTAACTAACGCTGTTCCAATTAGAATTTGACTTATTCCCGATGAAGATGAAGATCTTTTAATTGAATTTTGGTCAAATCTAAACAATGAAGTACCACTCATTTGCGGAGATTTTGATACTGTATCATTTTGAATTGCTGGTGTACTTAAAGTAGGAGAGCTATTATTTGGAATCTGATTTCGTACTTTAAAGTATGTTGTTTTACCAAGATGGAGAAGTGAATTATGTTTTTAGGAACAAATATTGCAATGCGGTTTGTCACATTCAGTATGATTATCTAATAAACAATTTGTACACAATCTATGATTTCGAATAAACTGGAATCGCATTTGTGGTGTAATCTTTGAATTTGTAAATTTCGGACAGTTAGGTTTTAAATGTGATCCTCGACAATACTGACATGGAGAAAAATTTGCTTTTAGAAATGTCCGTTCATCCATTCATCGTTTTAGAATGTCCTTTGTTACTTGGTAACAGTCTCGAAGATGAAGCTGTATCTTTAATGGCTTCTAAGACACGAACACTATTTCGAAGTAATATTATAAATTTTTCGAAGGTCAATAATTTGTTAGACTCTGAATTTTTTATAACATGAATTTTCGACGAGGTATTAGAGTAGATTCGGTGACTGCTTGTGTGAATGTAACCCCGTCCTTCCTCGAAGAAGCCTTGAAAGCTGGGTAGGATTTAATGAACTAATCATTCAATTAGTAAAATAAATTCAATACATTGAAACATCAAAACTCTAACTGAAACGTGAGGGCTTAGCACAGCAATTAGAGAAAGAAGAGAAACAAAATTCTCGGCCTCAGTGCAGTGAGGTAAATAAACACAAACGAAATACTTAATAAAGTGTGGTTAAATTTTAAGGGCCGACGTTGAATGTGAACCACACCTAAACGTCAAGTTTTTTTCTGCATTTAATTTGACATTTCTCAATTTCCGACTAACTCAATTTGAACCATGGAAAGATACACAATCGAGCAACGCGTTAAAATTATTCAGGCATATTATGAAAATGAGCGTTCAAATCAAAATGCATATCGTGCACTTCGTGATTTTTTCGGTCAATTTAATTTGATAACATATATTTGATGAAATTTTAAAACACCAGTGCATGCTCGTACAGCTCGTACAGTAGAAAATATTTCTGCTGTTCGCGATAGTGTGGCTGAAGAGCCTTCCACCTCAACTCGTCGTCGTGCCCAACAATTGCACCTCTCACGTAAACAATTGCACCTCTCACGTCTCACCTCTCGCATAAAGACTTGCATTTACACGCTAATAAGGTGAAATTGACTCAAGAGCTAAAGCCTCTTGACTATTCCAAACGTCGTCAATGGTCAGAATGGTGGCAAGAAATGGCAACAGTGGATGATCAATTTTCGAAGAAAATCATCTTCAGTAATGAGGCACATTTTCACCTCAGTGGATTCGTCAGTAAGCAGAATTGCCGCATTTGGGCGAATCATAATCCAAGAGTGATTGTCGAAAAACCAATGCACCCACAAAGAGTGACTGTTTGGTGCGGTTTATGGGCTGGCGGCATCATCGGGCCGTATTTTTTCCAAAATGAGGGCGGTCAGGCAGTTACTGTAAATGGTGTTCGCTATCGTGAGATGATAACGAACTTTTTATGGCCCGAATTGGAAGATATGGATATGGACGATATGTGGTTTCAACAGGACGGTGCCACTTGCCACACAGTTAACGAAACAATGGCTCTTTTGCGCGACAAATTCAATAGCCGTGTTATCTCACGTGGTGGCGATGTCAATTGGCCGCCAAGATCATGTGATTTGACACCGTTGAACTTCTTTCTTTGGGGTTATTTGAAAGAAAAGGTGTACTCGTACGTCGATAAGCCAGCAACAATTCGAGAGCTAACGGATGAGATAATTCGGCACATTAACGGCATAGAACCTCAATTATGCCTAAGCGTCATCGAAAATTTGGACCATCGGGTGGAGGTGTGCCGCCGAGGTCGCGGCGGCCATTTGGTCGATATTTTATTCTATACATAATTAAACCATACCATATTGTCATAATAAAAAGAATTGACAATAATTTCCAAAATAATTTGTGTTTTATTCAAAATCAACATCGGCCCTTAAAATTTAACCACCCTTTATATTCTCTAGACGCGATGAATAAAGTGTGGGCAAGCATATTATTAACAGCTATTTCAATGAGGACATTAATGAAATATAAACCCGCCGGATAGTCCTAGCATCGTAACAGGATTCCATACAAAAATGCAAACCACAACCTTTAATATTCAATGATACGATCCAACAAAAGATGTAGATGAAACAACCAAGGATGAGTTCTATGAAAAAGCCACAATAGCAAGGATACACAAGAAAATGATCCAAATAATAATACAAGAAGGAAGAAGTCTCTCCTTCGTGCAGAAATTTGTACAACCATCATATGATTGGTAAACTATCAATAAAGACTCTGTGCGTAATAACAATGCAGAACTCATCGACTACTGCATCACAAACCAGATAGTTCATAGTAGGCAGTAAATTTCCACACAAAAATATACACAATTTGACATCACCTGAAGCAGAATAACGAAACAAATGTGATGACGGAATGTGATGACCAACAATAAATTTCTCAATTCATTACAAGATGTCAGACCAACGAGTGGCGGAGACATTTACAGTTACCACCTACTGGTAAAATATCATAATGCAAAATTAAATCTGTCGCTGTAAAACGCATCGAGACAAAACGGAAAAAACTAACAACCGACAGATTAAAAGATGCTGGGCACAAGAAATGCATTATGCGAAACCAATAAAGAAGCAGCCATCAGTGTAGACCAACAATGGAAACAAGTCTAAGAAATCTATATCGAAACAACTATCAACATACTCGGCTCGGGTACAACATAACTATAATTAGCATATGGGTATATATTAACAATGGCCATCCTCTATAGAATTTCACCGACACTCAATCTGAAATTGAGAAAGGATCAAACTGGCTTCAGACCAGAGCAAAGTTACACCAATGTAATCATATAAAAACAAATCGCTTCTTCATCGAGAAGTCTAATCAATGGAATTCACCACTGAACCTACTCAAATCTAGCAAAAGAAGTTGGCCTCAAAATAAATATCAGGAAAGCCAAACCATAAGACTAAACACGCCATTGAAATCGTTTACGTTGGTTGTACTTTAGCGAAAACCGGTGGCACAGATGAAATTATAAAGAAACAAATCAACAAAGGGAGAACAACATTGAACATGTTATACAAAATCTGGAACACATCTGTCCTATCCCGAACTTGGAAGCGTACACATACGATCAACAATAAGCCACAGGTGTTTGTAAATAAATGCCTTTTAGAATACTGAGGTGCTTCTGGCCTCAGTAACTAGCCAAGATAACAAATATGGAGCTCCTTGAGATGGAATATTCACATTGAGGGAGTTGCAGAATTAAATAGCAAGCAGGTCTCTGAAATGGAACCCATAAGAGAGATGAAAAGTCGGACGGCCATCTCTAACATGGAAACGATCGATGCTGGCAGAAGCGAAACAACTCGAAAAGTCGTGGCTTGAAATTAAAGCAATATAACCTAACAGAGTTTGATGGTCCAGCACAGTAGACTCCCTGTGCTCCTAAAATGGAGATAATAGCAAAAAAATATTGCTTAAAATAACAAATGATACTTCGATAATATTTTGGTATCTATTTGGATTATGAACTCGAGGAACTTGTACTCGTATGGCCATTATTTGCCTCAAATTTATTTATGTTTTACCATTTTATTGCGTGTTAATGATGAAGGCCCTTTCAATAGGGAAGCTCGAGATTTGTTAGGTTATACCAGCCAAGTTGTTAGATGTAAATCTGTTGTGAATTGTTCAATAGTGTGTGGCAAAATACCATGGAAGCTTATAACGTTGTCTAGTCAACAGGAACTGTATTCTTTATCGGCTCCCTTCCACCATTTAACCCTCCCAACATAGCCCCCCCCCCATCTACAACCGGATTGTTATCTAAAAAATTTTAACTTTGCACATTTAACGATTTCGCACTTTAATCGTACCATAAACAAGAATGTGCTTCATTACCATATAAAAGGTTTAGGTCAAATTTTTCAATGTGGAGGGAGAATGAACTCCATCTTGAAATTGTTTGAATTGCAAAGAAACAATAGAATTTTGATAAATGTTAACAGAAATAATAATTTTCGACATTGTCTACATTCTCTACATTGTCGACGCTATTTTCTTCATTTTCTACATAAATACAATACGGCACAACATTGATTAATTAATAATAAACGGATAATTAGTCAATAATGACAGAGCAGTGGAGTGTGAACCTCCAAGCCAAGCAGTTAGGAGTTTATTTTTGAAAAACACCCTTCAAATGATTTTAGTTATAAAGTTCATTTTGTTAAGCGAAATTCTTAACTGTATGTATACCATGGTGAAATAAAAACAATTACAAAATTAAAATAAACCATAACTAAATTACATTGTTGCAAATATCCAACATTCAAACTTGCATAAATTACCTTTCCAACTGACAGCAATTAAGTACGCGAGCACAATTTATTTTAAATACAAAGAAACACTAAGTACAAAGCATAATTTTCAAACTATAAACAATAATCTTTTTGACATTACGTTGGATTTAGGATTTAGATCAAAATTAAATCAATGCAATAATTAAAATATACATCGAAGTCGGTTACAAACGTAACACAGTGCACTGCTACATTTAATTTTTCAATTATGAAATAAAATTAATCTCGTCATCTTGAATAACATAAAGATCACAATCTTTTATGTTTTGCGAATTACATTTTTTCAAATCTTTTTTATTTATTTACATTGTGTAAAATATTTATGTAGGTCGACAAAAAAACCTCATAATAATACCGGTAACATGTAAAACATGTAAATTAATGTTGTTGCACTGAAGACTAACAGTGTAAGAAAGTGAGTAGTATAACAATGTTGCAATGTTTGTCAGCTGCTTTTTAAATATTTAATTTTAAATGTTGGTATTCTGAATGAATATTTTATTCTAATAATAAATTTTCTTGTTTTATTTAAGAAAATAAGGAAAAAAATAATATTCAGTTTTTTTAGATTTTTATCACTTACATTTTATAGTGTACCACATGAGTTTAACAAATTAACTAATTTTTCACATCTCCAATTCCATACAAAGGAAAGTATTTTAATGTTGCTGAAATTAAGTCGATGAAGTTAGCCCGATCCCGCATTTTTTGGTAAATTTCTTGGATAAATGTAGCCATCCCGAAAAAGTGTATAGATTAAAAGTGGAATAGATTAAAAAATGTAACACCATCCCGAAAAACCATTTATGCATGAGAAAAACAAACAAAATAGAAAAATACTAAAGGGTGGTTAAATTTTAAGGGCCCACGTTGAATGTGAACCACACCTAAACGTCAAGTTTTTTCTGCATTTAATTTGACATTTCTCAATTTCAGACTAACTCAATTTGAACCATGGAAAGGTACACAATCGAGCAACGCGTTTAAGTTATTCAGGCATATTATGAAAATGGGCGTTCAAATCAAAATGCATATCGTGAACTTCGTGATTTTTTCGGTCAATTTAATCGTCCAAATGTGCGTACAATCGGAAAAATCGTGCAAAAATTTGAGCAAACCGGGTCCGTAGGAGATTTTAAAACACCAGTGCATGCTCGTACAGCTCGTACAGCAGAAAATATTGCTGCTGTTCGCGATAGTGTGGCTGAAGAGCCGTCCACCTCAACTCGTCGTCGTGCCCAACAATTGCACCTCTCACGCTCGTCGTTGATGAACATTATGCATAAAGACTTGCATTTACACGCTTATAAGGTGCAATTGACTCAAGAACTAAAGCCTCTTGACCACTCCAAACGTCGTCAATGGTCAGAATGGTGGCAAAAAATGGCAACAGTGGATGATCAATTTTCGTAGAAAATCATCTTCAGTGATGAGGCACATTTTCACCTCAGTGGATTCGTCAATAAGCAGAATTGCCGCATTTGGGCCAATCATAATCCAAGAGTGATTGTCGAAAAACCAATGCACCCACAAAGAGTGACTGTTTGGTGCGGTTTATGGGCTGGTGGCATCATCGGGCCGTATTTTTTCCAAAATGAGGCCGGTCAGGCAGTTGCTGTGAATGGTGTTCGCTATCGTGAGATGATAACGAACTTTTTATGGCCCGAATTGGAAGATATGGATGTGGGCGATATGTGGTTTCAACAGGACTGTGCCACTTGCCACACAGCTAACGAAACAATGGCTCTTTTGCGCGACAAATTCAATTGCCGTGTTATCTCACGTGGTGGCGATGTCAATTGGCCGCCAAGATCATGTGATTTGACACTGTTGAACTTCTTTCTTTGGGGTTATTTGAAAGAAAAGGTGTACTCGTTCGTCGATAAGCCAGCAACAATTCGAGAGCTAAAGGATGAGATAATTCGGCACATTAACGGCATAGAACCTCAATTATGCCTAAGCGTCATCGAAAATTTGGACCATCGGGTGGAGGTGTGCTGCCGAGGTCGCAGCGGCCATTTGGCCGATATTTTGTTCCAAACATAATTGAAATACAATATTATCATAATAAAAAGAATTGACAATAATTTCCTAAATAATTTGTGTTTTATTCAAAATCAACATCGGCCCTTAAAATTTAACCACCCTTCATTAATGTAAAAAAATGACTAGTCTAAAAAATTCTTTTTAATTTATTTAACCCGAATAGCGATAATTTGAGTAATCACTATGGGTTCACATTAAATTCGGTACTGAAATACCTAGAAATAAAGCCACCAGGCGGCATATATGGCCAAATAGCCAAATGCACTAACTAAGATGTCGAAACTACCCTTTGTACATATCAGTTGGAAATACCCTGTGTTTTTAAATTGTTCATTTAACCAAAAGGTGATTGAGGTGAACCAAGTGCCATATACGGCAAGATACTCGTAGGTCAATGAACTAATTAAGATGTTGAAATACCATATGTCCACAGTACACACAGGTAATATAGGGTGTCTCAGCAAGAGCGCCGGATTTAAATGTGCCGCCATTTTGTTAATACGAGTTGTACGGTGATTTTTTTAGAGAAGTTTTTTCGAAAACAGTTCGCCAATTATGTCAAATTTTCGATCGCAATAATGCACCAAATGAATCGACATTTTTAATGTCAATATACAGCTCGAATATGTTCAAAGCATTTTACGTCTGATGATTTTGTTGTTAACCCATTGTTCGAGAAATATGGGGCCAGCATAAAATTAAACAACTTAAACCAAACGTTATTCCTTCGGTCTCATTACTATTATGCAAGATCGAAATTTGCAATCAAGGTAAACTTACTTATAAGTAATATCTATAAAAAAACTTTTAGATTAGTGTTAAATATAAATTTATTTTTATTTATTGTAGTTCTCAAGCTGATGCATCAATTTGTCAAGCAGAACAAACAACTTCACATGCGATGATGTTGATTTAACGATGGACACAATTTCTTCTGAATCATTTTCAAAGCCCGAGTGTAGTAAGGCCAGCTATACACAAACAGAAATTTATAACACCGATTCATGCACGCAGACCGAAAATATGTACAACATGAATATAAAACACAAACGAAAAAGCATATGCCAACTCTGCCCAATTATTGATTCAATGAGCAATATATTTACGAAAGTGCTAATGCTAAAACTCGCATGCACGAAAAAGAGAATTAAATGGTTAATAGACGACATTTCAAATGCCATTGCTATACATGCAACAGGGCCAAGAGCATATAGAATGCTTCTTAAAAAAAATATCTGTTACCGGCCGTGATTACGCTTCAGAAATGGTGTGCAAAAATTAAAGTATAACCGGGTATACTACAATGCGTTTTGAATATAATGAAAAATGTCGAAATGAAGAATATCGACAAAATTTGCATTCTTTCCTTTGATGAAATGAAAATAAAGAAGAAGATTGTCTACGACAAATCGAAAGACGAGACATTGAAAGGAGCACAATACGTCCAAGTTTGGTAATTGGAAATAACCGATTTATTATGAGTTCGACCAAAGTATGACCAAACATATCCTTTTCCGAATAATAAAATATGTTCAAGAGTGCGGATTTCTCATCGAGGGTGTGCGATTTGGGAGGATCAAACCAGGGACTGTTGCGTGAATTGAATATAACCGTAAAACAATCTCCATTTCCGAATCCTGATCATCGTACCAAAAACATATTTTTTTTTCGCGGACGTGCCACACATAATTAAGTTGGTTCGGAATAATTTTATTTATTGTGGCGTTTTAATTGTTGGAAAAATAATTGATAATACCATTATACACGAATTGTTGGAAAAAACAAATAATAAGTCCGATTTCAGTGTGGCGTATAAGATATCCACATCCAATTTAACAGTAAAAGGAGCGGAACGTAAAAAAGTGAAATTGGCAACATTTTTTATAACTATTTTAAGGTGAATGATTGGTTTGACTGTTTGAACGTAAGAGTTCCATATCATAACAGTCGGCCACGAATGCAAGGAGTTGGTATTTCGGAAGAATGGCACTTTGATATTTTGGAATGAATGAAACAATGTTTACAATGCGTGTAAAAATTAAATAAAGCATGCTACCATTCAGAAAGGTCATAAATAATTTCTGGTTCTAACGATTTTATTTATTTACAGGCATAATGATTACAAACAACTCACTGAAAATGTTGTATGATGAGCTAAAGACCCATTATGCAATCTCATATTTATAAACGTACAGATTAAACCAAGACGACTTCGAAAACTTTTTTGGTGTTATTCGGGCGAAAGGTGGGCTCCATGGGCATCCAGAACGTCTTGAATTTATGTATAGATTGCAGTCATACGTACTTGGAAGAAACGAAGGGAACATATCATTAAAGGGCAATACTTTGGTAGATGGTACGCCGGATTTGAATTCCGTAAGGAATTTAAGCGGGGATTTACTAACTACGTTAACGTCCGGTTTAAATGAGGTAAAGTGTCCCGTCGATGAGTTAGAAATGCTCCAATACGACGGTCTAAAACATTTAGCCGGGTATATTTGCCATAAAATTAAATCTCCTATTTCGGTGATTGCCAACTCAGTTGTCAATACATCGCAGGATTCGTCTTATACTTGGACAAATCAGCTGACTGAAGGTGGTCTTCAGAAACCCACAGAGGACTTGATGGCAAAAATGGAAAAAATTAAGTTCGTCCTCAATCATTTCAACGGCGATGGAACTTTTTATTGCCAAGATTATGTACAACGGCTAGTAAGTTATCGGAAGATACGATTTGCGACACAAAAGAAGAAAAAAAATTTTTCCGAGTAAAAAATTTGAATAAGAAACTAACAGAAAAACATACGAAAACTAAATAAAACAGTTTCATGATTCTTTAATAAAAAAAATGATTTAGACAAGCAATTTTTATATACAGGGTGGCTGAGACCAAATGTTACTGACTTCACTCTGCTGTCATTTGTGTAGTTGTCATTTTCGCGAGTCAATTTTTTGACAGATTGAAGTTTGCTAAGTTGTTTACATGTGGTCAACAAATAATTGTTCTAAATTAATATCTTCATAAAAAAATCATAATGGAATTCAAACGTAATAGTGTAATTGCACTGTATTTGGGTGGAAATTCACAAACAGGAATAGTTCGTCAGCTCCAGCATTTGAATGTGAATAAAATGTTTGTGTATTGAACCATAACTCGATACAACGAAACTGGTAGCATCGCTAAACGCAACAGAGGCGGTCCTAAAAAGACAGCAAAATCAAAAGAAATGATACGAAATGTGAAGAAACGAATCCAACGTCTACATGTTTCACGATACAGCATTCAAACCATATTGAAAAATGAACTACACTTGAAGCCCTACAAGATACAAAAAGTTCAAGATCTTACGGAGGCACAAAAAAAAGTTAGGCTTGAAAGAACACCAGCATTGAAGGCCTTGGCCGAACGTGATGAGATTCCAAAAATTGTCTTTTCTGATGAGAAAATTTTCACCATTCAACAGTATGTGAATAAACAAAATGATCGTGTTTGGTTAGAGCACAAGTCCAACGATAATTTGGACACAAGAGTTGCCATGCGCAAGCAATCACCAGCTTATGTTATGTTTTGGACTGCAGTGACTGCATATGGACGCACTCCTCTGGTTTTCATCGAACATGGAGTCAAGGTTAACCATGAGGTGTACCGCCAAAAGATCCTAAACGATGCTTTGCTACCTTGGGCACGTAAACATTTTGGTACGAACCATTGGACATTTCAACAGGACTCGGCACCGTCACATAAAGCTCGAGCAACACAGCAATTTTTACAAAATTGCGTTCCGCGGCTGATTTCGTCGAAAGAATGGCCACCATATTCAACATACTTGAATCCCATGGATTTATCCATATGGTCCATTTTGGAGAGTAAGGTGTCCACTAAAAAATACGAAAGTGTTGATGCATTGAAGTCAGCTCTTGTTCGAGAATGAAATAAAATTCCGCAAGCTCACGTTCGGTCAGCGTGCAATGCTTTCTATGGAAGACTGAATCAAATAATCAGAGCCAAAGGAGGTCATATCGAGCAGTAACATGTTTTTCATAATATGTAATATGTTTTCAACATATTCCACGAAATTTCAATAAAAAATAATCAAAATTAAAAAAATTACATCGTTTTCATTTGGTAACACTTGGTCTCAGCCACCCTGTAATTACAAATACTAAAAATCGTTTATTTGACCTTATATGAGATAGAAAAGTCACCCGTGTCGGCCATTTTGAAATTTGTTGTTGTTGGATATGCGCAATATATTACCTATATTATGTGTACTGTGCCATATGTCCATATCAGGTGGACATAACCTTTTTTATTCTTTAATAAACCAAACGGAGATATTTGTGTTTTTTAGTTACCACGGGCCAACATTAAACTCTGTATTGAAATACCTAGAAATATACCTTGTTAAAGTTAGCCGAAAGTTGCCAGCCGAAAGTGAAAAATCGATAAAGCAGATAGTGTCTTAACTACTTCAGCCAAACTATATATTAAATTGAAATATCGTAGGCGAAAGTGACTGACCTACTTAAACAGCCGCGAACATGTACCGTAACAGACAACAAATACAATTTGCAAATTAACCGATATTAATTTATTGTTTCATGAACAACTAACAAAAATTTATTTTATATAGATGTTATAGATTTAACAAGATAGACACCAATCTGACTATGCAAATTATATAGTCCATAATCATAAATAGATGTTGATTATAGGTTAGGGGTAAGTCTGATGGGGATGTAGAGGTGAAATTTTTATTTTTCCCTTCTTCTGACGATAAAATCATCCATCATTCGAGATTTTGCAGCATGGACACCAATCTGACTAGGCCGATTCGATAGCCAATGACCATAGGAAGATTTTAATTATAGGTTAGGGGTAAGTCTGATGGGGTTGTAGGGATGAAGTTTTTATTTTTTCCTTCTTCTGACGATAAAATCGTCCATCATTCGAGATTTTGCAATTAAGACACCAATCTGACTATGACGATTTGGTAGCCTATGGCCATAGGTAGATTTTGATTATAGATTAGGGGTAAGTTTGATGGGGTTGTAGGGGTGAAGTTTTTATTTGTCCCTTCTTCTGGCGATAAAATCGTCCATCATTCGTTATTTTTCAACATGGACACCAATCTGACTATGCCATTTTGATAGCCCAAAATCATAGGTAGATTTTGATTATATGTTAGGGGCAAGTCTGATGGGGTTATAGGGGTGACATTTTTATTTTCCCCTTATTCTGACGATAAAATCGTCCATCATTCGAGATTTTGACACATGGACATCAATATGACTAGGCCGATTCAATAGCTATTGACCATATGAGCCGACGGATAGACTATGATCCGTAGGTTACTCCTAACCTATAGTCAAATTATACCTATAGTCATGGGCTATCGAATCAGCATAGTCAGATTGGTGTACATGCTGCAAAATCTCAAATGATGGACGATTTTATCGTCAGAATGGGGGAAAAATAAAAATTTCACCCCTATAACTCCATCAGACTTACCCCTAACCTAAAATCAAAATCTACCTATGGTCATGGGCTATCGAATCGGCATAAACAGATTGGTGTTCATGTCGCAAAATCGCGAATAATGGACGACTTTGCTTGATAACCAATAAACTTATTTATCGACATTTTTCGGCTGTATGCAATAGATATATCATTTGACACCTATAACCCCATCATACTTACCCCTATCCTATAATCAAAATCTACTTATTATCATAGGCTATCGAATCGGCTTAGTCAGATTGGTGTCCATGCTGCAAAATCTCAAATGATGGACGATTTTATCGTCAGAATAGGGGAAAAATAAAAATATCACCCTTACATCCCCATCAGACTTACCCCTAACCTATGATCAAAATCTACCTATGGTCATGGGCTATCGAATCGGTATAGTCAGATTGGTGTCCATTTCGCAAAATCGCGAATGGTGGACGACTTTGCTTGATAACCAATAAACTTCTTTATCGACAATTTTCGGCTGTATGAAATAGATATATAATTTGACACCTACTCGTTTAACCCCATCATACTTACCCCTAACCTATAATCAAAATCTACCGGCTATCGAATCGGCCTAGTCAGATTGTTGTCCATGTTGCAAAATCTCAAATGATGCACGATTTTATCGTCAGAAGAAGGGAAATATAAAAATTTCAGCCCTATAACCCCATCAGACTTACCCCTAACCTATAATCAAAATTTATTTATGATTATGGACTATGGAATTGGCATAGTCATATTACTGTCCATGTTGCAGAATCTCGAATGATGGACGATTTTATCGTCAGAAGAAGGGAAAAATTAAAATTTCATTTCTGTAAAGTTTCAAATTATAAACAATAAATTAATATCGGTTAAATTGTAAATTATATTTGTTGTTTGTTATGATACATATTTTTTGTAGGTTAGTCACTTTCGGCTAGGATATTTCAATTTAATATGTGGTTTGTATAACTTTCGTACTTCAGCCGAGTCAAGACACTATTTGTGTTATCGATTTTTTCATTTTCGGCTGGCAACTTTTCGTTAACTTTCTATATATGTCTGTTATAGACATTTTTCTTATAAAAAATTGATGAATTATTTGTTAGTTTTAAATCTATATTACCGGGAGTTTTCGATTGAGTATTGAACTTTAACTGCTTTATCGACGCGATCTGCATTATCGGCATATCATGGCATAGGGCCAACATTTAATATCTGCATTACCATCTTTCGGCTGGGTATAAAATACACTATCTGCATTACCATCTTTCGGCTGGAAACTTTCGGCTAACTTTAACAGTATTAGAAATATAGCTAGCAAGCTATATACGAACAACTAGACCATTGTACTAACTACTCGTAAGATGTGGAAACTACCCTATGTCCGTATCAGGTAGAAATAACCTTTTTTTGATTTGTTTATTAAACCGAAAGGCGATTTATTGTGTAGTTACCATGGACAAACATTAAATTCTGTACTGAAATATATTCATATGATATGGGTAAAGGGTAGCTTCCACATCTTAGTTAGTACATTAGTCTCTAATTGGTGATCTGGTATAATGCGATCTTCAAATTATTTAGATATTAGTTCTTGTAGTAGCTTCTTTCCAAAAAGCTTTGAAATTATTCGAAATAGACGTATTGGCCTGTACGACGAGACTTGGGTTTCCTCTTTATCTGTCTTAGAAATTATGATAATTTGAGATATTTTCAATTTTTGAAGAAAGTATCCACATCTCATAATCGCGATGAAAATATATGTAATATATTTTATGTATCTATTTGGTACTTCTTAGCACTGTTTTTGATAACCGTTTTGATGCATTGCCATTTAAATTTTACTGGATTTGGGTTCGACTCGTCCATCGTAAACTGTGGTAGTACGCAGTCATTAATTTGTTCGTTTGAGGCGAACACTTTATGTACATGGTTAAACCTGGTTTTCTTATCGGTGGCTTCGATAGCTCTGGCCTGTTTAAATTCCTTGTTGACTTCCACAGTGAGTAACCTGTTTTTTCTGTTGCTGTGAGCTCACTTAGGTAATTCATTTATTTTGTTATTCCCCTGTTGCTTCTATCAAAAGCTTTATTAGATCTATTTAATTTGGATTTATGCAGAGGAGATTGGTGAAGCTGTCATGGCCGCCTAATTACCCACTTCTCTGTCTATAACTTTTGAATGTTACTTGAAAGCTTATTATTTTTTTCTGAATTTTTGTTCACCGGAGTAACTTTTTTTGCTGCCATTTCCATTATTTGTTAAACGTTAAGGTGGTTTAGTTTTTAATGCTTGGGTACTTAGAGTTACTATTATTGGTGAGTGATCTGATGATAAATCATAACAGTCATCGGCTTGAGCATTGGTGCGTGCTATTCCTCATATTACACAGAAATCTATTAAATTAGGAATTTTCTTTTTCTCTGTGGGTGAATATGTGGGATGTCTAGATGATAAATAATCTAGGTTTTTCTCGTTTATTGCTTCGTAGAGTTGCTTGCCCTTGGATGACGTCAACATCGAACCCCATTGCACATGTTTAGTGTTGTAATCACATCCTGCTAGAAATTTTATTCCCAAATTATTAAAGTAATCGATAAATTGCTGTTTTTTAATTGCGATATTGCCAATTTCCCAGACCATTCCTCCAAACTGATAGTTGTAGCTTGGATGTGATCTTGGATGTGATCATATTCCAGGAACTCGTAGTGCTTTAATCTTCTTCGTAATCATATTTTGCATCGTCGTGCTCATTTGTCTTTTGGATGGTGGTATTTTACAAATTTGGATGGTTTCGGTTAATTTATTTACCGTGGTGTGAATGTTTAGATTCTATTCATTAAAATTAACTTTTTTAGGATATTTGCATAAGAAACATCTGACTGTGCAAAACTGTTCGATTGTTGACTATTGTATTTTTTGGTAATATGGCCCTCTGCTGTAAATCTTGTGAATTCATTTTGGCTTTTCTTCCTTTGGCCTTAGTTCCAAATGGAACATTGGTTAGGGTCTTCTCACGGTTTACAATATTACCAATATATTTCGCATGAAAAACTTCCGCAGCAAGTGCAACTTGTATGTCGCTAACATCTACGCAGCTTTCAATTACTTTTAGCACAACAGTCAGCCCTTTTTGACTTTGGTGTGTGTAATATTTACTTGTCAAAGTGTTTAACTAGGGCTCTCAAGCCATCGATTTCGGAGGTTTGCAACTTTGTTTCGTTTGTATTACCTCTTTTGAGTGGGGCAATATAAAATTTAGAATCTGTTAATGTTGCGACTTTATTAACCAGTTCATTATTAGATGCTTTTCGGCGGTTTCTCAGTTTTAAATTTCGTTGCTGCAATGAGATCAACGACCTCTAAACTAGAGAATCGATTGTCAAGTGGTATTTGATTAACACCTTGTTCAGTCCGTGTTACTTTGCTTATGCCAGCAAACTGGACAGATCTCTCGCTACGTTTTCTTCTCGGGCTTCTTTCTACAGTGATATAAACCTATCCAATCCCGTTTGCACTAGTTTATTTTCACACTGACCACGGTCACTAGAGTTCGTCGCACTGAATTCATTACTATTGTTTTCGTTCAGCATTACTAAATTTGCTGATGAATTAATTTGTCTTCGCTGTTTAGATTTTTATTTTTAAGCAGTGGTATAATTAGTTCTGTCGAAGGAACACTTTTATTCACTGGCATAGTTATTTTCTTTGGGCTTTGTTGAACTTTATCCACTTACTCTGCATTTGCACTTGTAATATTTATATTTTCTACGTGAAACTTGTTCAGGTTTGTTGTAGATTGTGTTCGACGTCCGATGTTCCAACAAGTCTTTTTTGGATGAAAAGGCGCCTCATGTTTACATTATCACTTATTAAATTACAATTGTATACTAGTTTTTTGCGCCGCGTGTATTTAATTGTAAAACCATATAACAAAATAGAAAGCACTAACACTGCAACAGTAAAATTATGACAAAAAAGTGTCGCTTTCATTTAATCTATTCCTTAGTCTCCGGTCAACCATGGTTACGAAAATCGCATTCTCAGATACGATTACTCCGAGCAATCTGAGCTACTCAGAAGTATGTTTGCGCGTTTCTAATCAGAAACAATAAAATGTCACGAGCAACATAATCTTTAATATTTGTGAAACGGAGTAACAAATGTACACAATCTTAATGAGAGACGACCGGAAAATCCACATGTTAAGCGAGAATCATCATTTGAAAGACGATTTAGTGTTAATGTACGAGTATGGTGTGGTATTATTGGAAATAATTCTATCGGGCCAATTTCACTACATGAAAGATTAAACTCGCAAAACTATCATCAATGAAATGGAACAGGCCTCATTGTGCTAGATTTCAGTTCCACTCATCATGAGAAATACTTTCTTGTATTAAAAAGATAAGGGTCCGCACACCGTGGAATACAAGTTCGTGATTGGTTTGATATAAATTATATAGGGCGATGGATTGGTCGCAACGGACATATAGCTTCGTCGCCTAGATCTCTAGATTTAACACCACAAGATTGAAATTGATGGGAATATTTGAAAGGAGAGACCTACACAACAGAAATTCAGGGAGCAGTTGGTTGCTAGAATCAATAATGCCGCAAACAGAATAAAATAAACTTTAGGAAATTTCAACACGGTTGCTGCCGAAAGTTCTTTGTGAAGTTCAAATTTTACTTATAACAAGTTATAATAATTTTTTTTTCATCAAACGTCTGATAAATTTAAAATAATAAAATTATTATTTTTTATTTTGTGTGTAATTTTTTTGAGAAGTAGGAAGAGCTCTGTGCTTTTAAAATGTAAGAAAAACAATTTAGTTATCTTAATTTATAGAAGAATTATTGGCATTTACATGATTCTGGTAATCTGCAGTGCTAAAAAATTTGAAATAGTTAATTTCCAGGTTTATACTTAATAGACTTTTCTTCATGACATTGATACACGCCCTGTTCGATTGAATTCGTTCCAAAAGGACAACCTGTATACTAAATTTGGGCAGTTAGTCCAGCCCAGAAAGTTTGTGAAATTTAATACAAAACATAAATTATAAAATTTCTTCTAAATAAAACTAGAAAAAAAATCGATTCGTGGTCTGTGCCCGAAAAAGAACTTTGGGCTAGAAATTATTTTTATTTTTATTTAAATTTTCGTTCCGCTCGATAAAACTAAAATTATTTTATCAATCAATTAAAAATGTCTCGAATTAGGGTTATATGATTTTTGGGATGTATGTTAGTAGCTAATTTTAGCCAAAATTAGAAAAAAAACGTTTGGTTGCAAGTTATTGAAAATTATTCAATTTTATTTAGTTTCAATGAAATTTTGGGTTATTCTAGGTGATGCCGAGATATTACTTTTACATCGTCGTGAGTTTACCAAGACGCTGGAACATTGGTCTCGAAGTAACCAAACATAGAATTCTTTAAATTAAAAAATTCAAAAAATTATCAGACTGCAGTCTACTAAACTAAAAAAAAATTGAAAATACTTTGAACTAAGCGAATTATTATGTTTCGCTACGCATTTGTCAACCCGGTCGTAATCTCGTTTTTTATTGTATTTACCGCATACATGCGATTTCTTTAAGACATTTTGTTTATTCTTACCACGTTACCAAAACGTTAATTCGCTAAGGTATTGTGAGCATACTTTATATGCAAGTTCAAAGTATTTTCATATTTTTGTCACTACAGTCTGATGAGAAGAATTTGAATTTTTTACTTTAAAGAATTCAATGTTTCATTAGTTTTAAACCATACTTCCAACGCCCTGGTAAACTTACCTCGATGTGATTTTTATTTAACTTTTTGGCCTGCACGATAAAACTAAAATTGTAGCTAAATATGTAGGCCAAATAAGAAAAAAATTGTTCTGTGGTTCTGTTCCTAAAAATGAACCCTGAGCCAGGAATTTCATTAATTTTTATTTAAATTGTTACCCCTCCCGCTCGATAGAAATAAATTATTTCGCCAAAACTGAAATGCTATAAACTAGTAGCCAATTTTAATCTTAAAAGAAAAAAAAATATTTTGTGGCAAGTTCTCGAAAGTGAACTCTTTAGAATTTTTATTTAAATGTAGAAGTCCCGTTCAATAAAATTAAATTAAAGTTATTAAAAATTAAAAATGTCTCGATTAGGTTTACATAATTTTGAGATGTATACTTTTGTCCATAGTTTTCGGGAACTTGTCCCGGAACGATTTTTTTCTAGCTTACTCTACAATTTTCCATTAGTAAAGGGTTTTTTTAACAAGGGCGCCCGTTTTTAAATGTTAATAAAACAAGATGTGAGTGAGATATCCACTCAACCTTTTTTATTTGAAAGTATATTTTTTGGCATTAAGTATCAAATGTCCTCCGCGGCTTTGCTTGGTGGCACTATTCAGAAAGTCTAATTTTCGATGACTTTGTCACATAAATCTGGCTGAATTTACTCGATGGCGTTCTTTATGTTGACTTTGAGGTATCAATTGTTTGCTGTTTATTCGCATAGACCTGCGGTTTAAGATAGCCTGAAACCGAGAAACTAAAGGCGTTAAATCACATGATCTCGGTGGCCAATTCACAAAGCAGCTGTCCTGTTGGCACGACATATCGTTGGTATACATATTATCCAGTTAAGATCACAAGAAGTTACTTATCATCGATCTGTAGCGCTCGCCGTTGACGATTATGGCAATTCCTGTTTCTCACGCAAATCAGCGATGTTTTCAGCCGACCTTGTGGTTCGGTGACGTACGGGTGTTGGCCGATTATTTGTCGAACAAGTTGACTCGAATTGGACCGCCAAACGTCCATTATATGACTCAGCAGGACGGTTGTGGCGAGGCTACAAATCTGATAATGCGCGGGTCGTTTTTCAAACAGAGCACGTATTTTGAAAATATTATTTGAGGATTTGCACATGTTGCTCACCGCTATTACTTTTCATGGTGATTTGACATTGTTATGTTTTATTGTTAATGTATATAGTTATTTATAAATGATAAATAAAATTGTTATATTTACTTTCAGTTATGGTTTTATAGATGTAATTTTATTTAATTTTTTGATTTATATCGCTATAAACTTTACACTTATTATTACGTTACGACATTAATTTACACTATGATATTACTTATAATCTATTAATGACTTAAGAAGAACTCATAATCTATTAATCACTTAAAAAGAACTGCCTTGACTGTAGATGGGTTTGGTTTGATGCCTGAAGGGGTTATTAAGTGTCCTAAAAATGTGATTTCTTTTCGTAAAAATTGGCACTTCGTATTTTGGGGTTAAGGTTGTTTTGCCTGCAAATGTCAAATACTTCTTTAAGTTTAGCGTTATGGTCTCTTAAATTTTTACCGTGAATTATTATGTCGTCTAAGTATATGAATCCTTTAATGCCTTGAAAACCTCGTAGAATGTGATTTATAGTTCTCTGAAAGGTTGCTTGTGAGTTTTTTAGGCCGAATGGCATTCTGGTAAATTCAAAATGACCATAATCGGTACTGAAAGCGGTTTTGTGAGAGTCATATGGGTTCATTTCAATCTGATGATATCCACTGGCCATGTCTAATGTGGAAAAGTACTGAGCATGTCCAAGTTGATCTAGAATATCATTGATATTTGGTAATGGAAATGAATCGCCAATCGTGATGTCGTTAAGTTTTCTGAAATCTAAAACTACGCGCCATTTAGGTTTACCGTCTGGTCCTGGTTTTTTAGGTACAGCTAAAAGTGGGCTGTTAAATGGACTTGTGCTTGGTTGTATCTTACCGTCTGCGAGCATTTCTTTTACTTGCTTGTTGATTTCATCTTTATGAGTTTGAGGGAGTCTGTATCTTTGTATATGAATAGGTTTTGAGTCAGTATAGAGGTTTATGTTGTGTTGAACTCCTTTAATACTGGTTAATCTAATAATAAATTACTATATACATTAACAATAAAACATAACAACATACACCACTGAACAATTCACAACAAACTTACGTAAAAGATGTTGCTTTATCAACATGGCATCTCGCAATCTAACAGTTTTGTCATAATTTAGTCGTTATTCGATCAGTTTTATTTATTTTTTTTTGGTTTTTCATTTGTCGAATTTAATAAATTTCATAATTTATTTATTTTTCATTATTTTTGATAACTGGGCTAGGCTAACATTACAAATGTAGTATATTTGAATGAAATGAATCGAAATCTGGGCTGGATAACTTCACACAATGGAATAATGCTGATCACTTCATATACGTGTCACTAATATATTTCATTGAGGAGTTCCTCCTATAAAATTCAATTCATTCTCTATTGTTTCTACTCATGATTATTGAGCGGTTTCGTTTTCGCATGTTTGTTCATAACCTGGTGAGATTTTCATGATGCTTCTCATCTTTCGGTTTGCAATTTTTGTCTAAATGATCTTAAGTGTCAAACTGAAATTACTTACGGGTGGTACATTTGTAAAAGTTGTATTCTTATAAATTTTGTAAAACTGGACCAATACAGGGCTATTTCAGACAAATGAATATATTTTAAATAGTACGTAAAATATCTAAATTTAAATTACAATTAACAAGCTGTATAAAAATATAATCCATTTTTAATCAAAAAATTAATACATAATAAAAATATTTTTTGATTATCAAATTAATGAAACCAGCTGGTACTCTTTACATAACCAACGCAAAATTTATTTATTTATTTTATTCCCAAATTTTTAATTTTATTTTATGCTCTTGACGATGATGATGCACAAACATATTGTGAAGCAAAAAAATATTTCTTTTAATTGAATCAAATTAAAAGATAATTTAGTGGATTTTTTTTTATTAATTATTTTGTGTACTGAAATTAAAACCACAAAAAATTGTCGGTCCGGTTTTTTGGGTTGATTCGATATCAAAATATGGGATCTTTAATTTTATTTTTATAAATAAATAATAAAATAATAATTATTGCTATAATTTTTGGTTTTAGTTGTATATGTCTTATAATTTTAATGTCAGGAAACATAAAATGAATTATGATAAATTAGGTTGTGTGTTTAGAGTTTGGTAAACTCGAGTTGGATTATCATCGTCCCTATTTTATTATTATTGCAGCAGAAGTTAAATTGTGGACATAGTATGCGATTATTATCGGATTGGTGTGTTTGTTTTCGTTTGGTTATGGTTTTGGTTGGGGTTTTTGTACGGATCACGATATTACAACACCGTTCTATATATTTTTTATACATAGAAATGGTTAATACTATAGGTTTGTTTACATGTCAGCTGAATGGATAATTTGACAGCATTTAATATATTTACTACGAAAATGTGTAAATTGAGTGGCAGACTAAACAAGATAATGATTGTTGAGTCGAACTCGTAGCCGCGATATCAATTTCTAATGTTATTCAGATATTTTCTATTATCAATAATTAGAATCTAAAACGAAAACTACAATAAAATGTTTTTTTTTAATATTTTTACTACACATATTCCGAGTTAAATAGTTAATTTATTACTATAATTATTAATAATTTAAGTTATGCATTTTTTTTTATATGTCTATTAAGATTATTATCATAGATAAAACTACACGATAATTTGTAATAATATTAGAAATAAAAAATAATAATTTAACTAATTGTTTTTAAAATTATGTAGGTATATAAAATGTAAATCGGCTGTATTTGTTGCGATGAAACAAAGCTTGTTATTTGAAGTACTCGTATAACTAAAATTGTTAATCCACAATTAATTATAAGAATAATTAGAAGCATTAAGCAATTTTTTTATAATTTGAGATCGTTAAATTAGTTTGTTTAAAACCTTAGCCTGCCAGGCAATATCTTATTAGTGATGAAGCTTCCCAACTTACATACTACTGGCGCTACTTCCCATAAAGGGGCTTAATCGCCTTAATGATATTATTTTAAATGTTTATAATGAATTTTCTTTTAACTTTATGAAACTTGTGAACAATTAAAATTTTTAAATAAATTACAATTTTCGATACAATTTATATCTAAAACCGTGGGTCACACAAATTTTGTTCACGTAAATTTTATTTTTACTTTTTGGTCTGATTTGTTTAACAACTGGTGATTTATGGAGTTGTATCATTTCACATTAATTTACATTGACATTTTTCTCACATTTTAGAAAACGACACTTATAAATTTTAGAGAATCTATTAATTCTTGTTAAATTTGTGATCCTTTTGGTTACAGTTTTATTGATTTAATTTCGAGAAACATTATCATAGGGATATAATTTTTCTGTTCATATTATGTAACGCTATCCTTTGACGTCGCCTAACGTTAACTTAATATTAGCCTTAGCTTAATATTATTCCGTTAGCTTAATATTATTCCGTTAGCTTAATGTCTATGGCTTGCAGTATTGGCGTATGCACCACACCCAGTCCGCATAATCATACGATAATTTTTTTTGATTCTAAAATTGATTAGCGGATTTTCTCTATTCTTCTAGTTTTTTATAGATACCGAAATTTTTTTGGTTTTTTTCTGGTAGAGAACAAGCAAAAAAAACAATTTTTCTTGGAGGATAAGGAGTAGAGATGATAAACCTTCTGGTGCATGCACTTGCTAGCATGTATTGTACAGTGGAAAATTCTATTATAATTTTTTTTAAGAAGTACTTCATAGTATTCAAGGAGTAAAAAGTTGGTAGTTATAAGATAAAACAAAAACCCAACATGATAATTCTTTAAGTGAAAAAAGTGTTCTTGTGTTTTTCTAGTTGGCCTAAAGACAATGCAAGATTGCCTGACAGTTGAGTGATACAATTTTGAGTACCGTGAACCTATATACAATTTTGTGATCGCCGTGTGAAACGTTATCGAACGATACCGGTGCAGTTGAAAAAGGTCAAGTCATAGTTTATATTGATCTAAAAATATATCGAACGACACATAAGCAGTTGGAAAAATGAAAACCCGTGTTCGTCATTACATTGGTTATACAATTTATAAGAGATCTGCGCAGTTAAGATGGAACATTCTATCACAATATCAATTGATTAAAATACTATCAATTCGAGGTGCGTGCAGGGGTAGAGTATATGAGATTCGCGTAACTGCCCATACAATAGCGGGTGATTTTTGTCGGCGATTTTCGTTATCGTCAGTATCCGGAATCATTGAGCATTTGTTAAGGTCGAGGGCGAGGACGCGTAGCGGCAGGCGGCGAGGTCGAGCGGACGGCGGGCGTGTTCCGGACAGGACTTGTTCTTTTTTGATGAGGCTGAGTTTTTTTTTGTATTTTTATTATTATTATTTCTTATTATTTATAGAGTTATACGAGTATACATATTTCTTTAATTTCTTTTTCTCTTCTTTTGAATTGAAATGTTCTTTTGTTGTAATTTTACCTTAACTCAAATTTAAGTATTGCCTAGTGACATTTTCTTTGTTTTAGATTGATTAATCATTGTTGTTCTTTTCTTTAATACAGCTAAAATTCAGTTTGGTTGCAGGTGCCGCGCCCCGGATGCAGGAAAGAGCGCTTTATTCTTCGTTCGAGGAGCCAGGTAACTTTTCATATACCTGTATATACTGGTATATACTGAATATATATATCTGTATATACTGGTATACCTGTATATACTGAATACTTTTGTCCTTGACTAAATTAATGCTCTCAGAATTAAAATTACACCTTTTTGTAATATTATTGAATTTTCATTTTTTTTAGTTATTTTATCTTATTTTTCCTGTCAATTAACAGTTTTGATAAGAAATATAAATATGTTTTTTGATTGTGAATTAAAAGTTAATATGGTTTTAATTTTGAAAAGCCGTATGAGTGAGTGAGGAACGAGAAACTACGGCGAAGTGACAGAATGAGGTAAGTGGGTCAGAGTCAGAGAGTTTCCTGTCATTAATTTTTTTTTATTTTTTTTTTATTTTGCGTAACCGATCAGCCAGAGCACAACACCCACGACCGCACAATTACCTCCACCACTGAGCTAGCGGCGGACATTATTGCGGGTTCTGGCTAAATAAAAACTATCTTATTTTTTTTCTTGCTAACGTTAGCCGACTGTAGCGTATGGCGTTACAATACTTAAAGGGTGTTTTTTTAAGAGGTTGCCGATTTTTTTTTTTGAATAAAACACATATAAAATTATGAAATGACCAAAATTTTTTTTTATTTGGTAGATAATTTTTTGGCATTTAACATTTAAACACAATTTCTGGCATATGGCTACCACGACTATTTTTCACAAATGTCATTCTGGAGGTCCAATTTTCCAGCACTTTTTCAAGCATTTGAGGGCGTATGTCAGCAATGACACGTTGAATATTGGTTTCCAAAGCGTCAATCGATTGAGGTTTATCCACATAAACCAATGACTTCACGTATCCCCACAAAAAGTAATCGAGTGGCGTCAAATCGCACGAACGCGGAGGCCAATTCACCGGACCATTTCTCGAAATAATGTTGTCGTTGAAAGTTTCTTTCAATAAGTCGATTGTTTCACGTGCTGTATGGCAAGTGGCACCATCTTGTTGAAACCACATTTCATTCATATCCATATCTTCAAGATTTGACAACAAAAACTCATTTAACATGGTTCTGTATCGATTTCCATTCACGGTAACGCGTCGTCCTTCCTCATTTTTAAAGAAATATGGACCGATGATCCCACCAGCCCATAGACCGCACCAAACAGTACATTTATCAGGATGCATTGGTAATTCTAGAACGGCGTGTGGATTATCTTTGCTCCAAATGCGACAATTTTGTTTGTTGACGTATCCATTTAACCAAAAATGCGCCTCATCACTGAAGAGAATTTTACGGTAAAAAAATGGATCTTCGTTCAATTGATTTAACGACCAATCACTGAATTCACGGCGCAAACGATGGTCGTGTGGCTTTAATTCTTGCACCAATTGAATTTTGTATGGCACCAAACCCAAATCTTTACGTAAAATTTTCCATAAAGTCGATGGACAAAGTCCAATTTGCTGAGCACGACGACGAATCGATAAATTGTCGTTTTCTTCGACACTGGCCTCAACGACAGCAATATTTTCTTCTGTACGAACTCTTCTCATTCTTGTCGGTGGCTTGGCATCCAAAAGAGTGAATGTAGACCGAAATTTGGTAATTACGTTCTTTATGGTGGTCTCTGACGGACGATTATGTGCACCATAAAATTCACGAAGTGCTCTATAAACATTTTTAATTGAACACTGATTTTGAAAATAAATTTCCACGATTTGAAAACGTTGTTCTGGAGTTAACCTATTCATAATGATTTGCCAAACAATACTGAGTAGAAATGCCACTTTGAGCTGTCAAAACAACTGTCATAAAATAAAACGACATCTATCGGAAAAACAAACCTCCTAAAAAAACACCCGTTATTTTTCGTTTATTTCTTGAAATTTCCTAAATCAGTTATTTTTTAATCGGAAATATAGTTATACAGGGGGCCATCTAACTCTTTTTTGAACTAGCGGTTATTTTGAGTATGGTAAGGGTTATATCTCTTCTGATTTGACAGAAAGTTAGTTTTATCCTACCGCTGAACGAAAATGGTTGTGTATTCGCTTGAACAACGCGGGGAAATATTGAAACATTACTTCGAAAATCATGGTAATGTTGCAGAATGTGTGCGAGAATTGCGTGTGTTTTCGGAAGAAACGAAGCGCCATATGTGCGTTATTTTGAAAATAAAAGCAAGCAGCCAACCAAGCGTACACCCAAAAATGATGATGCTGAAGCCGAGAATGTGTGTGAGTCGCCAGGAACGTCTCTCATTTGGTTTCAACAAGACGGCGCTCGGTGCCACAAAGCACACGTTTCAATTGATCCTTTGCGCACTATCTTCGAAGAACGAATTATCAGCCGAAATGCTGATGTGATTTGGCCGTCTCGGAGCTATGATTTGACGCCGTGGGACTATTATCTTTGGGGTGCCGTCAAAGATAAGTGTTACTCCGATAAACCAGCAACGATTGACGCTCTCAAGAACAATATTCGCATTGCCATTGAAATCATAATGCCGCATACCATCGAAAATGTGCTCAAAAATTGGACCGACCGTATGGGATACGTCAAGGCCAGCCGAGGCAGTCATTTGAATGAAATAGTATTGCATAATTAATCGGAAGGATTGTTCTTTACAATGAAAAAGTAAATTTGAAAAAATATTGAGAACTTTCTGTTTTATTGCATTTAAAAAAAAATTATTTGGCCCACCCTAGGGTTATATAGTTATGGATCACACTGTATAAATAATATGTACATTGCGAATTTGAAGGGTATTTTTACGGGTATGATACTTTGAAGTATTTATGCCTAAATTAAAAAGATTAATTTGTGACAAAGTATATGTTAATTTATTACACAAATATATCGATGAATTAGCAAATAAAAATTGTTGGTCGACGGTGCATTCAATTTTCTAGTCCAAGCATAAATTTTGTTATTTGTTGCAAACTTCAATTCGGGATTAATCATCAAAATCCGGGAAATAAGCGTTAAATAATTGTTCGGTGATTCTTGTACCGGGTGCTCCATAATCAAAATTTAATCATACCGCGGGGGAAATACATTAGTGCAAAAAAATAGTCCCCCACCCCTCGCTTTGTAGGTGGGGCGGGAATAACTTTTAAACTAAGATAGGAAGCCATATTTTTTATTGCAGATACGGATTCTAAGACCATCATGTTGAAACCACATGTTCCGGTTCACTTCTAAGCTCAAATTGTCAAGTAATATTGGCAGTTCATTTTCCAAAATGTTTCGGTACATTTGACCATTCAAGTTGCCTTCAATAATGTGGGGGCCTAAGAGTTTGTTGCCAATTATTCCACACCACACGTTGACAGTCCAAGGACGCTGATGTTCAACTAGACGAGGCGAGTGCGGATTTGTAACACTCCAATAATGCATGTTGTGTCGATTAACCGTTCCATGGTTTGTAAAAGACGATTCGTCAGAGAACATTACGCAACGAAAAAAATTGGGGTTTTGTTGTATTTGTTCACGTGCCCATTGACAAAAAGTTACCCGATTTTGGAAATCAGCGAGATGATGATCTTAGTGTAAAGACACATGATATGGATGATACTTGTGCCGTTTTAAAATTCTCCAAACACTGGTGAGGGACAATCCGGAATCGCGAACTATTTCTCGTGTACTTACATGAGGATTATGAGCCATTGCTGCCAATACAGCAATTTCATTATTTTCTCCAGTGACTGTTGCTATACGGGTCCTCTTTTTCGGATGAACATTTCCATCAGTAATAAATTGTTTGATAGTATGGCCAAATGCAGCACGTGAACGAATCCTATCGGAAAAACGTTGAGCGTAAATAGCAACAGCATTTTCAAGATTTCTGCCAGCTTCTCCATAAACCAGAACAATTTCAATTTTCTATGGCACAGTTCTAACGCTCCATTCTAAAGTATTTTATCGTTTATTTTGCAATTACGAAAAACATGAAGATAAGAAATAACACAAACGTTAAATGTGATTTACAAAACTGAATAAATTGTTTTGATGACGAATTTCGAGTATTTCCAATGAAAACGTGATGGTTTTTATTTCAAACGTGTTGCAGAATCGAATGTGTGTGTTCTAAGAAGGAGAAATTGAAAAAATTGAATTTCGTCGATTACAACGCCATCTATCATGAACCGAACAAAATATTTCATTCAAATCATACGTACTTTTAGTCGTAGAATCCGTATCTGCAATAAAAAATATGGCTTCCTATCTTAGTTTAAAAGTTATCCCCGCCGCACCTACAAAGCGGGGGATGGGGGACTATTTTTTGCACTAATGTATTTCCCCCGCGGTATGTTAAAATTTTGATTATGGACATTTTTTCCGTAGAGTGGCTATTTTTCGAGATATTTGATCGTCTCAGTTTTAAAAAAACACCCGGTAGATTCTGTGTTATCTGAAATCTTAACGCAAGTTATTAGATATTGCCTAAGGGTTGAGATGTTTGGCATTGCTTTAAATTACATAATTAATTCGTTAGCAAATTTGAGTAAAATCTATTTACAAGTTGGTCGATCTCTCAAACACAAACGACCGGCCTTCACCATACATAATTCTGGCAAGTTAATTGTTTTTTTTAAATATTCAGGCTAAAAGTTACCAGATACAATTTATTTTGTTGAATTTTTAATGTTTTGGCTATTTAGTGTTTTTGCTAATAGAAGCACAAACGCATTGTAAAATGTATACAATACAAAATTTGTATCTATAATATATAATTCATACACAAACCAAATATTTAAGTAAGAAAATAATAATAAAATATCAAGATTTAATGAAAATTCAATTCCCTTAAGGGACTTTACTTAATTTTTATATTTTCATTCTTGAGACTTGCTGTTTTTTAAACATTTTTTAAATTAAGGTTTTAATTTCCTGGTATTCAATATAAACCGGATTCGGTAGCTAATCACTGAGTGAATAAAATAAAAATAACAAAAAACTGGTATACCCGAGGAGGCAGACAGCAAACTAAGAAGTAAAAGATGAAAAAGAAACGCAAGAAAATTTATATTTCAAAGAATTTTTTCTATTGAATATAAAATTTTATTTATTTCCGTGATTTCTGATTTCGATTTTATTATACATTTCAATATTTAATTTTTTATTATCGAGAGGATGATCAACCGTCATAAATGAGATATCCGCCATGAAACCTGACATAACTATAAAATCGAGTAGCCTGATTCACAACGCACAACTATTCAATATAAATTGAACATAAAATTGATTTGATTAGAATTAAGCCATAGTCCCGTACAAACAATGCAATAAAAAAAGTAAAAGTACCACAATTGTTTTGTATCAATTCGTCTTTGTCTCTCGCCAACATTCATCTTATTGTTACTTACAGTATGATGTTATAATGTTTATTGCACTAACAACACAAAAGTGAATGTTAAATTAAATTATAATAATCAAGCTAATAATCATCATTAAAATAAATATTTTTATGTTATATATTTTAAAAAAAAGTTAAAAATAATTTAATTTGTAATTTGCTTGTTAATTTCAATTTTTAAGCGAGATTAAAACAAGCAGATTTTAATGATCGATAGCCAAGCAGTTTAATTAAATGTTGAAGACAAATAAATGAAAAATTCTTGCAAGCCATGAACGAGTAGACATCAACAAAAAAATTATCATCAAAATTCAATTAATCAAGTGGTTGTCAGTTGACATAACATTCAAGTTTAATTAATGTGGTTGTAGATTTGTTTTTTGTACGACACAATGTTAAGAAGAAAAAAATTAAGAACTAGTATTAATAGCAACTAACACATCACATACAAGATTTTGCTTTGTGATATATGCCATTTACAATGTTGCTCAATTTAATAAATAACATATGTTGTAGTACTTGCTAAATTGTTAAAGTTGTTGGTATGCAAAGATTTTACAAGATTATAAAACATACTTGGTTTAAAATTAGGTAACATTGCATTATATGCAAGTAGACTATTTGAGGTAGTATACATAATTATGTGTTGTTTAATTATAAAATCATCAATTTATTGAATTTTGTTCTTTACAACTTAATTTATTTTAATTTTGACACATTTTAAATGTTAATTTTCGCGATAGATTGTGCCGTGCTTGTCTAATTAAATCAATCTAATGCGATGTGGAGTTGCTCCTGTCGGTACATGCAAACCGGTGGCATGTACATCAATTACCCCCGAAAGCGACCCCAGAAAACATAAATAATTGCATCAGGCAATAGTACTAAAGTAATTTCTAGCAAATTAGAAAACAAATAAAAATGTATTATTTATTTTTATAGAAAATCAAAATCAAAAATTTATCAACATAATTGTTATGAGAAAATCTAAAGGTGGTTACTTTTTAACAAACACTAAATATAATTAATCTTTTATTATTATTTTATTGTTTATAATTTATACAAGTATATTTTAAGTTATAATAATAATTTTATTATTTATTTATTTGTAAAATCAAATCGAATGTTGGAGCAGAACTGAATTTCGGTAGTATTTTGATATCCGATTTCAGCTCGGTATTTAAGTGTAATTTTACTACAACATTTAAAATAACATATAGAAGGAATTCAAGTATATAAAGTAATTCAAGTATATAATGTAAATTAAGAGTATATAATGATATATAATATAAAAATAAATATAATTGTATACAGGGCTTTACAATGTTACTTATTTCGGAGCGCTATACAACACCTCCGTCCATAAAAGAAAGAAAATCTTGAAATAAGATTTTCTTTATCTACTTAATTAATTTACAAAAAAAAACTTAACTTAATTTTATTATAAATGCGTATTACTATAATTAATTGAGCATTAATAAATTCAATAAAAAATTTGTTTGTTAAAGTAAACTGAATGAATAATTGCATGAATACTTAACAACAGAAACTAATTAGTACTAATATTATAATATTTTTGTTATTATTATAATAAAATAAACATTTACAGATTTATCAATGTTTATTTTATTTGACAGATTTGTTTTCTTTATTTAATTATTAAATGTTTTCAGATATGCCAGCTTAATTATTCGATAAATAATTTGAGACGATTATTATGAACCACTCGGGTACCTCGTCCAATACGAATAGTAGTATTTTCGTTTGAATTAATTTCTAATACTTCGAAAGGTCCATTCCATATGGAATCAAGTTTACCTTTAGTTTGCTCATTTTTCAACAGCACTTTATCACCTACTTTAAATTCAACGTTGTTAGTAATTCGATCATAATATAATTTAGATTTTTCTTTTCGTTTTATTAAATTTTCACGAGCTATTTCATAAGAATTTCCAAGTTTCGTTCGTAAATTTTGTATATAATCCTCTTGATCGTAATAAAATCTGGTTGAATGTTTGAGACTTGTAGGAATATTAGGTTTAAACCCATGAATAATTTCGAATGGCATTAAATTAGTCGAAGAGTGGGGGGTAGAGTTGTACGTAAACATCGCAAAAGGTAACCAGTGATCCCATTCATTTGGATCTTTGTCGGTATAGTTTCGTAAATATTCCACTAATGTGCGATGTGACCTCTCTAATGCGCCATTTGTTTGGGGATGATAAGCAGTAGTTTGAATTTTTTTTATTTTTAAAATTTTACATAAACTTTTAAGCAAATTACTTAAAAAGTTTGTTCCTTGATCTGTTAATACACACAAGGGAGCACCAAATCTACAGATAAAGTGTTCTACAAAAGCTTGACCTATTGTTTCTGATAATTGATTTTCTAACGGTATAGCCAACGAAAACTTTGACAAGTCATCTTGTATGGTAAGCATGAAGCGATTGTTACTGTTCGAAGGATTTAAAGGGCCAACTACATCGAGAAATATTTTATCAAATGGTTTTTTTGACGTAGTGGTTATTACGCAAGATTCGCATTTAGTTATAAATTTTCTTATTGTACTCCACATCTTCGGAAAATAGAAATATGATTTTATTCTTCTGAAAGTTCTTTCAATGCCCTGGTGGCCACCAATAGGTGCAAGGTGAAATTCTTGTATAATTTTTTGAATGTCCAAATCATTTTCTAATTTAATAATAGGATTTCCAGAATGAGACGTTTTATTGATGTTTGATAATTGCTGATTGGAATTAGGATCTTGAATTGATTTAATAGGTATTTTATTATGCTCGCGATTTATTTGCTCACAATTTATTTGATTAGTTAATTTAGACTGTGATCGAGTAATAACATTGACATTGCTTTGATTGACAGAATTCACTATAATTCTGCTCAAGGCATCTGCATTGGCGTTATACTTTCCAGCTTTGTAATTAATATCATAATCGAACTCTTCCAATTCTATTCGCCATCGCATTAATCGAGAAGACAGATTTTTTGATTTATTTAACCATATTAACGGTTTATGATCTGTAATAACTGTAAATTTAACTCCATATAAATAGGGACGACAACGTTTGACTGCAAATACTATTGCCAGCAATTCTTTCTCAATTGTATAATATTTACTCTCAGCTTTATTTAAGACCCGGCTTGCATAAGCCACGGGCAAGTCATCATCGCCTATTCGTTGAGAAAGAACAGCTCCAAGAGCAATCTCACTTGCGTCGGTTGTTACGTAGAATCGTTTCCCAAAATTGGGGTACTGTAAAATTGGAGGATTTGATATTTTTTGTTTTAAAATTTCGAAACTATTCTGACAAAAGGCATTCCAGACAAAATGTGTATTTTTCTTTAATAGAGAATTAATAGGATGTGCGAGTTCTGAGAATTTTTCGATAAACCGTCGATAATATCCAATTAGTCCCAGAAAGGATTTAACTTGTTTTAGAGTTGTCGGAACTGGAAAATTATGAATAGCTTCGAGCTTTGAAGGATCTGGCTTGATTCCATGATCAGTTATGATATGCCCTAAATAACAAACTTCTTTTCGCAGAAAGTGACACTTTTTTGGTTGAAGCTTTAAATTGCACTTTCTAAGACATTCGAATACGTCGTTTAATTTTCTATTATGATCTTGAAGATTGTAACCATAGACGACAATATCATCAAGATAGACAAAGCACTTAACGCCATGTAAACCAGACAAAACATTGTTCATTATCCTCTGAAAGGTAGCAGGTGCACCCTTCAGACCAAAAGGCATTCTTGTGAAATGGTAGTGACCCATTTGAGTACTAAAAGCCGTTTTATATTTATCTTCATCACTAAGAGCAATTTGATGATAACCATCCGCTAAATCAAGGGTGGTAAAGTATACTGCGTCTCCTAATTGATCCAAAATATCTACAATGTTAGGGAGAGGAAAAATGTCATCCACCGTGATCTCGTTCAGACGACGGAAATCTACAACTACACGCCACCGTTTATTAGTATCATTTGATTTCTTTGGGACCACTAGCAATGGAGAGTTGAAAGGACTATTACTATTTTCTACTACACCGTTTAGAACCATTTCATTCACTTGCCTGTTAATTTCGGCTTTGGTTGTCTGAGGTAATCTATATGGCTTTACATTTACTGGTCGCGAATTAGGTACCAGGGGAATATGATGACAACCAGCATTGGTGACAGAAAGTTGGTCACCCGGTAAGTAAAATATGTCATTGTACTCTTGACAAATTTTTATTATAGAAGATTTTTCTTCATAATTCATATGCTCAACATTAATTTCATCTTTTAAAATTTTTAATCGTTCTTCTAATTTGTCTGTCCAGTTACCTAATTTAAAGATATGGTATTCGTGTAAATTTTCTGGCTCTATATATACATTATCTAATTGTACAGAGAAATCATTCGTGTTTATAATACTTATTGTTGCAAAAGAATTAAGTACTTTGATAATGGTGTTTGCAATATACACTCCGGGAACAATCATTTGAGACGGACACAGATACTCTCTGTCATGATTCGTTTTAAATCTCATCTTTACATGTTTCTCAGATCTACTTGGGATAGTTATCTGTGGATTATTTGACGAAAGATTTAACGAAATTTGTTGATCTTTAACTGATATTGGATTTATAATAATCTTATTGCGAAGGTAATCTATATTGCATTTGTTTGTGCGAAGGAAGTCATTACCAATAATACCCACGCAACTTATTGGAAAATCCGATTTGACCGACATGAAAGTTGTGTGGAATTCCAATACCACTTGATATTTTTATATTTGCAGGACATAATGCCAAAGTTTCTATTGATTCAGAAGTAATACCTTTAACATTAACCTTTATATTTGGATAACAAAGTGACTCAGGTTTAATAAAATGTTTTTAATGATACTAATATCTGCTCCGGTATCTACTAAGAAAAATTGAGGTTGTTCCAAAATATTTAAATGAAGACTTACGAATTTCATGTCGTTATTATGAAAATTGATCGAAAATGAGAGCATATGTTTAATTGTTAAAAATACAGAAGAGTTAAAAGTTGAATTTATTGGTTGTAATAATGAATCAGATATTTTTGTGTCGGTAAGCCTATTTTTTTGAGTAGGATGCAGCTTTACAGCTCTTGAATCCGAACCGCTACATCCTTTAATTCCCGGTTGGATTCGCTTGAGTTTTCCGAATGTTGAGTATTAGTTGATTGATGATTGATGAACGGCATACACTAATATGATGTCCACGTTTTTTACAGTAAGCACATGAGACAAGCATTTGATTAATTCGAGGAGCATTATTCATTAGATGGGAGTTTGGTTTAAATTGACGATTGAGATTTGAATTGGAATTATTATAAAATAAATTCGATGGATTTGTTCGAAATGAGTTTGGCTGTTGGTTTGTCAAATTAAGACTGTAACAAGTTTTTGCACTATGACCAATTTTTGAGCAAATTTGACATTTAGTTTGTTTAGTTGGGTTATTAATCAAATTGGAGTTATCTTCGGGTTTTATAATTTTTCCCTTATTAGAAGTAGCTAAACACTCTTCTTCAATTGCCTTAGCAATAGCATCCTTTAAATTATCATACCTGCATGCCTTGATTATTAATTTAATTGGATCTTTTAAACCATCTTCAAAAGATCTTAATGCAGTTTTAGAATTTAAAAGTTGTATATTTTTGTCTACATTACTATTATCATTAACCCCAAGAGAAGATTTGTTTAATCCTGCTAATAAATTTTCAATCCGACTTGCAAAATCTCTTACAGTTTCATTAAAATGCTGTCGAGCCTGAACTAGTTCTACTTGTACATGTTCAAAAGCTCTAGCGTTGAAAAATTTGGATTTCAAGTCTTGCTGCAATTCATGCCAAGATTTATATGAATTTGTTAATACCGTTTTATTGTAAGCATCGTCTACTAATTTGGCTTGAACTAACTCCAGGAACGCTGCTGTATTGTTATCGGTCTTCAGATCTGTATACACTATATTGCAACAATGATGAAATCTATGAAGCTTAGCATGAGCTCCATTAAACTCCGGAATTAATTTAAAAGCACGATCGAAATTAAATTCCATGATAGTCGTGAGAATTTCTTGTGAATTTACCGAATGAGTTTGAAAATTTGAAGGAATTTTTCCCTTTTCAATTATTAATGGAAATTCTATGTTATAATAAGGTAAAAGTGATGTCGATGGGTTGATAACTATAGGTAAAATTTCTTTATTATCAGTATTGGTATCTTTTTCGATATTTTTCGCGATTTTCCTATTGCGTAATTGTAGAGAATCGAGTGATTTTCGCGACATTTAATAATAAAATGATTAATAATAATAAATATTTCGGTATTAGAATTTATATACTAAAGAAAATTATTAATGATTAAGTATGATCATATTATAAAACAAATATTCAAATGGTAACTGTATAGTATATCCGATTAAATAGCAAAATTATATTATTTGTGTAAAATGTTATTTCTAGATATTAGTATGCAGAATTAATTAAATTAAATTTGATTTTTAATAATAATAATTAAAACTATAAAAACTTACAAAATTAAATTGTAAATGAAAGCTGGGAATTGTTCATTACTCCTCAGTTGATTTCGGTTGAGTTGATGAATGATTATGATTGCCATTTATTACGTATACGATGTGAATTTCTTAAAGATGTTAATCCAATAAATTTACGATTTTAATGCAGGAACTTTTAATTGAGTATCCAGGTTTGTTGTGATGATGTATATGAACTATTGTTCTTTACAGCTGATATATTAATTCCACTTTACTATTATATACCGTTGAATGCAGAATAGATGATATGTCAATTAAGTTGAATTCGATCAATATAACATAAAATTATTTTCGTTTCAAGTATTGACCTTCGTTTTTGATTTTTTTGCAATGTGGCGCAAAATGTTTTGCTTTAGTACGACATTATTACAATAATAATTTTGATTATGAATTTTAATATTTATTAATTGAACTTTTATTAATAAATTATGCTTTAACAAGTATGCAAAAATTTTATATGTGTATTATCAGTTATAATACATAAGATGTACATTAATTAAATAATTTTACGTAGATTTTAGAACTGATTATTTTCAACAGGTTATTATATTTATCAATGTTATTAGTTAGTTGGTATTATATTTTAGCAACTTTTTATATATTAGGTTTTTAAATTTCACTTTGGAAGTCAACCACTATAATACACGCTAAACTTTTACGGTTTTTGAGTTGGCGTCTTTTTTATAACGGTGCCATATTTTTATTTTAAGACCGTCTTTTCACTTATAATTTAACTAATAAATTTTAGAAATGTTCACCACACGAACTGGCATGTTTTATATAATGGTGCCATATTTTCCATTTTAAGAACATTTTTCACTTATGATTTAAATGATAATTTTAAAAATGTTCACCACACGTTTTTCACGAATAGATTTACCACAACGGGATTGACTGTTCATGGATGTACGAATAGTTTTAAGATCACATTACAGTATGTACATCACATTACATCATATCATATCCCTGCGCTGCCACCAAATTTTGTTATGAGAATATCTAAAGGTGGTTACTTTTTAACAAACACTAAATATAATTAATCTTTTATTATTATTTTATTGTTTATAATTTATACAAGTATATTTTAAGTTATAATAATAATTTTATTATTTATTTATTTGTAAAATCAAATCAAATGTTGGAGCAGAACTGAATTTCGGTAGTATTTTGATATCCGATTTCAGCTCGGTATTTAAGTGTAATTTTACTACAACATTTAAAATAACATATAGAAGGAATTCAAGTATATAAAGTAATTCAAGTATATAATGTAAATTAAGAGTATATAATGATATATAATATAAAAATAAATATAATTGTATACAGGGCTTTACAATGTTACTTATTTCGGAGCGCTATACAACATAATCATGAATTAACAAACAGAAATGTATGCATTTACCGTAGACAATGAATTCAACTAATTTATAGTTAGGCAAAGTGACACTAAACTCCATTAGCCGTTTGTCAGATATAGTGTCCCAAACTTGACCTAGATATCAATTAACGAGCACGGCTTTATACGATTTTCGTAGATAATGAAGCCATCTTTGAAATAGCAAAGTAAGACAAAAAATTTAGACATTTATCAGATATAGTGCCCTGAAGTCGACCTAGATATCCATTATTTATTTATTTATTTATTTATTTATTTATAAATGGTGACTACAGTGACTACAATCGGCACCACAAAACAACTGGTAAAAAATTACGGCACATAAGCTCGACTACAAAAGATTGTATAAAGCTTTCTTGAATGAATTTCTCGACAAATGATAATCGAAAGCTCCGTGTCTTTATTACATGTTGTACTGAAATCCTTATTTCTTTTAATTTTTTTATTCAAAGTGTAAACAGAGTGATCGTATAATATTCTCTGCTCTCACGGCTGTATTTATATTTTTGTAGTGGAATACACTAAGACTTCGTATTACGTTGTCTAAATGGGCGAATTTCTTTGGATTCGCACTAAATGTTTTTGAATGTGGATGTTTCAATTTGTGAATTGGGAAAGTCGATTAGACTTTAATTGTTCATAATTTGTTGATTTGTTATATGTATAATAATTTAGACTTTTGTTAACTTTGTGAGGTTTTTTGCCGTCGTTGTGGAGAGGCGGGGTGTATTGTTTTTACTTAATTATGCTGACGGCTGACGCTGACCTCTCCTTGTTGACTAGGGTTGGCGTCATCGGCAAGGGGTGCATGTTGTCGCAGGCCGGTGCTATAGAAGGCACTGGAAGATCGCACAAAATGAATATTGTACATATAAAGGAATGTATATTTTTGGCGATTGGAAGGGGAGTATACTTTTTATCCGTGTTGCGAACACTGGATTAGGTGTTGACGAGTGGTGTATGTGTGTGATTGTTTTACACAGGGCCGGCGAGAATGTGCTGCAGCTGGATTGCAGTGAACCTTTTTTGATATTTGCAGTGATTTGAATGGGTTTCGTTCATAGTGAGTAATGCGTCGGTATCTGCGGTTTGTGGTGGTTGTTCGTTGAACGTTGTGTTTCTCAACTTGCGGAAGGTTGTGCTCATGTGTGTTTTGTCGTTACCTGTATTTATAAGGTATTTTTGCCTGTTTTGAGTTGTTTTGTTTAGGAATTGATGTAGTTCTCAATATGTATAAATGCGTATAAATACGGATTTGTAGTTTTGTTTTGAATCATTGCCTAAAAGTTGATTTTGTATGTCCAAATTGGTTTCTTTGCTGAATGTTTCGGATGTTATTGTTGGAGTTTGCCGTCGATTTGGCGGGGGCTGAATCATTTTTGGAGTTTTGGTATGATCGGTCGTACGCTGAAGTTTTGGGCAAGGGGGAAGATTTATGCCGTCTGTTGGGATCGTTTCGGAGGTTATTTTAGGTGTTGCAGCTTGTTTGGTTTTTTGCTATAGGGGAGCGAGTATCGAGTGCTCCTGGATGAGCATTGTACAATTCCCTTGGTACATTTTACTACGATTGATTGTAGAGTTGGTTTCTTCCACGGTTTGATTTCGGAGGTGTTCTGGTAGAGCTATTTTGGTGATGTTCCTTCGTCCAATTATTCAGCGTTTGTGTAATAAATTGTTCTATTTTTATTTTGGTTTGATTAGCGATTTTGAGTTGTCGGTATCTCACGTGTTTCTTGGTAATTGGGCTAATTTATTTGGTCTGGTGATGATTTTTGATTAAAGGGGATATTTGAAGCCGTAATGCTTCAGGATAGGATAGGAATCATAATGGCTGTCGGATTTGCTTGTGGGTTTGTTGTTTCAGCTCGAGGCTTGACCTTTTGAAGTTGTGGAAGGCTTGGAGGCTGCAGAGTGGATTTGGAGTGCAGTTGAATGTTGCTGAGTTTAGATAGCTTTTCGAGGATCGTGACGTTTCTTTAATTAACTTATTTTGTAGGTTGTTTGGGAGGGGGACTGTGAATTGGTGGGGGTTTTTGTTGGCTTGTTCTGAGTTGGATCTGCTGGTTGTTCATTTTATAATTTATTATTTATTTAACACTGTTGTAGATTTTTTGATATATACATACAATGGTTGACGACCATAGATTGTTTTCGAATGTCATACTTTGATGTTTACTTAATCATTTATTTTGTAATCCAGGCATTGACAGCCGATTGGATTGTTTTGTTTAATTCTTCAGTTCAGTTCAGTTTGTTTGGGTGTTGGGATTCTGGAACTGTGTCAGGCATCCATTATTGATGTACTATCTAGTTGATTTCAGATTGTTGGAACCAGATTTCATTTGATTTTTTTTCTTCACAAATAATTTGTATTGGATTGGGAATGGCGGCGATAAGTGACCTTCACATTATATAGTTCTTCATGTAATTATTTTTATAAATGGATCCGTTAATTAGTGGGTTTGAAGGAATTCTGTCCGGTGAGGATGGAGGAGTCGTGCGTTCCTTTCCTACTTTGATATGAGTGCTACAGTATTTGATTGTTTCTGGATTCGATTTCTTCCGTTTTGGTTAGATTTGTTTTAGGAGAGGCAAGTTGGTCTAGTTAATACTGGTCATAATATTGCATTTGTTTTGTTCAAGTAGCATTTGACTCATAGTAATGATGTTTTGTTTCAGGAAATTTGCTGTATCTTAATTGGTAATAAATTTTTTCATTATAATTTTAATCTTTTTAAAAAATTAAAAAAATTAAAATTATAATTATAATTAAAAAATTTCCGGAATTTATCAATGCAGAATTAAATTTCAGGAAATTTTTCCAGATGTACGTGAAATATTAATATTTTGTTCTCAGGTTGCTGATTTAGAGAAGGAATTGTTGAATACATACCATCATTATCCATTAAACCTATTAAGCCTTTATCCATCCTCTAGTAGATTAGAATTGTGTTGTGCCGTACTATCGCTAGGTGTCTGAAACCGGGTCGTTCTGTCCCAAAAAAAAAACCTTTCCTATCCTTCCTTCCTATTGTTATGTGTAAACAGGCTGTAGTAATAGGCCCGGCGTTATCCGGGACACTTGTCCAGTACTTGGTCCTACAGTCCAATCAATCAAATGATAATCGAAAGCTCCGTATACCGTGTTGAATACCCGCAAAATCCTCGGAATTGGATCAGAAAGACCGTAGTTCGTTACCGCCCGGCCGATGAATAAAGCTCCATCGCGTTGACGCATTGTAGTAACTCGATACAATCTACACGGGAATTGATGATATCACGCACAAACAGCGCGGAGGCTACGTCTCAGCGATTATCTAGACGTTGCAGTTTTCAAAGATTACATCGATTCTGATAAGGCGGAAGAACGTAGTCCACAGCGCGCATGGATGGTAAACGTTGTAGTGCGAACAAACTAAACTGTCTCTGGATATTTTCTCAATCCTCTCGGAATGGCAGTGGTAGGAGGGTGGCCAAACAGGAGATGCGTACTCCAAAATGGATCGAACAAGCATACTATAACGAAGTCAAAGTTAACGAAGCCAAGTATAATGTACGACTTTGAAATAATAGCGTTAACATGTCTGGTAAAGGTAGCATCAGATTCAAAATTCACACGATGATCCGAAATGGACTCAACCCGATCACTGGTTTCGTTGTACAGTTGATATTGATAAAAACAGGCGAGCGGATACAGAAGAAAGAAATGGTTTTGCATTTACTCACGTTTAAACCCAGTAAATTGTTAATTGACCAACTACAAAAGCGGTTTAAGTCATCTTGTAACATTTCGAAGTACATCACGCTAGAAACCCGGGCGAAAATTTTCATATCGTCTGCGAAGAGGAGGCAGTTGGCAAACATAAAACATTTTACAACGTCGTTAATAAATAATGAAAATAAGAGTGAGCCGATATGTCTACCTTGAGGCACGCCGGATGGCGCCCGAAATAATGGGGAGAAAGAATCCAGAAGCCTAACAGATTGCCAACGATCTGAAAGATAAGAACAAAACTAGTCGATGGGAATGAAATCACAGTCGAGACTCTCCAACTTGCTAATAAGAATGGAGTGATCAATCACATCGAAAGCCGTTGCGAAGTTTGTGTAGACAACGTCTAGCGGCTGCTTGGAGTTTAGACTGTCAAATAGATAACCACAAAATGAGGACTAGTTAGACACGGTTGTCCTACCTGGATCAAATTCATGTTGAAAAGGAGAAATAAGTCTCTTGGTATGGAAGTGCAGTACTCCGTGAACCATGAACTCAAACAGTTTGGGTAAGACACAGGGGATTATCCCACGATAATCACTTACCTCACTTCTATTATCCGCCTTAAAAATTGGATATACACATGAGATTTTCCAGGGTTCTGGAATAACACCACGACGAAGGCTTTCGTTAAACAAGAAGGTAACTGCAGGGGCCAGACTTGAAGCACAACGATTGAATATGATCGGTGGAAGCCCGTTTCTGGTTTGACAATATTCCGGTTTTTTATAAATCCAAGCTTTTAATATTCCGGTTTTGACCATCCCGGTTTTGTATAAAAAAATCCCGATTTTTAGAAAATCATGGTTTGAATTTTTAAAATTTGACATGTGGGACTCAAATGATTTTTTGACAAAATTCAAAAATGAGTTTGCGATAAAGTTTTAGAAAATGGCTAATAGGGAAGGAATTTGGCCATTTCTTAACATATTCTGTTGAAATTCGATACTTGCGATGGAAATGGAATTCTCAAATAACTTTTCGATTAAGCGGTCAATAGAGATGGAACTAGGCCATTTCCAAATCGATTTTGTTGAAATTCTACACGTGCGATGGAAATGGATTTCTAAAATGAGTTTTTGATGAAGTTCTGAAATATGGCCATCGCTATGGAACTAGGCCATTTTTTAACCTATTTAGTTGAAATTCGACGTGTGGATTATTAAATGATTTTTTGATAAAGCTCTGCGTATCTGGACAACAAAGGCGATATATTTCAGAACTACGTCAAAAAATAATTTTAGCATCTTATTTTCATCACACATGTCGCATTTTATCATAATATATCAAGAAACAGCCAAGTTCTGCCGCTAATGGCCATATTCTAGAGCTTTAACAAAAAATTATTTTAGAATCCCATTTAGACCTTACTTGGAGAGTTTTAACATAATAAGCAAAGAAATGGTCAAGTTCCATCCCTACCGATCCAAGATATATTGAAGCCTATACAATTCGGTATGATATCAACGGGCTGAATTTCGAACGACCTAATGACGAAGGGCAAAATTATGAAGGCCTGAATGTGCCGAAGGGCCGAATGTCTCGAAGTGCCGCATATGTCGAAGGTTTAAATATGTCAAAGGGGTTACTTTTCTGCATTTCAAAATGTTGCATTAAGAAAATATTGCTTTTGCAACTACAAAATGTTGCAATTACAAAATCTTGCAAGTACAAAATCTTGCAATTACAAAATATTGCATAACAAAATGGTGCAATTATTTTTCATTTTAGTAGGTGTCATTAATAGACTCTATATAACCCGCTCCTACGTGTGGCACGCAGTGCGACATGTTTGCTGATCCCGGCTCCTATGTCCCCCGAAGTTTAAATCTAAAGCCCCTCGGAGGGCTAAGCGAGGGTGAGCGCGGCGAGCCATCAGCAAATTATAAAAAAATTCGGAAATCAAATTTATTAAAGAAACAACCTGTTTGCTTACATTATGGGGGCATTTAAATATCGATACTAAAAAAGATTTTTTCCTAGTACCATACAGCCTTAAGACAAAATTTTTTCGACTGCAAGACGTCTGTGGCTGTACATCAGAATCGAGGGATAAAATAAATATATGTGAGTTTGTAGCGCTAGTCACAACGGTAGGATTAGCTTGAAATTGTTATGGCACCTATAACAGACATGATTAGAAGTGGTTATTACCAGGTTTGATTATCGGAACTTGCGGTTTCTGGGAACTGTGAATTAACAAATTTCGTGTATTGGGCCATACACATGTGAGCCTGCAACGCCATTTAGAACGGAACGATTTACTTGAAATAAGCATAATGTATGTATAGCAGCATAATGACGAGGTTTGGTTTGCGGAACTCTTTATTTCCAGGAGTTATTAAAGCAAATAGCGCAAATCACAACGATAGGATAATATTTACATTTTTAAAGTTTATGAACAGTGATTTTGATGTCGAACACAAAGAACGTAGCGGAAGGTTGAAAGTGTAGGAAGACGCGGGTTTGGAAGCATTATTGGGTGAATACTCGGATCAAACGCAAGGAGAACCTGCACTTGCATTAGGAGTAAACAACAAACAATTGCACATAGTTTAAAATCATCGTTCAATATGAACTGAAGCTGAGAGATGTTGAACGCCCAAATGCCGCTAGCCAAATATAAACTAAAGAGCTTTTTGAATCGCATAGTCGTTGGTGATGAAAAATGGATCCACTATACGATAACCAAAAAGTGAAGAAATCATACAGACCACTTGGCCATGCTACAACATTACAACATTACAACCAAGCCGAATATTCATGGAAAAAAAAACATATTGTGTATTTGGTGGGATTAGCTCTTTACCAAACACAATTGATTAGATTAAGCTGATCGCTCAAGGAAAAACGCGCCAACTACTACTCCAGGCACAAAATGGGTTGATTCATAGTAGCCAGAAAAGATAAAGCGTTCTTCCGACGTGATATTCGTATTCTGCCAGAAAGATGGGAAAAAGTAGTGATTGGTGATGGGCAATACTTTGATTTAAACATAATCTACCGTTCTTTCACAATAAATGCCCAACTTTTGATAAAAACACCGGGTACTTATTTGTTGCCCAATAATTAAAACAATTAAATATTTCGCCCAAGCAAACTCTCAATAATTTTTTTTACCAAAAATTCAAAAAGGAAATGTTGATGTTTGATGGCCATTAACATATATTTCTAGAGATATCTAGACAAATATGGATATTCCAGCATTTTAGGATTTTAGTGATTGATTTTCACAAATTGTACGGTGAATCGTGTAAGAGTTTGATGACCAAAATGTCATTATACGCTCAAAGGTACAAACTACGGCAATTTACAAGTTAAATAGCGTACTAAAACGGTAAACATTTATTATTGAAATCCACACCAATTCATCACTCTAGCACAACTGAAACAAAAAAAATTTAATTTCGGTTTATATCACTAAAATCACTAAGACTGACATCTAAACGAACAAAAATTACGACATATAAATATGAACAGCACCTTTTTTGTAATGTATAAAGTCACGTTTCTGGAATTATGGATGTTAAGGCTTTAATGTTATTACATTCGGTTGTGAGACTTAAACGTGACAGCCGTTAAACGTTAATTTAAATCGTATAAAACTGGGCCTGCTAATTCATTTCTTAGACCGCAAAACCGAACTCTTTTTCTAGTTTCCAAAGGACACCAATAAATCATAGAGAAAGATTTGACCAGATATTTGCGTGTATCAAGTAGAAATATTTTTGAGGCTGCTAAACCTCTTCATGTGCAAAAAAAAATAGTAAGACTTTCTTCATAATTTTAAAGTTCTTTATTTATTTCTCCAAACCTATTTCGTCCCCTCAAAGTAATCCCTCCGGCCTCAATACACTTGTGCCAACGTTTTTTCCAATCCTCAAAACAGTTGTTGAAGTCAATTTCCGGAATAGACTCCAATGTGCGTAGCGATTTACGTTTAATGTCTTGAATTGCCTCAAAACTCCGCTTCCCCGGAGCGGTCGTTTGAGTTTGCTGAACAGCCAGAAGTCACACGGACCTAAATCAGGCGAATACGGTGGTTGCGGAACGATATGGGTGGAATTTTTGGCGAAAAAATCACGTAAAACCAATGCAGTATGAGAAGGTGCATTATCGTGGTACAAAAACCAAGAGTTGTTGACCCATAATTCTAGCCTCCTTTTACGAATAGATGGCGCAAACGACGCATAACACTCAAATAGTACTCCTTGTTGACAGTTTGGCCGGTCGGAAGGAATTCGGAGTGCACCACACCTCGATAATCGAAGAAAACAGTCAACATCACCATGATTTTTGACTTGCTTTGACGTGGTTTTTTCGGCTTTGGCACACCTTTGGCACGATATTCGGCCGATTGATCGTCTTTCTCCGGGTCGTAAGCATAGATCAAAGACTCATCGCCAGTTATAATACGTTTCATGACATCCTGGTGGTCGGAAAGCATTGTTTCATAGACGTCAATGCGACGCTGTTTTTCCAAAAAATTGAGTGATTTTGGTTTCACTTTTCTTAGGCCCAAATGATCTTTCAAAATGGTTTTCACTGATCCTTCCGATATTTAATCATCGATTCTCGAGAACCAATTCCTTGCTTTTATTAACGTGTTGATCATCAGTTGATGTTGATGGCCGTCCTCGATCCTCTTTGAACAATTTGTACCAATCAAAAACAGTTGCTCGTGACATACAATTATCACCGAAGGCCTTTTGCAATATTCTGAACGATTCGGCACCACAAAATTGATTCTGCACACAAAATTTAATGGAACGTCTTTGTTGAATAATTTCTCTCATTGTAATTGGTTGCATTGGTTTTCCGCGCGAAATTTAAATTAAAAAGTCTTACTACTTTTTGCCCACAGTCATCTATATTTGCGTAATTTTCATTTAGACATTTTAATATACCAAGCAGGATGTACCGATATGTTATAAATATGTACGTAAAGTTAAAAGCATTGTTCATCAATTTCGGACACACCATGGACATATCGGTCCGCAGATGCGACAATTGGATACCAATGCCAAGTTGTTTATTTTATTCCCATTAAATCGAGCTCTATACACCTTTCAAACCTAAATACTATTACATGTGTCTACTGTAACATTATTGGCGAATCGTACAGCTATAAACATAAAATTTTAATGTACACAAGATTTATGATTGATTGTGATTGAAATTATGATTTATGAATTTTACTTTTCATTACATTTTTATCTATAGCTGGAAATATGATATTTATTGTCTTTAAAATTAAATATGCGAATACTAAAATGAAGAAATAAAAAATAATTCGTAATTATTAATTTTTTTGGATCGGTTAATTGAGTTATTTTAATCATGATCTGTATATTCTTGAATTGAAAGTAATTGAACTTGTTTGTTATGTTGTTAATTAAATTTCAATATTTTATTTATTTATGTATTTCTTGATGAAAACAAATTACTTGTATGTAATTGATATGTTTAAAATTTATCGGTACGTATGGTATATTTTGTACCTTCTTGTATATAAATATAACAGTAGTTGCAGATTCGAGATGTAAGATAAAATGTAAAAAGACTGCTGCGGGTTCTTGCTATAGCAGAAAATATAATAAATCAAGAGGAACTGTTACAACATGCATGCAATTTTAATTCATTTACCTGCACAATATACAAGATTTATAATTTATATTTAGGTATTTCGCGTGCCTTAAATTGTCTAAATAATTTTGTGGACTGGAAATTGGTATTTATCTTATTTCCGTAAACTTTGATAACTGTATAGAGAAAGAGTTCATCACGTGAATTTTCCTGGGTTCCACTATTTGCTCGTATATGATAAAACTATCATCACTCATTAAATTCGGCATTACAATTTTTTGGGGTCTTTGCTGATCTTAGTGATGATTTTATTTATTTGTTTATTTAAAGAAATCTATTCTGTGATTTACATGTATGATTTCAAAATTTAATTTAAAACAAATATATTAAAAAAAAAAAAAATAAAGAAAATTGGAACACAGAAATATATAAATCAAATCTTGATTTAACAATTGAAAATTTAAAAAATAATTATTCAGGATATTTTTGAACTTGTCCTTTGATAAATTTAAGTCAAATAGGTCGTCGACGATGTTGAAAGATTTAGACGACCGATTAATGGGGTTATTTTCTCCATATTTTGTGGGATGGTGTTCTAGTGCTAAAAACTCATAACACGTGAATTGCTATGTTTTCCAAAATGTATGCTGAATCAATGTGACCAAGCAAAACGTTACCAATGAAAGCCGCACCTAAGAGAAGTCGTCTATTTTCAAGCGTGCATATCTTGTAATCCGTGCATCTTGTTAAGTATGGAGGTAACCGAGCCACATTTTCATGGAATGGTAAATTGTGGGCGTGATTCCAGTCACTTTTTTTAACAAGAAAATCAGAAACTTCTTTTGAATTCTTTTAATAGGTACTGCATAGTATGGATTCCAGACCGGTACAGCGTATTCCAGTTGAGATCGAACGTAAGCGAAATAGAGTGAACATAAGGTTTGAATATCTTTAAATTCACCTGTCCACCTTTAAACAAATCCAAACATGGCATTAGCTCTGGCAATACAATTTTCAAAATGCCTATTGGCATAAACTGGCATTCTCGACAAATGTAACACCTAGATCTATGATCTCATTAACTCTTTGCAATTCTTCGTTGTTGACTTTGTAGGAAGTAATTAACGGATTTCTCTTACGATGGAAAGACATGATCTTGCATTTCTTAATATTTAAGTAAAGCGAGTTTCGATCACACCACTCACTTAATCTATCGATGTCCTCTTGAAGTTTCTTCGTATCTAGCAATCCATTAACAGTTCGAAAAATTTTCACGTCATCAGCAAATATGAGCAAGTTTGAGTTTTTGATTATCTCGGTTATTTGATCTATAAAAACAATAAATATCCACGGCCCGATGTGCGATCCTTGGGGAACACCAGACGTAACTTTAATAACGTTTGATTTCTCATTTCCCGTTATTACAAATTGTCGCCGGTTTGATAGATAGGACTTGAACCAATTTATGTAATCGAGTGAAAAACCAAATGCGAATAAAATGCGGAGTGCTTTTTGATGGCAGATGGAATCAAATGCTTTACTGAAATCCGTGTACGCTACATCAACTTGATGATGGTTTTCTATCTCATTAATTATTTTACTGGTGAATTCAACCAGATTAGTTGATGTGGATCGGCCAGGCATAAACTCATGCTGGTTTGTTGATATATGACGTGCAATTGTGGATTTAAAGTTGTTGCATAAAACTAGTTCAAATAATTTTGGAATTGATGATGTAGTTGATATTCCTCTGTAGCATGTAACGTCGTCTCGTTTGCCCGGTGTAATTTTTGAAATTTTCCATTTTTCGGGAAACATCCCGGTGCTCAAGGAGTGGTTGAATAGGTAACATAATGGGATTGCTAAAATGTCAGCGTACTCCTTCAGAATAGAAGATGGAATATTGTCAAGGCCACAACCGTCTCCGATAATATGTTATCCTTATATACAACAGGAGGAGTTATTGTTACGTTGGTATTACTGGGTTCTTCGTACAATCCACTAGTAACGCTTGGTTTAAGACTGATTGGAAAAACTTCGCGAACATGTCAGCTATATCTTTGGAGTTTGAGGAGCTGGTATTGTTATATGTCATATTTGCAGGGTATCCGTCAATTTCGCGTTTATTCTTAAAGTATTTTCAAAAATGTTTTGGATTTACTTTGTTTTTTTCTTGAATTTGATCGAGATACGACCTGTATTTTGATTTGAAGTAAATTTCAAATTCATTACTATGTTGTAGAAACATTGTTTTGTCGGCTTCTAACCCGCTTTTCAACATTTTGGCATACGCTTTCGACTTCCGATTGTTTAAGTTAACTAGTCTATCATCGAACCACTGAGGGTGAGCATTTTGTGGTTTACAGTATATAGGTACATAAAGTTCGAAGCCTTGCTGCATAATGTCATTAAATTTATCAACATTTTCGTTTATATCATTGGAATTGAGAGTTGTTTGCCAGTTGATGGATTCTAGGTAACTTTGTAGCCCCGCACGATTTGTTTTTTTGAAGATGTATTTTATTGGTTGTAGGTGTTCCGAACTCGCCATTAATTGAGTCAAATACAATATCTAAAGACTTGTGATTGATATCGTTAATTACAAAAGGTAACACGGATTCTGAAATTTTGAAAGTGTCAATGTCGTTGCTGAAGACAAGATCCAGTAATCTATCACGATTATTAGTAATTGTGTTTATCTGGTTCAAATTATAACCAAGCATGGCGTCCACAAATAAAGATTCATCATCTGTTGTTATATTGCTTGGAAAAATACAATTTAGTACCGGGTCCAGATTCCATATTATATTTGGAAGGTTAAAATCACCAAGCACAAGAACTAAATCTGACGAGTTTGCAGTATTATGAACTTCATCAATCGCATCGATGCAAGTTGCGTAATGATCACTATTTGATTGAGGTGGTATACGCTGCGTAAATGAATAGATTGGTTTGGTTAATTTTGATTTTTGCACCAATTTGCTCAACTCTCGATGGGACTAAAGTTACTGGAGCATTCCAGAGTTTAGAATGTACTGCTATCAGTACGCCACCACCCGATTTCTTTGAGCTAGTTTCGAGAGACCGATCGCATCTGTGGACAACGTAATCATAGCTAAAAAATTCACTGCACATTATGCCCGGTTTTAATGAAGTTTCACAAATTATATAGATTAGTTAGTTTGATTTTAAAACGAAGTCATAGAACTTAGATGCTTTTGATGCCATTTTGTTGACGTTTTGATAGTAAATTGCATATTCCTCATAAACCAACCTTTTCTTGAATTTTATGGATTGATTTACTTTTAGAGTAGTAGTGTTGGATCGAGCTCCCATTAAAAGCGAGTGTAGTCTATCATTAGCCACTGGTGAAAAACATCTAAATGATTGGGTGTGTCTTGAAATTGCAACTATGACATGGGGTACACTATCGAACAGCCCAAGTGGTTGAGAATTGATTCTTATACGAGTACATATCACATTTGGTGAGGTTAATCATTGTGCTTCGTGGATAGTCATGACTTTACTGGATTCTGGTATCATAAGCTGGGAGATTAATTGTTTATCAGCTTTGGTAAAGGTTAGATAGAATGTGTTATCCAACAGAGGTATCGACATCAAAGTTGACGGCAGGTTTATAAATTTGGCTGAAATTTGCACGGTATTCTCACTACTGATGTTAGGGTAGTATTCCGTTAGAGCAGATCCAACATCAGCTGGGCATCTATACGTTACATTCAAGTATTCCGTCTTTGTTACGAATGCGCTTGCATCGGAAAATTGCGTGTTGACATGATGTAATCTGTCCATATATGGTATTTGGTTTTTATCACCCAGAAGATATATTTTAAAACATTTACTAAGGATAACCACGAGTCCTATATATCCAGCATGCACCATCATGTATTCATCAATAAAAACTGTATCGTAGGTCCGATTTCCATTGATTAGATATGAAGCAATCGTTTTGTAATTTAATTTGATTTTATTAAAATCAGTGTTTTCGTGCTCACAACGTGCTGCTACCTTTAATTTAATATCAGCAAGCCCTTCTTTTGTAGCACATAAAACAAGATCTCTGCCAAGTTTGTGCTTGTTTATAATCCAGGTTGATTTACCGCATCCAGGTACACCCTGAATATTTGTAATATCCGGCATCTTTATGTTTTCCTTAAGATAGATATTGTTTAACGAGTTATATGTCTGGTGATCCAACATAATTTCCGTACCCGATGAACAAAAAATATATCTGTTTTGGGTAATAAATGTGTTAGTGTCTTCACACAGTTGCATCAGTTTATTCTCATCAAAACCAAAGAGATGTTTTATGGATGGTTCTTCAAGATATTGTTTGGCGACGTTGTCAAATATAAATATGTTCAATTGTCGTAACGCAGAAGCAGAGAAAGGCAGTAGATGAATGTTCTTGATGTAATGGTCCTTTAAGTGGCTTTTAATTAGACTGTCTGAGTGTTTAATGTAAAACATTAATTCCATGATCGAATTTTTATAGCTGGACTCTGCGGACAACACTTTGTAAAATGCCGGAGATGTAGTTGGGAAATTCGCACAGTTACTATGTGAAAATTTCGAGGGATCACCAGTAATCCACCGAGAAGATAGCGCTCTTTCATACTGGGTTGACATATTGAATGGAATGTTTAAAATCCATTTGATGTTGTTAGATGGATAGTTTGTAAAGATGCTCATCTTTACGTTGTTGCAAGTAACCTGTTAAAGTTTCTAGAGCTTAGATTAGATCACTACAATCAGTTTTAGATTGATGATTAATCACAATAACGTATTTACTCTCAATTTTATAAACTTTTGTAACTGCATTGACGGTTTAATGTAGAAGTTTTGTAGTGTAAGTCCGTTTCGCGACAAGTGTTTCTTAAGATTACTGCAAGGGAGTTTCCATCAACAAATTACGATTTGTGATGAAAAGGAACTCATCTACGACCCCCTGTCGGAGTGCAAAACTCATGGGCCGATCCATCTTCCATGCCAGTATAGGCTGGCATGGAGCTATGCAATGTGCAGATGATAATAAAATCGGACCGGAAAGGTAAGGACGTAAATAAGCAAACCGCGAAAGAGTTTGTAAAAACCTTGACCCCAGACCAGATAGCAGGGGAAAAAACAATTATTATCTCTGGAATAGGTCTGTTTTAATTGCGAAATAGAACAAATTTTCACTAAGTTCTCAATGGGTTGTGATTAATATGTTATACGTTAGACAATTGTATAGGGTTTTCCAATAAGAGTGATATGATCCAAACTTTTCTCGCAATAATTCAATTGTTGCACTTGCTGTTGGAAGTAAATGTTGGTAAGATCAACTTCTTCCAATTTCGGTCATAAAAAGTTGGTTATCATCGAGCTATACCGATCTCCATTGACAGTAACAATGTTACCAGCTTCGTTTCGAAAAAAATACGAGCCGATGATTCCACCAGACCAAAAACCACACCAAACTGACAATTTAGGTGAATGTAATGGTTTTTCATGAATAATTTGTGGATTTTCTTCGCACCAGAATCGACAGTTTTGTTTATTTACCGCACCACTCAGATGAAAGTGAGCCTCATCGGAGAAGATGATTTTCTTAAAAAAATCGTTTTTTGTTTTCAAGTTGTTCCAAGGCAAAACCAGCAAATTCACGACGTTGAATGAAATTGTATGATGAAATTGTAAACATTACTGAATACAATGAAACAAAAAATGTCAGATTATGACATATTACAAATGGCCGAAACGTCACTTTAAAATCATACCATTCCTATTGGAAAACCCTATATATAATTTAACTAACATATTACATACATCGTTTACAACCAGCTCGATCGATTGTAAATGTAAAAATGTAGAAATGTAAAATATTTTGATTTTTGGGGAAATGTGTCGTAATAGGAGTTGGATAGACCAAAATTTTTGTATACCAAATATCTTCCAAAGTCCAATTAAAAAAATATTTTATTTAAAAAAAATTGTTGCAGATTAGCAGATTAAAATATTCTCATTTAATTATAGCACTCTTTATAAAAATTACTGTACAATTCTGAAAAAAATCGAAGACCCAAAAGCATCAAAGAGGAATCTGAACCAACAATATTAAACATCATGCCTTATTAAAATGTCAAATAAACATATCTTTCACAGAAATCCATTGCCATTGTACTGTGATGCACATAATCATCTTCTACTTCATGCTCTTGTAAACTTTTGAGCCAATTTTATTTTATTCCATAAAAATAATATTAAACATGTCTTGCAGGTTTAACATCGTATTTCCATCGTCGTCCCAAAAATTAAACGGAAGAAACAGAAATTAAAAATAAGGAAAAGCTGTTTATTGGTGGGCGGCGGTGGTAGCAAGCAAAAAAATGTTAAATAAACTTTTAACAGTAAAGAAAATATTTTTCTTTAATTTTCATCCAACTTTTTATTTTATTTATTTTTTTATTTAACAATTATATTTGTACATTTTTTTGTATCACACAATTATTAATGCTGCTGTTATAAGTAGAATTACTTAAGGCAGTAAAATAATTAGATATTATCTGGCAATGTATAATGTATGTAAATATAATACAAGAGTACATAGCTTGTAAATGAAATAATAACAATATGTACATACAATTTTATTAATTTTAATTTAAAAATTATATATTTTTGTTTTGTGTACACATATTTTGTTAAAATTAATTTCGACGTGCATTGTACGCTCCATACGTAAACTCAAAATTTGTGTACATCAACGTACGTACATAATACACAAACGTACATGAAAATTATTTAATTAAAAAATTTTTTTTGGTTGTTTTAATGTTGATGACAGCTGAAATAGCAATTTAATAAAAACGTTAGTGCAATGAAATATATGTATGTACCATATATAGCGATACATGACATACAAATGTAATTTTTATTGTATTCACATTTATTTTATATAATTTTCAATAAATCCTTAAGTTGGCATTTTAAATAGTCAATTATGTCAAATGGGTTTAATGCGGCATAAAATGTATAAATTATTTGGTTGTGACGGGTTGTGGGAAGAATTAATTCGTATTCGTACTTTTAAAATATAAGAAATGTGTTCATGACAATTAAAGGATTGGTACATAATATATCTCGGCTACAATACAGGATAAATATGAATTGTTTTCATTGTACAGGTTGTCTAGTATTAATAACACAACTGCCTGATAGTATGGCAGAACCATGTATATGAAGCTAACCCGATACTTAGCCCGAAAAAACGCGATGGTAACACTAAACTATCACAATCGTGAGAGTTTAAAATCAAATCCCGAAAAATTATCACTATCGTGACAGTAAAAAGTATCATCATATACTGTCGTGACATTTATAACATTCTTCAGCCCGAAATTTTAAAATTACTTTTATGTATTTTGAAGATATATTACTATGCTTGGTGACATAGTCAGGTTCTTCATAGCCTAGCCCAATATTTAGTTGAAAAGCCCGTTAGCAATACTAAACCATAACTATCGAGAACATTGTATATCCCAGCCCGAAAAAATAGCACTGTCGCTAAATAATAAATATAGCTTTTAAGTATTTTTAAATTATCTCTTCAATTGTTGGAAAACCTAGACAGCCCAAACCTAACATAAAAGCGACAATGCGAAAACTTAATTAGCATTAAGTGACTGACCACTATGAGTCTAGCAAGAACTTTCAGTCCGAAATTTAAAATTGATATTTATGGATATAGTCGTTTGAATCTCGACTCACAGGCGATTCACGAGCACTTGGCATATACCGCCGGATTCGTTGAACCTTTGACTACAAACTATGAGATATGTAGAAAAATTCTATCTGGAATTATCTGGATAAAGCCGTTTCAATCTCGTCTTACTGGCGATTCACGAGCACTTGGCATACTCTACCGGATTCGTTGAAGTTTTGACTACAAACGAGGAGATTTATAGAAAAATTCTATCTGGAATTATCTGGAAATAGTCGTTTGATTCTCGTCTCATATGCGATTCACGAGCACTTGGCATATACCGCCAGATTTGTTGAAGTATTGACTACGAGGAGGTTTGTAGAAAATGTATATCTGGAATTATCTGGATATAGTCATTTGAATCTCGTCTTACAGGCGATTCACGAGGACTCCGCCGGATTCGTTGAACTTTTGACTACAAACGAGGTGAAATGTAGAAAAATTCTATCTGGAATTATCTGAAAATAGTCGTTTGAATCTCGTCTTACATGTAATTCATGAGCACTTAGAATATACAACCGTATTCGTTGAGCTTTTGACTACAAACGAGGAGATTTGTAGAAATTTTTTATCTGGAATTATCTGGATATAGTCGTTTGAATTTCGACTCACAGGCGATTCACGAGCACTTGGCATATACTGCCGGATTTGTTGAAGTTTGCACTTCAAACGAGGAGATATGTAGAAAAATTCTATCTGGAATTATCTGGATATAGACGTTTGAATCTCGTCTTACGGGCTTTGAAGTTTTGACTACAAACTAAGATAAATGTAGAAAAATTCTATCTGGAATTATCTGGATATAGTAGTTTGATTCTCGTTTCACGGGCGATTCACGAGCGCTTGGCATAAACCGCCGAATTCGTTGAAGTTTGCACTTCAAACGAGGAAATTTATAGATAAATTCTATCTGGAATTATCTGGATATACGAGTAATCGTTTAAATCTCGTCGTACGGGCGATTCACGAGCACTTGGCATACTCGTATACCACCGGATTCGCTCGAAGGTCAAATTTATCATCGAAGCGATAAATAAATCCTCCTGATGCCACCAGCAATTGAATAACCCAAGTTACTTCAAATTTATTTCGTTTGAAATTCCGAATTAGAATTTAGTTATAGTCTTGCGCTTTGATCAAAACGAGAGATAATCGGAGAACTCCAATGTCTTTTTCATGAACAGAATACACTGGTTCATTTGTTTAAAACTGTTTGGAGACAATGTCTTCCGATGATCACAAAAATAGTCATTAGAGCAGACAAAAGACCAGCCGGAGGCCATGTACGTCAGTACAATACTCCCACTATCGACGAAGTAGCAGTTTGATTGTTGGTGAAAATGTGGAGTCGCGCGATATTGTGATCAAGTGGCGTGATGACGGACAAGTGCAGCACGTATATGAAACTCATCGGTCATATGATGTACTTCAATATCCATTGATGTTTTGTCATGGAGAGGATGGCTACCACTTCCAACGAATAAGATGGAGCTGACCTCCATACAGTTTCCATGCGTCGATTTTGTATTGCCTCGATATGTACGTGAAGATCGAAACGGAACATTTAAATTGCATCCGCTTCAATCAATCAAAACTACGTTCCGAGCAGTACATTCATCTGCGCGATGCCATCGTTTCGGACAATAAGGACTAAGCAAAAACTTAGGATGCTAAGGGACTTCATCGTTAAACAGATGGTTTTCGGACAGCCACGTTCTTGGATATACTCAGTCAAGTGGCAGAAGCGTGGTTTACCACATGCACACATTCTGCTGTGGTTAATTAAGAAAGTCAGACCAGACCAAATCGATTCAATCATCAGCGCCGAAATACCGGATTCAGAAGCCGACCCGGAGTTGTTCGCGGTATTCGCAACAAACATGATACACGGTTCGTGTGGAGATCACAATCCATATTCACCGTGTATGGCCGATGGGAAATGCACAAAACAAGATCCGTGTCCGTTGCTGCCGTACACAATTAGTAGAAATGACGGTTATCCACTATATCGGTGTCGTTCATTCGAAGATGGTGGCAGAACAGTCGGTCGATAATCGCTGAGTCGTTCCGTATTGCAAGCTTCTATCGAAAACATCCGCAACACACTGCATTGTTGAGAGCTGTAACTCCATTAAGTCCATTAAATATGTCTGCAAATGCGTAAACAAAGGTAGCGACCTGGCAGTGTTCGGCATTGCTGCTCCGGATGCAAATGACGATGCGTCAAGATTCCGTTCATCCACAACAAGACGAATGCTTCTATCTTCGTTTGCTTTTGTTCCATGTTCGTGGTTCTACTTCGTTCAAGTCGCTTCGTACTATATATATTTTCAGTAAATTTTTTCTTTTTTTCTAAGGAGGATTAATCAGAATTTCGTTTGCGTCCCGGCTACTAAACCATCTAAAGCGATATTCAGAACGCAAAGCCAGACAATTTTAATCTGGGACTTTCACCCCACAAGCTAACTATATTATGATATAATTTAAAACCAAGAATAAAATAAATTATTTTAAATGAAACCAAATGTACAGAATGTGAGGCATAACATTTACAGTTTGCTGTAATGAATTTCAATTCCTTACGTTCAATAGAATTATAGTAAAATTTTATTAAAGTTGTATATTTAGAATAATTTATTTAATTTAATTATAAATTTAATGTTGGTCTAATCCGCACTCAATTCGCTTTAAAGCTTTACAATTACAGGGACAAGTATATAGATAAGCTTACACACAAAAATAAATATTCAAGTGTTAAATTTCTTGACATCTCCACCCCTATGTTTAAATCAATCTTAATCCTATTAAAAATTACTTTCCAATTTAATTTCCCTAATATTATTTTAATTAAAATAAACATTTCACATAATACACAACAACAACCAATGAAAGTGAAACCGCATATCTACCGCACCAACAAACAATAATATATATGTAATTAGTTCTCACCCACGTCCACACCCAAAATACCTCTTACAATAAATTTTTCTCCGAAAAGCCATTTTTCTTGTATACCATTTCTATTTATCATTAAACAACAAAAAAAAAACAAAAAAAATTGGCTTTTCTTACATCCCCACGAAAAACCAATACCAAAAATTAAATTGTTTTATAATTTCCCATTTTGATAATATTATAAACCTACCATTACATAAAGCTTAATTCTTATGTACCGTTCCTTGTTTTTTGGTCTTCTTATTATAACGTACACAGCTACATCCACATAATATATTTCCTAATGGTTTATTTATCTTTCACCAAAACCAAACGGAATATAATAAGTAATTGTGTTTATGTACACAGAAGTGAGAAATAGGATAAGATGTTGTCAAATAATTATAAATTAATCAACAAGGACTTATTAAGGAATGAACAATTTTCGTTCCTTTTCTTCTTCACTATCATTAATTTTTATGTTGGCACGATAATCATAAAAATTTATGTTTCTTTTATTTTGTTTTGAATGTTTGGATACATAGTACTTGTTAAACATCCCAGATATATACGAGAATTTAATTTCATCTTAATTCCTAATTAATTCCTATAGGATTACACCTAAGGGTTTGAAATTTTGTTGAAATTCTGCGTTATTTTATGTTGTATAATCGTAGATAGGCTTCATGGTATGGATATTTTTTCGATGCTTAAGAGATTAAACTTTTTGTCTACTAATATAATGAATGGTGATTCTTAATTTTTTGTTTATTTAAATTTGTTTGTGTTTTTGGTCTAAAATCTTGCATCTTTAATTTGAGGGTACACAGTGTTTGTTGTGGTTTAACTAACCAGGTGAAATTTAATGTTTGTTCCTTATTATTAGCGTATAAAAAGTTTGTCCAGGAATCATCGCAGAAAAATGTAGTGGCAACACTAAACTGTCGCGAGATATTTATCCCCCCAGACAATCATTGTCAACCTATAGTTTATCTCATCTCAGGATTTACCATCTCAGAAAAAACTACAGAGTTAACTGTCATCCCATAATTTTCGCGCAGCTGGCGAACCCAATGTGTAGATGTTTGTTCGACACAACTAATAAACACTCGCCCTAATCTGAACCTTTTATAATCTGGGCTGTGGAAGCGATCAAATACAGATAGTTTGGGTAAATTAATAAATTTTATAGCTTAAAGCTCAATTATGGCGCTCGGACGCAGAGACATTTAATGAAACTAATCCAATGTAAAGATGTTAGTGCGTTAAATTTAATAAATACTCTCCCTGATCTGAACCTTTTATAATCGGGGCTGTGAAAGCGATCAAGTATCGATAGTTTGGGTAAATTAATGATTTTTTAAGCTTAAGGCTTAACCGTGTCGCTCGGACGTATAGAAGTGTAATCACACTAATTTAATTTCAAGATGTTGTTACGTTACATTTAATAAATAGTTTCCCTACTCCGAAACTTTTATAATCCGAGCTGTGGAAGCGATCAAGTATCGATAGTTTGGTTAAATTAATGATTTTTTGAGCTTAAAGCTCAATTATGGCGCTCGGACGCATAGGCATTTACTGAAACTAATCTAATGTGAAGATGTTAGTACGTTAAATTTAATAAATACTCGCCCTAATCCGTGCTGTAGAAGCGATCAAATATAGATAGTTTGGGTAAATTAATGACTTTTTGCGCTTAAAGCTCAATTGTGGCGCTCAGACGCATACAAGTTTAATGAAATTAACCCAATGTGAAGATGTTAATCACAAATAATAAACACTTGCCCTAATCCGAACCTTTTATAATCCGGGCTGTGGAAGCGATCAAGTATCGATAGTTTGGTTAAATTAATGATTTTTTGAGCTTAAAGCTCAATTATGGCGCTCGGACGCATAGGCATTTACTGAAACTAATCTAATGTGAAGATGTTAGTACGTTAAATTTAATAAATACTCGCCCTAATCCGTGCTGTAGAAGCGATCAAATATAGATAGTTTGGGTAAATTAATGACTTTTTGCGCTTAAAGCTCAATTGTGGCGCTCAGACGCATACAAGTTTAATGAAATTAACCCAATGTGAAGATGTTAATCACAAATAATAAACACTTGCCCTAATCCGAACCTTTTATAATCCGGGCTGTGGAAGCGATCAAGTATCGAAAGTTTGGTTAAATTAATGATTTTTTGAGCTTAAAGAACAATTGTGTCGCTCGGACGAATAAAAGTTTAATGAAATTAATCCAATGTGAAGATGTTAGTATGTTAAATTTAATAAATACTCGCCCTAATCCGGGCTGTAGAAGCGATCAAATATAGATAGTTTGGGTAAATTAATGACTTTTTGAGCTTAAAGCTCGATTGTGTCGCTCGGACGAATATAAGTTTAATGTAATTAACCCAGTGTGAAGATGTTAGTCACAAATAATAAAAACTCGCCCTAATCCGAAACTTTTATAATGGGGGGGCTGTAGATGCGATTAAATATCGATAGTTTGGTTAAATTAATGATTTGATGAGCTTGGGCGCATGGAAGTCTTGTGAAAATAACCCAATGTAATGATGCTGATACGTCACATTTAATAAGTATTCGCGTTATTCCGAAACTTTTATAATACGGGCTGTTAATGTTCCCAAGTATCTGTAGTTTGAGTTATTTAACGATGTATTTAATTTAAGTGAATCGTGTTTTTTTTACAAAATATTCGAATTTTGGAATTCAAAAAACTATTGGGCCCTCGTAGTCATGCAAAAGACTTGAGAATCAATCCTTAAGGATATGAGTGTACTTCATCTAAAAAACATTCTCTCATTTGTCATTTTAAAATAACTGGAGCAACCAGAAATCCAATACGGAGATACCTCTATTTGACATCTATAAAACATTTTTTATTTTATATCAATATGTTAACTTTTTCGCTACGTATCAATAATTTCCACTCAATCTCAATTTGTTGCTGCTATATGTTGATCTTCAATCTATCTGAACATAATCACTTAATTTGGGAGGAACCTCATAGTATAGGTAGGGGTATGGTACATATTTGTACCAACCGTATTTTTTATTAAAACAAATTTTATATTATTTGTAGTGGTATGTCACACTCCTGACACAACGAATTTTTTTAGAAAAGTTTGTGCAGCGATTTCTTGAACTGGTTTCTATTGGTAAATGTAGAGAAACTTTGCTCAACAGTTTTCTAGACAGGCGTCTGCTTTTTCGTTGCACCTTTGCAGTCTTTTTATCATCAACTATTAACATTTCTGACAATGATGTTAGGAATTTAATTAGTGGAATTTTCTTTTGTCTTACCTCACACTGTATAATCCAAGCATTGGCAGCTGCTATCATTGGTAAACGATAGAAACATGTATTGAAACAATTAAAATTTTTTAAAACTTTATCATTTCTGGACACGAGATTGGTAGCTTTGATCCATCTCTCTGTGCTTTTGTAACAGTCGTCAATTCTGGTTGACGACTCTTATAAAATGGTTGACCTAATAAAAAGAAATATCACCAGAAAGATTAAGATCGCTCACCACACTAAAAAGTGAAATACCAATAAATACATAACAACGGAATACGACACAGGTATATCGAAAGCAATACGCATTGCTCTCAAAAAATATACCTACACACCAGCATATAAGACAATAAATAAAATTGAAAACCGCCTAAACAATAAAAGGGAAAGCAATAAATGAATACAGGCATAATGTGAAATGTAACGATGTGAGGCGTTCTACATCGACAAACTGGTCGGAGTTTTATTACACGATTTAAAGAACACGTAAAAGATGTGGAAAGCCCCATAACACAGTCCAAATATGCAGAACATCTGACTCATCAACAGTATACGTACACAGGATATGACGGAAATTTAGAAATCCTACATAAAACGAAAAAGGGCGACAAAATTGAACAGAGGAGTACAAAATTTATCAACATAGGAACAAAACACAACTATTGAACGATAGAATGCTGTACAAAGAAATCTACGAATATAAATATAAAGAAAACATTTGTGAGTTACCGACCAAATGGCATAGTGGTTAAAGCTTTGGTGTTTGGATCGGGAGGTACTGGGTTCGAGTCCCGATAGGGGGCAGGATGCAAAGGGAATTTTCATCAACAAATTACGATTTGGGATGAGAAGGAACATATCTATGACCCCCTGTCGGAGTGCGGGGCTCATGGGCCGACCCATCTTCCATGCCAGTATAGGCTGGCATGGAGCTATGCAATGTGCAGATGGTAACAAAATCGGACCTATATCCGTACGTGCTCGAATTGGCCAATACAGGCGTAAAGGTAAGGACGTAAATAAGCGAACCGCGAAAGAGTAGGGAGAGCTTCGGCCCTAGAACAGATCAGGAAAACAAAAACATTTGTGGAGCAATAATTTAGAATAGTATTTCTACTGATGAAGCGAAGACTCTAGAAACAAGTTCCAAATAAAAATAAAATAATAAATTTCACATTTATTTAGATTTAAAATTAAATGTAGTGATAAACGTTTACACAAAAATAATGCCGGAGCAACAACGAGTTGGTCACCACCTGGTAGGGACAATCCAAAAAAGAATATAAGTCAACATCGTCCATGTAGTATTGGCTCAAATATTAACATGAACGATTCTGCGATACAAATATTTCATAAATTATTTCCTCGTTCTTTGTACATTTTTATTGCTCAGTGTACAAATGAAATAATTAACTTCTTCAAAACTTCGCATCCTAATCAATCAACCCAGAATAATAAAGGAGATACAGATGGAGGCGATATTGAAATGGTTATTGGATGCATGCTTATAATGTGCTATAATCGATTGCTCAGTATCAGCCATTATTGGTCTCAACGTAAATCAATGGGCAATGAATGCATTAAAAAAGCGATGTCTTGCGATAGATACGTATTTTTAAGCTGAAAACTGTATTTCGCACCACCAAAACACCAGCAATCCGCAACAAAACTTATTACATTAATGATATAGTTGCATGTCTAAAAAATACATTCCAAAAATGCCGTCAAGACAGTGTATTTCAGAGTATAGACAGAGTCAATGACCATATTCAAGGGACGATCAACCTTCAAGCAATATATGCCCCTCAAGCCGGTAAAAAGAGGAATCAAAATGTTGCAAGGATGAGATGCAGAGTCTGGATATACATATGATTTTAATATCTATACTGTAGGAACAACAAGCGATGGTAGGTACTCCAGGAAAGAGAGAGGTAAATAAATTGGTTAGCACTGTATCAAAACCTGACGTTACATTTTGTTTTGATCCGTTCCTTACATCAGTTCATTTACTGGAAACTTTAAATTACCGCTTTAGGAACATGTATAGCCAATCGAAAAATCTGCCAAAAATTTCAAGGAAAACTACAACTAGGAGAACCTACATTTAAAGTTTCTACAACAGGCCTTTTGTGTACAAAGTGGCAAGACACAAAAGAAGTTATGATTTTAAGCAATTGCCATAAACCAAAATTGACGACTATTACAAAAACACAGAGAGATCGATCAAAGCTACCAATCGCGTGTCCAGAAATAATAAAATTGTATCGCCAAATAAAGGGTGATGTGGATTTAGCGGATCAATTCTGTGGTATTTTTAAACACAACTGAAAATCTAACAAACGGTGAAAAAAATTGTGCTATCGTTTACTTATGATAGCAGTTGCCAATGTTTGGATTATACAGCGTGAAGTAAGAAGAAGAAAATTCCACTAATTGAATTCCTAACATCATTGTCATAAATGTTAATAGTTGATGGTAAAAAAACTGCAAAGGTGCAACGAAAAAACAGACGCTTGTCTAGAAAACTGTTGTTCAAAGTATCTCTACATTTACGCGAAAACTGTTCTAAAACGCACCACCACGTTGTGTCAGGAGTGTGACATACCATTATGTAAAAATTGTTTCGCATCGTGCCATATTACACAAAAATAAATATACTCACTACAAATAATCTAAAACTTGTTTTAATGGTTTTTATGAATTTTCTACACTTACAGCACTGCTGGTGCAATAGTGACCCACATAAAAATACAGTTGGTACAAATATGTACCATACCCCCCCCCCCCCCCCCTCCCTAGTAGACCAACATATAGCAGCAATAAATTGAGATTGAGTGGAAATTATAAATCCGTAACGAGTAACCAGTAAAGGGTTATAATTTATAAAAATGTTTGTTGTCACTATCGAGTTTGGTACTAAACTGAATTGCACGAAAATAAAAAAATGTTGCAATTCTCGTAAATTACCGTTACATTTTCTGCATAGAACTGACTGGTACATTGCTAATGCCATTTTGAGCAAGCAGTGCAGTTTTAAACATCTAGTGGTACAAATGTGTGGCAGCCGTATTCAAAGAGATCATTCCGTATCGATAGAGTTAACCCACAACTCGTAATAAAGTATTTTTTTAATTTTGCATTATTTTCATATCATTTCAAATATAATTGTTATAATGTATGATTTCTACACATAGTTTTTTAACATCTTAATGGCAGATACTGTTAGGACATTGTTATCCTCGGATACCAATTTTTACGTTATGTGGTATCAATTTCTGGGTTGACATTATTCGGATAGTTAACTTCCCTATAGTGATTGCTGAGTCAAAATTATTTTATGGGATGATGTTTTAGTGTCGTTATAGTTTTTTCTTGAATGAGAGTTTGATATGGCAGAACTCCTGGGCTGACAGTAATATCCTGGGATAGAACAACTGTCATGATAGTTTAGTACTGCCATTTTTTAGTTTTCTGGGATGGAAGCTGGGCTAACTTTATAAACGTTTATTATTAAACGTACCTTCTTGGAAGATTTATAAAGTTAAAATATCCTGTGGTTGGAAGTGGGTTACCTTAATAATCTCAGTTTTCAAAATTGCGGAAATCAAAATCGTTTAGTTCTAAATCCCAGTTTTCTCAATTTCGGACTTCAAAATCACTATTTTCAAGACATTCATTTTATAAGAGAACAAAATCTGACAACAAAACTTGCTGACTTGGTCGAAATTCTGTTTTATTTTAAATAATCAGTTTTCAACAGACTCTCAAATTCGTAGCGCTTTTTTCATTTATTATTTTCATCAAAAAATAAATTTTCCAATATATGGAAATTTCAACAGCAAAAATATATTTTTTAGTTATAATAAATAAAAATATATAAATAATATTAATTAAATAATTAATTATATCGATTAGTAATATTGAAAATTGATCTGGGCCGATATTGTTACAAATTTAATTTAGAATCTTTTGGTGCATAGTCGTTTTCTTGTGAATCATATACTTTCCAAAATATTTACAATTTCTTATGGCAGCTGCCACCTCCGGTGGACCGATTTGGGACAACAAACTCGAGCAGTCGAACCGTCTGGACTGCAGAGAGGATACATAGATTTAGTCTGCACACACACACGAGTGCAAAAATGTTCGAGTTCAAAATTTTTCATGATTACTATACTTTATTTTACTATGTACAAAAACTGTTTTTTGTCAAAAATCGACCTTTCCGCTTGAATTTTTGAATATTGATCCGAACCGATATTTTTGCAAATGTGACTTAGAATCTTTTAGTGCATAGCCGATTATCTTACAATTCAAATAATTTTCAAAATATTTGCAAAAAAACGAACAAACTCCTGTGGAATGTGTCACTTTCGGTGGATCGATCTCTATCAAAATCACTAGGACCTCCAAATTTTTGGAAAAAGCCTATGGAAGCTTCAGATGAAGAAACGAAAAAGCGTCTATGGGTGCGGAGTATTTCACTGGGAACATTCACTGCGAATTAGTCTAAAACGGTAAAGTTGCAAAATTAATTTAGATTTTTTTGTTTATCGTTTATATTCGTTTTTCTTGTAAATGATCTACTTTTCAAAATATTTTCATTAAAATATGCTCCTATGGAAGCTGTCACTTCTAGTGGACCGATTTCAACCAAAATTCAATGAAATCTCCATATTTGTGAAAAACCTTAAGCATTAAGTTTCATCCTGATCAATTAATCTGCTTGGGCTATGCAGAGCCGAATTTTTTTTGAAAAACTGTTTTTGGTTGGTTTGGACCGATATTGTTGAAAAATTAAGTTAAATCTTCTAGTTCAATGATTTTTTTTTTGTAAATTATATAATTTTCAAAATGTTTGTAAAAATCGAAAAAGTCCTAAACAAAATTATCGAAATAGCTTTAGTATGGAGTTTCATCCTGATCAATCAATCTGTACAAGGACCAAGTTTTTACGGAACAACAGATTGTTTTATTTAAAATCATAATTTCGGCTTAAATTTTGAAAACTGATCTGGGCCGGTATTGTTGCAAAATGAAGAAATAGAATAAATGATAGGCTTTTCAAAACTTTGAAGAAAAAAAATTAAAAAGCTCCTATGGAAGCTGTTACTTCTGTTGGACCGATTTCAGCTAAAATATGTAAAGACGATTTCATTGAATATTTTTGTTCGATGATTCAAACACCTAAACACCTAAGATATTTTCTATTTGGAATGTGGTTAAATAATTTTATGTGTTATTAGATAATTTTTATGATGGATTAAGATGATGGTAAGTACATTACATGCTGGGTTTTTTGGATGTGTAAAATGTTAGTGCTTCAGTTGTATATGTTTTTGCAAAAAAACTGTTAGCTCACTTTAATGGGGGAACAGTGATAATATTCAGGTTGAATGGATTATTGTGTCTCGCCTGTTTGAAGTTAATAGGCGAATTCTTGATCTGATTGTACGGGTTCCCGATTCTGATAGAGAATTTTTACATATTGAGGCAGCAAACTACTAATGCGGACTAACTAATGCGGACTACTAGTGTCCATAATAAAAGGAGATCTGCATATGACTGAATATATGAACGAACATTATAATGTCGAATACGTTATTCTGGAAGCTCTTTCGATGTTATGGGAGAATCCAGATAAATTTATAAAATTCACTGTTCGGTCGAATAACCATCATGAAGCTACTGTTTTCCGATAGGTGTCGTTGCTTTACTTAAACATAAACCTTCTTTAATCCCAGCCACTTGTCAAGCCTTCTGTAGTTTGAACCTTAATCACCCGACTAATAACTGTTGTATTCTACTTATTTATTTATTTTATCTCTTTTTGAGTTCTAAGCCCATTTATAAAGCGGGCGTGGAGGGCGTATATTATTCCAAAATACTTTGTTAAAGCTGTAAATTTGATTTGTTTTCTTTGTCTTTTCGTCTTCTTATTAAACAGTTAGTTGCCCGTTTTAAACAATAACAACGGATCGTAACTAGAGTTTCGATGAGGTTCCTCCCGATACATTAGAGAAGATTGTAATTCGTTCCATCTTGTGTCAAATACAAGACTTATTGACTCCACCGAGACAGAGATATCGATTTAGAGCGTTAGGTTACTTTGTAGATCCTCACAATTGCAGGATTTATAAACAAAGTGTTCCAACAACCAGCCGGTACGTCGTACAGGAAGATCCAATATGATTTGAGGCTTGATGAATCATGTTTCTGCAAAATTGGTAGTAGTTTCAAGCAAATGGGGCATGTTCGATATTTATTGGGAGTAACTACTCTGTTTTGACTTTTCGAGAAACTTGGAGAATTATTTGAATTTTTTAAAAATGTTTCAGGTAATCGAATGCATTCAGCATATATACGATCACGAATTTAATTTCTGGCATGATGTTGCACCACGTAGCACAATTTTTACGTTATGTTACGCCATATCGCTTGATGTTGCACTATGTTACATGATATTGTACCATGCTGTTTTATGTTGCATCTTGTTGAATGCTATTGTGTTATTCCACAATCTTGCGTCATGTTGAGCTTGAAGCCGTCTTTAGTATTTTATTTGGCTAAAACGAGTTTGAAAAAATTTGGCGAGACAGAGTATCGAATGCCAGAATGACTCAAAGGAAACGGTGTGAAGTTTCTAACGTTAATGAAAATTGTAGCTACACAAATTAACAACAAAATATTGTTAAAAGTGTATGAAAATATTAATGTTTTCAAAGTTTTATAAATTTACCAATTTAGGTTAAATACCAAACTGACAGTCCATCCCACAATTTCTGCAATATAGCGGATCCTATCCCGTTACAAATTGCCATAATTGTTGTCTATTCGATGGTAGTAGTGGCTCTCTTGCGGAAACTCAAGGATGTATGGTCGATTGCGGCTGATGAGGAGTAGGCCCAATCATGAAATTTGATCAGTGTGTTCAGTACAAGCCGGTTAAGTGATTTTATTAATTAAAGGTGGAATTTCCTGCAAATCCAGATATACAATTTTTCAAAAATGATCTTTCGAAATTTAGGTTGAAATAAGAATTTTCTATGGGCGATTCTTGCTAATGGGCAGTAAGCACAATCATGAATTTGATCTATATGTTTAGTACAAGCAGTTTAAGTGATTTCATTACATTAAAAAAATAAAATAAAATAAAATTTAATTAATTTATTTATTTATAAAATTTATTTTTAGATGATGAAATTTATTTTTGATAAGTTCATTGAATCCTAGCTGGAGAATGATCTGGTTTTTTCGTTTTATTTTCCAATTTTGTTTGTTTATGCTGTTACCATGGTCATCGAAAGTGGTACTAACTTAGGCAACGGTTTCTTATGTCGATGGTGGTGGTCACCCCCTAGCATTACCATTTGAATTTGAAATATTTTTATGCAACTGTGGAAATTCCATTTTAACCCAGTTTCCTCCAAAATGACTTAGCAATATGCTAACATCATCTGAATAGATTGGCCACTGCAGTCTGATGAGACGACCGATTTTTTTAATTTAAAAAATTCAAAGATTCATTAGTCGCTAAGAAAACTGATATATGAATGTTCTAGTGATGTTTAAAAGACAATGAAAGTAATAATGAATGGAATGCACGGCTTGCACTGGATTTGCCAGGAATGCACAACAGGCAATTATAGATGTACCAGTATGATTATACAGATCATATCGCTTCAGAGTTGATAAAGAAGGTTTTACTACTTTATAAAATTCTAAACTTCGACCAAACTGCAACGTAAATCTACAACAGTTTTAGATTGACAATTTATTGGGAGTTATTCTGCGACTTGTGAGTTGTGAAGAGCTAACGATTCACCAATTTTAGACATATTTGGTTAATTCCGAGTTAACATCAATCAGCAATAACTTTTATTCTAAACCAACATCTTACCTAACAGCATAAAACATATCAAAAATCACATTTCAAATTAGGATATACGAGTATGTAAATTGAAGTTGTCATCTTGTAAATTATACTGTTATCCCTAAACAAGTAAAAACTTTGACATTTCTAAACATGAATTTTCTCAGTGTGGTTGTCTTGTTGGTATAGTTTCCATTGTTAATATCTGCGTTAAAAATAAGCAGAAGCTGGGTATTGTCCCTTGAAGGAGCTATTCGAGTTTTGGATATAACTAGGTTTTCCAACAGCCCCGTTTATTGAGGTAACCAGTGAATAAATAAAAACAATTGATAATTCATGCAGGTCTATTCCATTTGTTGTATGCCATTAACCATCTTGAAAATCTCGTATTAGTAGTAATATCATTAGCTTATTGAAAATTAATAGCAAAAATGACACCTTCCAAAAAACAACAAAATATTAAAAAAATATATAAATGTAAAAACCCCAATTAACAAAAGATCGATTAATTTTATAACTAAATAAATCCGACTTCTTATAACATAGAGTCCCAAAACCCCAAGCTTGTTATATTAATACTAATTAAATTTGAGCCACTCCAATTGGAAATATTTTTTTAACGGTAATTAAATTATTTCAATCAATATACAATTTATTAATTTCCTTTAAGTCGTACCTACGCCCATTTTATTTATAATTTTTACCTCGACAAAGTTTCAGTTTAATTCTTCCCGGCGATTTACTTTTTCACCCACAATATTCGTTTCTTTCCATACGAGCTCAAAAATACTGTACGCAAATAATCATCATCAATCTCAAGTACATAAATCATCGTGAATAAGTACGAGATTTTTCCATCAGAGCATTCTAATATTGTACAGCAAATGGAAAGGATGTACATCAAAAAATATCCTTAAGAGATTTTTATTTTTATGCGCTATTTTCTACAACAAATCACGTGATATAACAATATCATGATGGTAACAGATTATCTCAACTTATTGAGGGAAAGAATAATATAGTGGGGGTGGAAACTGAGAATAAATTATAAATTTATTGAATCAAATAAAAAATTCACGTCCTAGGAACAGAAACGTAAATGTAAGTGCAATGAATCTACACCGAAGATATGTTAAAGTGTTCCATAAGACTCCTGAAAAATCAGCAAATGAACCATATGGAGCAAAACATTTTGATTCGATTTTCCTTTATTGTAAAATTTGGAAACCTGCTTCTCGCGATGTTGCCAAATGCTGGAAATGTTCCCAAATACTGAATTTAATATTTTAAACCTTGCGTGCCAGGTTCATAATCATTTAAGTAATTCATTCATTGTGATGTTTTAGATATTAATTTAGACTAGTCTTTAAATTTACTTGTGGGAAACCGATACGGAAGAAAAATATGGTTTCTTGGATTTTTATTTAATGGTCAAAATTTATTCAAAAATCATGAAAATTTTAATTTGAAACCCTAGTGTCTTGAAGCGTTTGATTAAATCACTAGTGTTTTATAATTTTTGTTAATTTGCGAATTAAAAGGAAGTTTATTTACTGGACCAATACTCTGGCATATAAAATTGTCTGATCACTCATGATCATATTACTATTGTTCGTGGTTGTGGCATCGCTAGAAATATTGTCTTGATGAATTAGATCTTAAACTATTGTTAGAATTCTAGGCAATATTCTCAATTTATTTCTTGTCACATTTACAAATTATTACAAGGCTCGAGATTCAACTGTCGTTAGTTTGTCTAAGGATCAGCCGTATTTAAATTTAAATTCTCTTCTACATAGCAAAGGATAATTATAAAAAAAGCATCAGCATCATGCACTCTTGAACAACACTCGAAATGTTATCTCATGATATCATTCGAGCAGAAGAAAAATTAAATTTAATCCACCCATTGGCATCCTCGAGCTCATCCTCTTGTATACCACCCACGACTATTAAATTATTATAAAATATTTTCTATACATGTATAAGAATACTATAACGAAGCATAATCAGAATAATTTGTGTACTCGTATATTTCTGATTTCCTCGTCCTGCCAAACGACACGGTATTTCCAATCAAAATAATCTCAATCGAATGTTAGTAAAAAAAGAAGTAAATCCATAAAAAACTGCTATCATGTTTGATTTAAAATTAAATTTCAAAATAAAATTAAAAATCCGTATAAGACCAAACATACACCTACAGTATACAACGTACCCCCAAACCAATCGTCGCATCAATTTCGATCACTCGAATCCGCTCAATCTCTCCATCGCAAACAAGACAATAAAAAAGTTTACGTTTTATTCAATTTTTTTTTAACTTAAAAATCACAAAACTCATTTCAACAATATTTTATTTGATTTCAAGTATAAAAACGTAGAACAGAATCCGAAACTGGAAAAACAAAATATAGGAGATACAGGCAAAAAAAATCTAAAAGGAACTTACAAACAAACATCAGCATCAGCATCACAACAGCACCAGGAATATATACTGATTTTGACGAACGACGTCTAACACAAAATAATAACAACAAAAACAACAACAGGAAAGGAGGGAAAAAATGGAATCGCGAAGGGGCAAATAAGAGCACACAAGATATACGATATTGATAGAAAATATACAGAATTTTTTTTATTCCTAAATTTCCATCCGAAAATATATTAGGGTGGAAATTGAATTTGGGTGGGTGCGCTAAATAATAATAATAATGGTTGAAGGATATTAAATGATGGCGTAGTTTGTAGGTACACAAGAAGTACGTACAGTGACTGTGTATAAAATCGGATGAAGCACACAGCGAGAGCGAAGAAGCATAAAGGTTGGTTGGATTTTTATTTTATTTTATTTTATGAAATGGATTTAAATTTTTTTTTTTGGTATTTTGTTTGTTTGAATTCTTGTTACATATCTGAAATGGAAAATGGAAAATATACTCACCCTCTGCACAGCAAAAAAATTGAAAATATTCAATATTCTATACAAAATAAAATAAAAAAAAATATATGGAACCGGATATTGAAAGAGATTGGATTTGTGAGTAAAAGGAAAATAAAAATAAACAAAGATGGCACAAACATCATCTAGAAGGTGGACAATTTTATTCAAAGCGGGATGGTGGCTTGAACAATTTTATTAGTTTTCTAGTTGTTCCCCAACAACATTCGGGTTGGCAGTTTTCCAATATAATGTTTGTTATAAATTCTAATCACTATTGATCCATATACAAATACAATATAGGTATTCGTTGTGCAGCAGAATGAGATCCATCCATTCGCGCTAGTTTAAAACATTTCACGATTCATTTCACGATAGATCAAATATGTAGATTAAAAATTTAAGAAAAAAATATGCTGAGCATCTCATTATATTCATAAGAACCACGCATATGTTTGTGAAATCTGTAATGAGCTGAGAAATTTATGGAAATTGTATTATCTGACCTTGTTATCCCGGAAAGTTTTAATGTCACTGTAATACGACACTATCATCCGGATTCTAACATTAAGACTCGTAAGACTCTCTTAATGGAAATATTATTGTTAAGAATACTTTTTTTTACACCAAGTATTAACTGGTATCCTTAAAACTGTGTTGCGAAAACTCTCCAAAGATTATTGGAGACCTGTCAAATTTTATTTGCGAGATTCTTAGGAAATAGCAAGTTATTTACACCTAGTATTATACAACATAAGAATTTTTTTTTCACTGAAACAATCGAAATTACAAATCATAACATAATACCACAAAAATGGGTTTTCAGTGAAAAATTGGTTTCCAGTTAAAAATGTTGCTGCCAAATTAATATTTTGATAAAATACAAAAATTTTAAAATATTCAAAAATTTTATTTTAATGTTTCAAATAATTTAATTTTGATAACAGCTATTCATACGCTTTTCATTTCATGTTCGAGCATAATTCAATAAGAAATGTTAAACTGTGACCAATAATGTCATAGATAGACTTCTGGTTTCATGACTATAGTCTCGAGTTAACCATGATTTCGTTGTAATGTGTCATGCCTAACCATGATTTACAACTAGGTTTATACATAGTTTCGGAATGAGATATTTTTTCTCATCCCGAGGCATTTTTGTGCTCCCAACGCCGAATACATCAAAAATGAAGGTTCCGGACACTAATAGTTTACCAAGCAAATCTAGTTTTCTTTGAGTTTTCTATTTATCATTGAGATATTTAGTTGGCGGGAATCAATTTTTTCCTGTTCTGTCAATATAAAAGTCATTTCTGACAATTTAAAAGCCAACTAATTGTCAATCTTGACAGTTTTGTCAATGCCTACTCTATTACTATTTAAAACCAAATTAGAAGACAAAATAAATTGTAGTGTGCCTTGAGTTTTCATTTAGGAAATCATGATCTCGAAACTATAGTTCTAAAACCAGTAGTCTGTCTATGGCATAAGACAACCAAATTACAATGTCTTACAACTTGGTTTATACGTAGCTTCGGAATAAGATATTTTTTCTCATCCCGAGGCATTTTTGTGCTCCCAACGCCGAATACATCAAAAATGGAGCGTACGAAAACTAATAGTTTACCAAGCAAATGTAATTTCCTTTGAGTTTCCTGTTTACGTGTTGACTCATGTTTACGAGTAAAATGGCAGTCTATTTCACTATGTATGTGAAACTGGCCCAAATTTCAACCCCAAAAAAATGCGATGGCAACACTAAAATGATTATTTCTATAATATTACGAGTATCAGTCCATTAAATTATATTTCACGACATTTTATAAGAACTCAGCCCAAAAAATATTACTTTAACAAAAGCTAAAACTGTCTCGCCAGTTATATCTAATACTCTCAACCCAAAAATTCATTATGAAAGGTTAATTAATAAACCAAATTAAAAAAATGTGTCTCAAATTCAAGTTAAAGACAAACTAATAAAGAATAATGAAAAACTAAAGAACTCGAAATAAAAATGGTTACAATTAATTTAAAAATACATATTCTTTTGGGTAACTTCATTCAGGCATAAGCTAACGACACCATCAAGTTTTCCATTGATACTGGTATAACTATATTCCACAACACCATATTTGAGCCACCTAACAAGGTCATCTGGGTCATAAATAACCCTATAAAACAATTATGTCATCACATTTTTCGAATAGTACTGGTTCCAATCTATACCATTGCGTCGAAGCGTGCGATTCTAATAAGGCTCTCGTGGCCATATATCGCGGGCAAATACCAAAACATAAATGTTACTGGGTAACGGGGTTTAACGGGGTAAAATTATAATTAACACCGAATGTTTTATTATTAGTAAGGTTTTCTGATTTGATATGTGATTAGAATGTACTCACTTTGCTCCAACAAAATGTGTATTTAATTTTTGTACACAGGCTATGAAATTTACATACACTTTCAAAATTACGCATTTTCTAATGGGTTCTCAGCTTGCTCGAGTAAAACATCATTCTATTTCTTTTTTTCCGATTTATAAGACAACGACTCTATTTGTCACCAAATAACTTTTTCGTGATACGTTTATCGAAATGTAGAAAAGAGAGAAAGCTCGCAATTATATCAAGAGGTTGAAACCGCGATATAAAATACACAATTGCTTACGCGAAATAGAATGTTAATTGATTCCTGTAAATTGAAACATAAACTAGTCGAAACTCGAAAAAAGTGATGCAACAACATCCCAGTCCAGTAGCCTGTCTATGGCATAAGACATTTTTTTTAAATCAATGCCAGCTAAGACCACCCGCAAAATACGAAAAGTGTCATAATTAAGACTAAAGTCCAGACGAAAACAAAAATTCTTATATAAGACCATTTTTGAATGTAATCCAGACTCAAGGCCCTCTTCGATAAACAAATTTTTCTGGCCACATTTTTCGGTGTCACAGCATTACTACGATCAATAATTTTTTTCTTGAAACGTTTTTCCGTCTCAGACATGATTGTTTACAAATTGATCACAACAATGAGGTGAATTAGTTGTTAAATATAATAATTAATTTTTAACGATAACGAAAACTTCTGCAAAATCTCGACCAGTTATAATTGGATTATATCTGGATTTCAAAATTGTAAGTTTAACTTTAATTCATTATTTGAATTTTTGACTTATAGATGGCTAATGTATGTGTAAGAATCACAACAATCAGTTTCGAACAAATGAGACTATTGATTTGAAAAAATCAGTCTTCTCATCAGGTCGCGACGACTGATGTTGTATTACTACATTGGAATATTGTCTATATATATAGAACATAACATGTAGTTGTACTACTAGCGAATTACTGCATAGCGTACGAAATTTGATTCTTTCACATTTCCATCTATATTTTATCAACTAACTTTTCGCATTCACGAATTTTATTATATATTTGTACTTTGGTTTTTGCAATTGTAATGGTGTTATTGTGATTGTTCTGTATATTGGTATATTTCAGCACTCTCGAATTAAATTCACAATTCGTAGGAAATTCTTCCATTTAGCGTCACTATCTGTGGTTGGGAAGTTGATTGTGTATAAGTAAGTGTCGATTATCATATTCGTTTGTCACACAGATAGTGACGCTAAATGGAAGAATTTCCTACGAATTGTGAATTTAATTCGAGAGTGCTGAAATATACCAATATACAGAACAATCACAATAACACCATTACAATTGCAAAAACCAAAGTACAAATATTAATTCATTATCTCAATAATTTTAAAATAATTGTTATTTTAGATAAAGTTGAATGATCAATGGTCTTGTCATTTGCTTAACGGATTGGACTATATGACTAAGTACGGGACGGGACTAGACCGAATAACGCCGGCCCAATCGGAAAGGTACTTAGTGATCGTACGGCACAAGACAATACAAATTTAATTTATTATAAGGAAGGATAAAGGTTTAACAAGCTTTAATGATTAACGATGACGTTGGTCTTAAACAATTGCTTCATTAAATCAGCACCTAAGAAAAAAAATTATTATTTCACATGCATGTAAAGCTTTCCTGAAATTGAATTCTAAATTAATAATTGTCGGCTTCCTAAACATTATAAAACTTTATAATTTAATGTTTTCGAGCTAGTATCAATTCCCACAGGACGGTGTTCAGTGGGTTTATGTTTTTTACGTTTATTTCGGGGCTTTATTTAACATGGTTACAATTTATTCGTTTTGGCTCCAATATGTGCCATTTTTTCGATAACTCGTTGCCATTTAGAAGGCCAATTTTCACAAACCTCTCTTGACGCCATTTTTACAACACCAAGAGCGTGTGTCATGGACAAAAAAGATGAAAATCGTTTGGTATCCGGTCCGGACTATATGGTGGATCCATAATAACCGCCAATCAAGTTCCTGGAGCTTCTGGTGGGTCATCATAAACGTATGTTGTTCTAATGAAACACGACGCCCCGATTGTTTCCACTTGACATTGTTGTATGTGACCCATTTTTTGTCACCATCCACTTCCGTTTGGCCAAGGATTCGCAAATGGACGTACGTTCCATTAAGTTTATTTGAATCCAACCTTATGCAAATGGTTTAAAACTGTTTTATTTTCGATCTTCAGAATTTTCAACGGATCAGAATGGAATCGGCAAAACCAAAATTGCGAATGATTGGCTGTGACAGTATCGGGACCATAGTCACCATTCACAATTTCAGCCGCCTGACTTGCGTGAGTACAAGTAAGGCTCACTAAAGCCTTCTAATGAAAAAATAACGGATTTATTTTTCCCCAACCCATTATATGATGTAAATGGAAAGATCCCCCAACACCAATCGTCATGACAAATAATTTAATGATGAGCTTATTGTTAGCTACACCTGTAACTTTCAAATTCATAATGCACATTGTTCAATCAACAATTCATTAAATTAATTAATACCACGCAAACCCTTATACTTGTAAGAGTTTTACAATATGTATTTAAACTGAATATTGGGAAAATAAAACAATCCACTAATGCTTCCATTACCATCGGTCTAAATAAAATCTTGGAGGCTATGTAAATAAAATCAACTATCACTAAAAAATAATTATTTTGTAATTTAATTCTTAGCTAAATACATTTAATTGAAATTTATAATTCCAAGTCAATCATTGTAACCAGTCAGATGTTCTAAACCAGAGATCTTAAGTAAAACCTGAAGTTGAAATTAAGTAAAACCTGAATGTCACTCTGAAAATACTTATTAGCGGTTATAATTCTAAAGCAAAAACCCAACGCTTTTAACTAATAATTTATTAATTTACATTTCTATAAAAAATATTATTTTAGATAATAATTTAATAACCTGATTCCCTCACATTAAAATCTGTATCACGAAAAAAAACCTTATACATTTGGCAACAACTTCAATCACAATTTAAATAATCAGAAATCATCAGAAAAACGAAAAGGAAATATATATTTAGTTAGACCATTCCATCTCCATTACTAGCTTAATTCTAATTTATCTGGTTGTTCAAAGTGAACCTCTCTGATAAAGGAAGTCAGTTCCAACCAAAATACATTTTTACAAACCACTTGACAGAAACATCACATTACAAAAAAAAAATCTGTCCCGTGTGTTAACTTCCTCACTTCAGTGACAAAACAAACTTCCAACACATGGACAAAACAAGTGATAAATTAAAGTCTTGTAAAAAATATATATTTCTTGATTTAAGAAAATTAAATTCAGGTTACATTCACCTTTTGGGTAAATTCGCAAAAAAGTAAACTTTCCTAGCTGCCACCATTTTACCAACCTTCCATAACAGAGTAAATATTCGAATGCACCCCGACAGGGTTGTGAGCAGCACCAATTGCAGATGAGAAACTCTCAATTTTTAAAATAAACATCTTCGTTAGAATAAAATCCAAATATCTATGCAAAATAAACTCTGGACAAGCAAAGGCACGCGTTGCAAAGTAATTCAACCTCACTTTGTCAATATATTTTTCATCATCGATCATAATCACATTATGAAAAACACCATTTGCATTCATCCTGTAGGCGTGGATACAGACCAACAATCAAACCATATTAGTCGCCTCTTACGACAAGCAGTGTGTGCTGTGGTGAAATTCTAGGCGTACACCGAACCACATGGGTTAATCATTTAAATAGGAATTACAAAAGAGCCGTTACGCCTAAAATCGACCTATGCAAGTTTTTAGTCGTTCCAGCCGTCTATCTAAGTTACGTATAATTTCTCATCCATCTACTCTATTGATCATCCGTGTTCTGCCACCAAATCGGTTCTGGAAGTTTTGGAAAACTGTTTTTACTTATCGATGTATAAATTAAATTTTTAAAATTCTGTAAAGATGAATTTTAATTAATTTGGACAATTAATTGACTTAATTAGATAGATTAAATATCTACCTATTGATTTATCACCAGCCAGTCGATAACGAATTATTAAAAATGATAATTTTGACATTGAAGATAAACAGCATGGAAAACCACAAAAAAATTAAAGATGCCGAATTGCAAACGTTATTGGCAGAAGATTCTTCTCAAACACAATCAGTTGCAAAACGTTTACATACAACCGGAATAGTTCAAAATGCTAGCACCTGAAGCAAGAAAGAGACCTCCAACGTCAAAAACCATTTGTGAAAAACTGTCTCAAAGACAACAAAGAAAATGTTTTTTGTATTGAATGAGAATTCCAAACAGCAAAAATCTTGGGTCCAGTCCATCGCAGCCAGATTATACCGGTATCTGGTGGGATCAGAAAGGTGTGGTATATTATGAACTTCTAGAATCAGGTGACACTATCAATGGCGTTGTCTACCGACGACAACTAATACGTGTGAAGCGGGCTATAGAGGAAACACGACCAAAATGGATGAACAGACACAACAATTTAGTTTCTCAGCACGACAATACAACAACACATGTTGCAAACGTTTTGAAATATTATTTAAAAGGACAGGACTGCAAAGTTCTAGCCCACCCGTTTTCACAAGACAGCTCCTTCAGTTTATTAGTTATTTTGCTCGCTGCAGTCGTCTCTTTCTAAACAGCGGTTCAGTTCTCACACGTATTGATGAGATCGCCTCCAAAGATTAGGATTTCTTCAATTCGTAAATTGCCTGAAAGAAAATTTTATTTAAGTTCAATTACCGTAAGAATCTGAACGATTAAACATGTAGTGACTTCTGTTGTGTAAAATAATAATTTCTCTGTTAAGAGAAAGAAATTTCCCATAGTTGTCCAGTAATACTTGGTAATTCGAAAATGAGTTTGAATATGTTGAATTATTTTAAACGTACTAATCTCACCTGGTTGGCTTGCAAAAACTGAATTTAATGGAAAACTCTAATATAAACTGAAAAAGTATAAGATGGCGTCCCCATACTAAAAACCCCAATTGGAAAACAACAACAAAAAACAATAATCTACATTGTCTGCGAATTTTATAAATATTCTAAAAATTGTCGAAATTTGAAAGGGTGATCCAATAAGAGCTTCCGGGAGTTTTTTTTTAAATAAAACGCATTAAAATCAATTTAATAATCAAAAATTGTATTTGTGACGTAAGTTCGGTTTATTTAATGTTTGAAAATAATTTATTTTAAGTGTTGACCGCGACTGACTCTTAGATGATCCATTCTATGGGTCTAATTTTAGAGCATTTCTGCAGGAATCGATTGTGGTTTATCGATATAAACAAATGATTTCAGATAAACGCATAAAAAGTAATCTAACGGCCTTAGATCACAAGATCTTGGAGGCCAATTTACGGGTCCGTTTCTTGATATGATGTGCTCATTAAAATTTTCTTTCAATAAATCGAGGGTTTGGCCATGTGCGGCACGTTGCACTATCCTGTTGAAACCACAAGCCGGCCAACCAAGATCTCTCTTCAAAATACGCCACAATGTGCCATACGAGAGACCAAGAGCTTGAGAACGGCGACGAATTGATTGATTACGGTCTTCACATACACTTTCAGCTACAGCTGAAATTTATTGGTTGTTTCAATATGTGAATTCAATTTATGAACACCATAAAATAGTCGAAGAGCACGAAATCAATTTTGCACTGAACACTGATTTCTGAAATAAATTTCCACAATTTATAAACGTTGTTCTCGCGTAATTCTATTCGTGGAGAAATGTCAATGAATATTGAACACAAATGTCATATGAACATGACGCATGAATTCCAATAAGAATCCCAATTGGAAAAATTACCTCCTATTGGACCACTTTTTATAAGCAAAAATCAATTGTCTACCTGTTGTAGATGCTCGTTGTTGTTGTATTTTCAGTACTAATGGCGCTTGCTCAAAATAGTCTTCAACAAATTTGGTAATATCGTTGCATTTTTTGTTCAGTAGGTTTTGTCGGTGCTATTTTGTCACACAAAATATCTTAAGATTCATGTCCCATGTAGTGCAGAAGTAAGTATATGGTTTTTTTATAATAGTAGACTCACACCAGAGCAACGCTTGCAAATTATTGATATTTTTTATCAAAATAATGGTTCTGTTCGCCAAACTCATCGTGCATTACGTCCATTTTACAGTCGTCATAATCGTCCATCAGAGCCGGTATTTCGGTTAACTATGGATCGTTTTCGCACGAAGTATACTCTAAATGATAATACGCATCCAGTAAGACGTCAAACAGTGCGTACGAAACAAGCGATAGACGCTGTACAGCGTAGCATTGAAGAAGACCCAAATCAATCAATTCAACCTCGTTCTCAGCAACTGGAGTTGTGTCCATCCACTTTATGAAAGATTTTTTCTAAGGATCTTGGTTTACGTGCTTACAAAATTCAACTTGTGCAGTAAATAAAGCCATCCCGCTATCACACATGCCGCCAATTCGGCCAATGGGCTGAAGCACAAATTGATATTGATGTTGATTTTCCAAACAAAATTTTGCTTAGCGACGAAGCTCACTTTTGGTTGAATGGGTACGTTAATAAACAGATTTGTCGGATTTGGAGTGAAAATAATTTACAAGCCTTTGCCGAAACACCATTACATTCAGAGAAAATCACTGTTTGATGCACTTTATGTGCTGGCGGAATCATTGTTCGATATGTCTTCAAAAACGTTGATGGGTAGTATGTTACATTCAGCGGTCAACACTATAGAGACATGATTTCTAACTTTTTTGTACTCCAATTGGTTGGCATAAATCTTGCTGATATGTGGTTCCAACACGACGGTGCTACGTGCCACACAGCGCGGGATACATTTAATTTACACAAAGAAACATTTGATGAAATACTAATTTCACGTGGCGGTCCTATTAATTAGCCACCGATTCAAACTTGTATTGATTATTCACGTTTTAAATATATACATACAATCCATTTCAGGATTGTAATCCCAATATATCAACACATCATACGACCGACCAAATGGCATAGTGGTTAAAGCTTTGGCGTTTGGATCGGGAGGTACCGGGTTCGAATCCCGATAGGGACAGGAAGCAAGGGAATTTTTATCAACAAATTACGATTTGTGCTGAAAAGGAACATATCTATGACCCCCTGTCGGAGTACAAAACTCATGGACCGACTCATCTTCCATGCCAGTATAGGCTGGCATGGAGCTATGCAGTGTGCAGATGGTAATAAAATCGGACCGGAAAGGTAAGGACCTAAATAAGCAAACCGCGAAAGAGTTGGGAAAGCCTTGATCCCAGAAACAGATAGCAGTAATAATATAACACGTCATACGCAAATGCCAAATGTACATATTTATCTCTAGTCAATAGATGGCATTATTTATTCGAATATCACAAGTTTGCATTTGTAAAACGACTGAAAGAAATGCAAGAATGTTTATCGCATCATAAATTGTATTTTGAAGCGGTTAATTTTTTTTGGCGCGTGAATGATTTTCAAACTAATATAATTTTATTTGCATTGGCATTTGAAAACCTTTAACACTCACATTTTTCAGTTCAAATGAACTTCTCAAATTTCAAGCAAATAAAATTTCTGCGATTGAAGTTTTAGAAGAGAGATAATGCAACAACAAATGCACCATCAATATCAAGCAAAGCCGAAGAGAAACTGATTAAGTAACCTTAATAATGAGGCGGCCAAATCCCTAAATCGAATCTTGGTAGCGCCAGCAAAAAGAAAACTAAATTTTATTTATTTAATTTAATTTCAATGAACTGGTTGGTCCCTATGCATAAGCAGCTTCAGGTAATTAATCCAATTAATATATACCCAGTTAAAAAAAACATACAAACATTTCCAAGAAGTACTTGTTCCTTTAACGACAAAAAAATTTAACTGACGGTGATTTCATGTAGATAGAAATATTAGACAGGCGTCTGGTAATGACAATGCACATCACAAAATAAAATAAAATTAAACGAATGGAATTTAATTTAAATTACATTTTGCTGTTTGTAATGTACTCGGCATACGTACGTGTACGTACGTTCGCCTTTCATTTTTGTAATTAAAATGACTTTTTGAATGGCACCATGTCAATGTCCACAGTCTTTATTTGTACAAGTATATCAAGCTTTTGTTACAGCAATGTCAAAACAATTTTTTTTTGTTTGAAGTTCATTTTAGAAACACGGCTAGTTGCCCCAGTCGCTAAAATACTAGATTATTAATATTCCAAGGATGATTCTTAATTTTAAAAAAATACTTCTAATGCATTATATTGCATTTCCATGCATCGATAATTCTTATACACATCTTTATCAAATTCATTCATCATTCATCAAAATGATAGTCTATCTCTACATCTCATTAATTATTCGTTAGTTTTTATACAGTAAAAATATACATATTACACAAAGTACATAATAATTATAAATTAAATAAGCACTTATAATTATTATGGCGGATATGAATAATTTTCATTGTTAAATTTATTTATAAACACAAAATACAAAAAAAAACTGTTTGAATGAAAAGTTTAATAAAAGTGTATGCCATAAGAACTTTTCCCATTTTTGTTTACCTCGCAGATTTTTAATTTTAGATAAATAAAATTACATATTTATTTTATGTTAATTATTTTAAATTAATATTTTAAAGTTAGGTTTTATAAAATGTTTATCATACATTTTATGTTCCTTTATGCATTTATTTGAACTGGGTCAGATTCCAATATGCACAAAGCGATGAATTCTAATAGTAGATTTTTGTTGGATAACTCTTCAATCAAGGCAGAAGCTCTCTTCATGCACAGCAACACGTAAACGGTAATTTGGAGTGCCGATTTCTTCAAAAAATCTCATTCGTGACAAATGTAATAAAAACATCAGTTAGGCTGACATTATTTGGTAAAAAATCAGTAAGGGTACCATCATTGTTTTTCGCAAAAATTCAAAACATTTTATTTTAGAAATTCTGGTTCAAAATGATTATATGTAAGGAGAATAATACATTGGGCAAGGAACTGTTGGTAGGTTAGACATGGAAAGTGTGGTTTTAGGACGTATTTGAAGCTGGCTCGAAAAACGCCTTTAAAATTTAGGTGAGTTTCTCCGCTAATTTCATTAAAAGGCCCTTCAGCCCGAAAAATTAAAAAAAAATATGGGGAAAATCAAATTCCATCCCGAGAAAATAAAAACAATCTCACGGACACACAACTAATTTTAAGTATAAAATCAATTAGAAGAAGAGATTTACCATACTTAGAAGAACCTAAATTAAAAAATTTGAAAAACAATACCCTCAAATAAATTTGATTTTTTTTTTTTTTTTTTATATATATTTATTTATTACAACTGATTTACAAATCATCTAGTAATTTATTTTTCATAATTTATATTCTTGTTTGGAGGGTTGTAGCCCTTTGGCTAGTCCCCTTTACAATTTTATTATATATTTAGTCGATCCTGATTGGATCTTGTAGATCATGCGGTTTCTTCCTTCGCAGCCGTCTTACTAGGTTTGAATCATCCAACATACGACATATCTCAGCATTTTGGTGTAGACTAATACGTGGCATGTGTTTTCTCGCGTGTTTGCTTATTTCTTCACTAACGAAATCCATCTTCAGATCTCTATGGAGGTTGTCATTTCTTATGTACCACGGTGCACTAACTATTCCACGAAGGGCTTTGCTTTGGAATGACTGGATGATATTGACATTGGTTTTCTTTGTACAGCCCCAGAGCTGAATACCGTAAATCCACACAGGTTTTAGGATTTGCCGGTATAGTAGCAATTTATTATGTAGAGCTAGCTAAGAATTTCCTCCTAAGACCCAATTCATCTTTCTTTTTTCTTTTTCACATGCTCTTTCCATTTTAGTTTCGCGTCTAGAGTCATGCCTAGATATTTTGCCGTATTTGCGTAGGGAATTTGCTGGGAGTTCAGTTCTACTGGTATCCAGTTGACCTTCTTGTTGGTAAAGTTTACGTGAACAGATTTTGTTTCATTAAGTTTTATTCGCCATCTCTTGGTCCAGGTACTGACAATATTAGTAGCTCTTTGCAATTTGCTTGTAGATTCTTCTATGCAATTAGCAACTGCTAAGATGGCCATATCATCCGCAAACGTCGCTATGTTGGTCTCCTCTATCGTTGGCAGGTCGGAGGTGTATAGAACATATAAAGTTGGTCCCAGAACGCTACCTTGTGGTACCCCTGCTGATATTTTCTTTATTTCTGAGTATTCGCCATCTAATTTAACTCGAAAGTGTCGGTTAGATATGTAAGATTTTAGAATTTCATAAAACTGCTTTGGTAAGTCTCTTTGTAATTTATATTCCAAGCATTTATGCCATACTCTGTCAAAGGCCTGTGCTACATCCAAGAAGACGCTTGAACATACTTTCTATTTTTCAAGTACGTCTTCAATTATGTTTGTAATTCGGTGTACTTGTTCTATTGTTGAATGGTTTTCTCTGAAGCCAAATTGATGTGGAGGAACAAGATTTCTTTCTGCTATTATTGGTTTTAGTCTCTTTAGGAGTAGTTTCTCGAATAATTTTGAAATTATTGGGAGTAAGGAAATCGGCCTATACGAATTTATGTCATTAAGTGGTTTGTTTGGTTTAGGTATCATAATTACTTCTGCTACTTTCCATTGACTTAGAACGTGTTTAAGTTTGAACATTGCATTAATTATTTGGAGTAGTTTACGTAGACCTTTTTCAGGAAGAGATTTTACTATTTGTCCTGTAATTAAGTCATATCCTGGAGATTTCTTTGTATTTAGGTTGAGATTGATTTCCTCTTTTAATTCTTGTAGTGTGACAGGAGATATATTGCAGTTACCCATTTTATATACTGGTGGTATGTTTTCCTCTGCAGTTTGTCTAGGTAGAGGCTGAAACGTGTTCTCGAGGTGGGTTGCAAACAACGAAGCCTTTTGCTTTGCACTTATAGCCATCTTCATTTTTTACTGGTGGAGTTTGTAGTTTAGGTCGTTGTAACTTTTTGTCGCTTTCCAAAGGGAGTTCTCGATATCTTTTTCCTCAGTAAGGCCACTCAAGTATTTATTAATGGATTGGTTTTTGATTTCTTTAACTAGCAACTTTAGTTTATTGGATAACAAATTTAGAGTTGTTTTATATTCTGGCCTCGACTTCTTTGCCAGGCCTTTCTTGCTTTTCATTTTGCTGCAACCAGTTCACTAACTTCTAAAGGATAAATGGCATTTCGGCGCATTTCCTTTGAACTTGAGGGTGTACTACTCCACGCCGCTTCTTGCGTACTGTTGTTGAGTTGTTCTAGTTCTTCTCTAGCTCTATCGAATTTTTAATTGGCACCTTAAGATCAATATTATCCTCAACAAGTTTCTGGAATTTCTTCCAGCACGTTTTTTTGTTAGTTAGCGAAGGTGGACTGGTTTTTTTTAATAATCGTTGCACTGGTTGTCATAATAACAGGCGTATGATCCGACATAATCCCCTCGCTGCTTTCCAGGTATATGTAGTTTTCGTCTATACCTTTGGTGAAAAAGAAGTCAATGATATCGGGTATTTTGTTTCTATCCGTAGGCCAATAAGTTGGTTGATCTCGAAAATGAAAATCGCAATTGCATAGTCTTCCTGCTGCAAACAGCTCTCTTCCTTTTTTATAGGTTACTCTTGATCCCCAGTAGGTGTTTTTTGCATTAAAATCACCTCCGATTATGAAACTTGATCCAAGTGATTTAAATAACGTGCAACGTGCAATAGTCTTCTTTAATTAAATTATATCTTGGGGGCAATATATTGACGATACACTATATTCTTTGTTGTTATTTATAAATACATTTAAGGTGACTACTTGCATAAATTCCTCTTCAATTTTAAGATCTATAAAGTGTTTGATGTTTTCTTTTATAACCACCGACGATCCAACCCTTGCCCTTCCTGCTGGATGAATGGCGTGGTAACAATTGTATCCATATATTTTAAAATATGGAAGTTGAAGTAAAATGGGTTTCCGATACTAGGCATATATCTATTTTTTCAGTATTTAGGACCATATCTAATTCTGGAATATGTTGCATTAGCCCAGTTGCATTTCAGGTTACTATTCTTAATGTTTTATTTGTTGCTGTTTGCATCATTTTAATAGAGCATGGATTTCATTTCATTTAGAGAGTCTTGCTTATCTAACCTGTTGCTTAGAGCTTGAAGGTATTTCTCTTGTTTAGCTAGACGAATGTTAAGAGCTTCCATGCTTCTTAGTATCTTTTGGAGCACTGTTGTACCCTCGGTAGTGCCCCCCGAAATAATTGATTTTGTCATGACTACTTGCGAGTACAGTTTTGGTTTTGGTTCTCCCGTTTTACTAGCATGAGGTTTAGGTTCCTCTTTAGTGGAAGTTTGATAATTTTTTACCGCTACTCCTGGACTTTGTTTTCGCGTTTTATTTCTTATTCTTTGTAGCCCCTTAGCTATTTCACATCCCCGGTAGTTTACGGGATGTGACTTATTGCAATTGACACATTTTGCAGCAATATTTTTACTAACCGGGCATCCTGGGCATGATGCTTTCCGGCACATTTCACGCATCTAGTCTCTCTTTGGCAATATTTCTGCGTATGATTAAAACCTTGACATTTTTGCACGGCAGTATAATTCCGCTATTTTTCTTTCAATGGCTTTGTTATAACTCTCATGCTAAGTATTGCCTTGATATTATACACATCTTCCACTTTTTGTTTGTTATTAAAAGTGAGCATAAATAGTGAAAGCCCTCTCTTGTTAACTTGAACTCCTTGCTCAGTTTCGATTTTTTCTTTCTTAATAATGTTTACGGCATTTTCTATATGATAACCCTTTTGCTGGAGATCCTCAATAATTTCCTCTTTTGCACAGATTGGATGAAGACCTCTAGCCATAACTTTAATTGGGAGAACATTCATATCCTCATAGGTAAACCACTGATGCCCCTCGGAATTAAGCTTTGTAGCCAAAGCTCTATAAGTTTTATAGTCTACAACAGTAATTTTCCAGACGCCGTTGTTTAGAGATACGAGTTTGTACTCGGTTATAGTAATCGATTTCATAATCGATTGTATAGTGGAGAAATTTGATATCCCGACGACATTTATTGGTGGAGGTGATTTTTCTTTCGGTTTAGCTGGTTGTTGTTCTAGAGCTAGTTGTTTCTTGATGATTAACTGATTTCTGGAAACCTCTTTTGAAGTTGATGGTAAAGTTATTGCCATTTCTGGTGAGTGTTGCGCTTTCATTTTCTTACTTGGTCTTTTATTCCGGTTCAACATCCAATTTGTTTCTCTTTCTAATTCTTCTTCATCCGTATGGAATGAATTAATGCCATCATCGACTGTTGGACTAGGTGTCGTCCCAAGTTCTGCACGTGTTTCAACTGCTTTTCCGAGTTCTTCATTTTCTTTCTTTAAAATTGTAAATTCTTCTTTCAATTTAGTAGTAAATTCTTTTATTTCTCTTAGTTGTTCACGGAGTTCGGCATTTTCCTTCTCGTACTGAAATATATTTCCAGTTGAAGATCTTGGTGAACTTGATAATTTGGAACTTCATCCAAATGGGTTAAACAATGATTGGCCCATCCCAGAATCTGTTGGGCCTGCCTCCGAAGTGTGTGGATTTGGCAGCATATCTGCTGCTTTACCACCTGGGGTATTACATTCCGTATTTGTTGTACTCATTGTTTGTTTTAGCCAATTTATACCACTGGCATTTAGTCCCCGGTAGAACTTTGCTGCTGTTGAAGCAGTACCCACCCCTCGTGACGAGGACGTGGCTACCTTGGTGTTACCTAGGTGTACTCAGAGACAACCGAAGCTCTCTGAGTACCCTAGGCTGAGGAGCAATAAATTTGATAGAAATTTTTTTAACGACCATAATATATCATATCGATTTACGGAGGTGCATAGTTAAAGCACTAACCATCAGCAATAAGCACACAAATGCTCATTACCTTACAGTGGGGATAAGGAGTCTCCTCAGCTGATTTAATATTCGCTTCAGTTAGATTAGGTATCGGAATTATGCTCGTATGTCACAATAAATTTCTCCGTTCACAGGGTTTGGCAGATATAACGGTATATGTCTAATTAATGCACTGACCAGCATTAAGCACACCAATGCTCATTAACTTACAGTGGGAATAAGAGGCCTCCCCAGCTGATTTAATATTCGCTTCTGTTAGATTAGGTTTCTGAATTATGCTCGTATGTCACTATAAACTTCTCCGTTCACATACCGAGTCACTCTCATACCGATACCTAATCTGACAGAAGCGAATATTAAATAAGCTGTGGAGGTCTCTTATCCCCACTGTAAGGTAATGAGCATTTGTGTGCTTAATGCTGATGGTCAGTGCAATAATTATGCATGCACCTTTATATCTGCCAAACTCTGTGAACAGAGAAATTTATGATGACATATAAGCATAATTCCGAAACCTAATCTAACAGAACCGAATATTAAACCAGCTGATGATGGTCCTTATCCCTACTGTAAGGTAATGAGCATGTGTGTGCTTATTGCTGATGGTCAGTGCATTAATTAGCCATATAGCGTTCTATCTGCCAAACTCGGTAAACGGAGAAATTTATGGTGACATATGAGCATAATTCCGACACATAATGTAACAGAGGTGAATATTAAATCAGCTAGGGTTGCCCCTTATCCCCACTGTAAAGTAATAAGCATTTGTGTTCCTAATGCTGATGGCCAGTGCATTAATTCGGGATATACCGTTACATCTGCCAAACTCTGTGAACGGAAAAATGTTTGGTGACCTATGTGCATAGTTCTTATTCCTAAACTGACAGAAGCAAATATTAAATTAACTGGGGAGGCGTCTTATACCCACTGTAAGGTAACGAGCATTTGTGTGATTAATGCTGATGGTCTGTGCATTAATTATGCATATACAGTTATATCTGTTAATTTATTTAAGTTTATTGTTTTTTAATTTTTTTAATTTAGGTTCTTTTAAGTTCTTCTTCGAATAGATTTTATGCTTAAAATTTGCTGTGTGTACCTGAGATTGTTTTTATTTTCTCGGGATGGAATTTGATTTTCTCCATATTTTGTTTTAATTTTTCGGGCTGAAGGGCCTTTAAATGAAATTTGCGGAGAAACGTACCTAAATTTTAAAGGCGTTTTTCGGGATGGTTTTCGGGCCAGCTTCACACACATGGTTTTAGGAGTTTTCGTATATTGAAATCCGGTTACATTTTGTAATCGAAGCATAATTGCAGGATGTGGATGTTATCCACATACGCCGACTTTTACTAAGTGGAGTCACAATAAAGTAAGTAAACTGACTCTAACTCACCACAAGTTTTTAAATTATAAGTTTGAAATGTATTTAAAATCTTTATTTAACCAGATACATATATTAAAAAATCAAATAGCTACTAATAATTAATACAATTTAAAAGATTATTCGTTTGCGCGCCATCTCTTATCAAATAAACTTATTTATCACGAAGGAAGATTTTTCATATACATATTCAAATAATAAAATTTCGTCACGACTCTAGGAACGAATCTATTTGTGCTAAGCATGGTTTTCACATCATATCATGCCAACCTGGGCTACCAGATAAGTGCAAATCAACATGTTTAACCCTGGGTATGTGTATTAATTCGTTTGGCATACAGAATGTGATGTGTCTTGTTTCTCCTCATTGCTTTTAGTGAGCTGGTAATCTGAACTGAAAGGTTTACGCATCAGTGTAAGCTGGTGTTCCTTCCATCTGAACAAAGTAGAATAAATTACTAACTCCAGCAACAGCGACCGTGCAATTAGGAAAAAATTTATTAATCATCAAGATTGCTTATACATCTTTTGAATCGAAAGCAAAAGTCCAGAGTAAATGAGGTAACTGGCGAACATAAACGTTCATTTTTAAGATTGACAAATAAAAGAATATAAATCCAATAAAAAATAATTCCAGCTTTGAGTGGCGATGAATCGAATTCATATATGTACTTGCCACCTGGCTCGAATTAATTTAGCGTCCATTTTCATGATCCAATTCAGTGTTATTTCTATTCCACATATAATTAGTTCACTCTATTTAAGGGAAAAATACGTCAGTTTCCATAGAATAAATTTGACAAAATAAATTTTTGTCTGTGAACATTTTGACATTTAACATAACTGTTAAATTAGTTCTTGCGGGAACAAAATATGTGTCAGTTAAGTAAAACAAATATTAGGTTAGGAAAAAAGTTCATGGGCTTTTTTTTGGGGGGAGTGACCTTGTTTGGGTAACATTGAAACAAAGAATCTTCTTATTTCAAATGAACTTTATTAAATCAAATCTGTGCCATTATGATCGATGCCTGCCTCCAATCACTGTAGAACTTCTGTAGTTTAGAGGCGAAAAATCGAGACAACTCATTTTCGCAGGCCCCTTTTGAATTTAATGTAAAACCAATAAGATGGTTCTGCATGGACCGGAACAAATGGTAGTCCGTTGGTGCAAGGTCAAGACTATATGGTGGGTGCATCGAAATTTCCCATTCAAGCTCTCACAGTTTCTACCGAGTCATCAATGATGTGTATGGTCTTGCGTTATCTGCTGATTCTGCTGATCAATTCTAGACGTTTTAACTGAATTGCTTGCCTTAAACGTACGCGTTAGTTGCTGACAGTAAAGATTAGAATCAATCGTTTGGCCCAGTGGCAGCATCTCATAATGCACGATTCCTTTTTAATCCCACCAAACACATAGCAGTATCATTCTTGGCGTCAATCCTGGCTTTGATACCGTTTGGGAAGTTTCACCTCGTTTCGTCCATGATCTTTTTCGCACAACGTTGTCGTATCTTATCCACTTTTCATCACCAATTATCATTCGTTTAAAAATGGATCGATTTCTTCCGTTTCAGCAGCGTTTCGCAGATAGAAATCCGGTCCATTAAACTTTTAACTGTTAAATCATGTGGTACCCAAACGTCAAGCTTTTTTTTGTATCCAGTCATTTTCAAATGGTTTAAAATGTTTTGTGATCAATATTGAGTTATTTACTAATTGCATGGCACAATGGTCTTCTTCAATTTTCTGCATGATTTCATTGACTTTTCCAGTGGTTGGTCGACCAGAGAGAGGTGCATCTTTGACATCCATATTTCCAGATCAACTCCAGACCTTCTCCATGAACAGCACAAATTTGTTCGCAAGCCTGAGCCACGTGTTTACCTTTGTCGTAATAAAATTGGAAAATATATCGAATTTTTTCATTATTTATCTCCATGCTTGAAATGTTGTAAATTTTTATTCACTTCACCACTTTTAATGCTTTGTATGTCAAAGTACAAGTTAAAAGGTCACCTTTCAAACACACATAAGAATTGCCCGATGCGATCAATGGTTACTGAGATATATGAATGTAAAGCCATCTACCGGGAAAAAGGCCATGACTACCTACTATTTATAGTTGAATTCAACTTCAAATTTTTCTAGTTTGACCCAAATCTTTTCAAGATGTCAGAAAAATATATGGTTCGATTTTTCATGATCTTGTTTAAAAAGATGGCACTGTGAATTCTAATTAAGGAATTCAAGCCAACATTTAATTTTTGTTTGTTACGCAACCTTCTATATAAAAAATGTATACTGTATACCTGAGATTTGTATATCTAAATTTTTTACTAACTTAACTGATGGTTAGCTCACTCCAAGTCGTTCACAGGCGGCATAATGAAAACCTTGTCTAATGGTATAAAAAAAATTCCAAATTTATTCAAATTTTACAATTTTCAAAATATTTCTAATCGGTTTGATAAATTTGAACTAAGTTTGCAGTTTAGAACTAAATATCAAGCACATTTTGGTATAAGGATATTAGCGACATCTTTCAATAACTGGTATGACTCACCATCAATCCAGTTGGTCGGAAATTTAGACAAAATTATAATTGTCAGGCAATCAGGCATACGGAATAAACACACGTATTGAAAGTTTTAACGAATCGTTTGCGACTTATTTTAATTGCTTGTGTATTAGTGCTACAAATTATAGAAGTAAAAAATATTCATCGTAATAATTGAATATCTCAATTCTGATATAATCTAAATAGTCTTTTAAATATTTAATATAATAATTCACTGTGCTTGAATCGCAATTTTTTTTGTGACAAACTATGCACCCAAAGGATAAACCTAATTAAAGTATGCTGAATTCAATGGTGCTAGTCCCATTTCAAAATTAGTTCCCCATTTTTGAGATATCGCTTTGGACATGTTTTGGTTCAGAGTCAAAAATTTGTTAAAATATAGACTAGTTTTCACGTGGATAGCGATCGAACCATTAAAATTTTCGTTTTGCTTCCTTCAGCATAGTTGTTGCGCAAGCCAAGACAAACAACTTTGCCGAACACATCAAGACCGAAAAACCACATCTACATTCAATTTTTTGTGTTATTTTTTACTTTTCATTTCGACAAAAAACACATTTGTTATCATTTTTTGTCGATTTATTGAATTTAAATCGATTTAAATCGAACGAAAAAACATCGCATCGACAAATATAGATACAAAAGAAACTATTTAAAAGAAAATTAAATTGATTTAGTTGAAAAAACATTTTTCTTAACTTTTTTTCGTCTTCGTCTTCGGGATCTTCTTCCTCTTGCAAATTCCAACAAATGGTTCAAGCCTTGCCGTCACTTGGTGAAAACGCTCGCCGTGCTCATCGGCATTGGCTGGTGATTGTTCGGCGAATTTTTCCACATGACAATGCAAAAAGTGGATTTTCAATGACATTCGAACGTTTATATTATGAAAAGCAGTCAGCTTCGGATCGATTAATTCCGAGAACATTTTAAATATCTTGTATTACACATTACCATGCCACAAGCTCTCGTTCACTGTATATACAATATGTATTAGATAAATTCTTGTCTTGTTATTTCTTAATCTCCAAGGTAAAGATTGTCAGGCAAATTGGCGTAAACTAAAATTACGAAACAGTACAGCATTGGAGCAAATGAAAACTAAAAGTGAAGGGTCTCCTAAGCACCTATCTAAAACAAATCAGTGGCTTGTTACAGAGCTGGATTATTTTAAAAATTTTATTAGTGATAATGGGTAAAGTTTTTGTGTTTAATTTTCACGTATATTTTAAGTAATTAAAAAATTTATATTTAAGACCAACAGTGTCGAGCATCAGCAATGAACAGTGAATCTAGCAATGCCATTTTTCAAGAATTTTTAGATGAAACCGCTCAATCAATTGAATATGATGATGAAACTATAAACATTAGCTCGTTACCATCTCCAGATCCATATAGACCCACTACATCGAGATTCGTAGCATTAAAAAGGAAATCAGTTTCGCCGGTATTTTCTGACATTGATTTTAATATTAGTTTTAATTCCACCTTACAAATACCTCAAACCAGCTACGCTACTTCACTACCATCACCAGGACCATCGGGACCAACAACATCCAGTTTAAAAACAACATAAAGGAAACAAGGATCACCAGTATCACCTGCTTTTGATGTCAGCCTTAACTCTACCCTCCGACATCATTGTCATCAATATTATCAGGGACACGAAAACGGCCTTCACTTACAAAAAATATTGATCCAGTTGTACCAGCAGTGTTTGATGAATTACTGCAAACAATAAAGGGCAATCAAGAATTGATCGCACAAAGATTCCAGAGACCTCCTTGCCATTCCCAGAATATGGACTAATTTTTCCTATATGTAGCAAATGAGGCTCAAACCTTGACGGAGGAAAGCAAAATGGAACTAAGGATCGCAATTTTAAACTTGCTGAAACATTACAAAAAATAATAAGACCAATTTTAAAACAAATTAAACTAGATGAACTAAAATGATTTTATTAAAACAAGATTAAGCATCTATATTTTGATCTGCTTCTCTATTCCCCTAAAATTAATTAACCATTTTCACTGTAGTGGTCCACTAATTCTTTGGTAAAATAGTTGAACGAGTTATCTGAATTCGATCTCAACCAATTATGCAAGCAAACTGTGGCTTTTATTATATTTACAACTATAGGTCTGCTTGCAATAATTGGTTTTCGGAAAATGCGCCACTTAGAACTTAAAATGCTGAACGCATTCTCGATGATTCTCCTGGCTCTTGATAATCTATAATTAAACACGTTTTTTTTGTGCGGCAAAACAATAGACCTTCTCCCAGGGTAGGGGCGCATTATATTTGTGAACAATGGAAAGGCTTCATCGCCAACGAAACAATATGGCACTGTCATAGTTGTACCAGGTACCATAGCTGGTTGTAGCATTTTTAAGAAGGGACTTTGAGTAATAATCCTTTCCCGATATCTGAACGTCTAAAAATGCCGCTGTCATTATTGCGCCCTGAGGCACCGATATGCTGTGAAAATTTTTATAATTATAGCAAGTGCTATTTGAATTTGCAAATGCCGGAAAATTTTGGAATACTCGTATAATATTATGTGAAACAATTTTCAATGAAACGATCAATGATAACGTGATTGTAGTAAATAGCCCCAAACAATTAGGGACATTACATTTTGAATAAAATTCCGCAGCAATATTTTCCCTTACCGGTTTTGAAAAATTTGGAAATATCATATAGCAGCTGTTGTTTCTCTAATAATCATAGACGTTGTTGATACGTTTATGCGGTAGCCGTATGGACCAATTGACATCATACTGTTTCCTCTTGCCAGGTACCTAAAGCAAAATATAACAACCTATCATAGTATATTTATTATTTTTTTATATTAGCTGTATTTCATGGCGACCATTGTTCCGGAACAGTTCAAATTTTATATGAAAAATTTGATCCAAATTTTGTTTTGGATCACAACTTTTGATTTGAAATCTAGTTAGCGCTTTAGTGTTGCTTCATGAAATTTGAGCTGAACCAGGTCAGATGAAAGGTCAAGAAATACGGCTATTATACAATAAATAATCGATTACCGCAATGTTAAGGAGAGTCTTTTTCCGGAAGTTATTGGCTTCCTTGTAAACTCCTCGAATTTACTAATTTTGGAACCTGTTAATCGGGGCAACTCGTTAAATATGGTCGGCGTCATGCGATGAAAATTTTTGAACGATTCAACATCACTCATGATTACTAAAGCTACAGCTACTAAATTATTATAATAACCTTTTGTAGACCGACCAAATGGCACAGTGGTTAAAGCTTTGGCGTTTGGATCGGGAGGTACCGGGTTCGAATCCCGATAGGGGCAGGATGCAAAGTGAAATTTCATCAACAGATTTCGATCTGTGGTGAAATGTAACACATCTATGACCCCCTGTCGGGGCAGGATGCAAAGTGAAATTTCATCAACAGATTTCGATCTGTGGTGAAATGTAACACATCTATGACCCCCTGTCGGTGTGCAAAACTCATGGGCCGACCCATCTTCCATGCTGGTATAGGCTGGCATGGAGCTTGCAATGTGCAGATGGTCTTAAAATCGGTCGTATAGCCGTACGTCCTCGAGTTGGCCGCAAGGCGTAAAGTAAGGACGTTAAAAGCATAACCGCGGAAGAGCAGGGTGAGCCTTGAGCCCCAAAACAGATCGCATAGTTACCAATAAAAAAAAAAAAAAAAAAAACCTTTTGTAGGACGTTTCTTTAGCATTTATCTGACAGCAAATCGTCTTTTTTGCCTTAGATTTGTAGCTGTTAATTGGTTGTGGTACCAAGTATAACAAACTAAAAATCCACTAGCAACCATCATGTCGGGCGTAAGCAAAGCAACATCAATATCCTCCATTATGTATAGTTAAGGAAATTTTGTTAATTTTTCTTTTTAATAAATAATCAACAATTAACACTATTAGCCGCTGTCAAGTAATTCAATAATTGTAGACCAGATGGTAGCAAAACCGTTTAGGCAATTTGATAATTTTTGACTAAATTAAATTTATCGTGTGTTCCTCTTTGTGTATACTTATAGTAATTTTATTTTGAGAGAACTATAGTCGATTTATAGGAGGAAAACCTCATTTTTATTGAGGAGCCATTTTTGGTGCTTTGGACCTAAATGGGTTAATTACATTTTTTACATTTTTTACGCCATGTAACGTAAAAAATTTCGCGTAATTAATACAATTGTTTACGTGTTAATAATAGCGTAATTAATGTAACGTAATTAATCTGCACAACACTGATATCAATATATTTATAATGTTTCAAAAAATTATCAATAAATAAATTTAAGAATGTCTGATGCGAATAAAAACATTGTCAAAAATGTCAATGTTGACAAATAAATAAAAATGAAAATAAATAATATCCCCAACACCAGAACTGTCTAACAATATATAATTTAATTACAGTAACAAAAGAGCTAAGTATCGAGTGAATAACAATTAAAAATAAATAAAACTGGAGATGCTGTGGATGCTACACTCAGAGAAAAACTTAGGTCAAAAAAAGCAAAAATCTGAGTTGATTTTGCCAAAATTTTTGTGTTTATCGATCAACCAAATTTCTTAGTTAAAAAACAAACAAGATCTTGGTTGAATAAAATTTTAATTTTAAATAACCAAGTCGTGGTTATTTAATTTTCAACTTAGTTAATATAGCCAAAGCATATGGTTATTTTATCGGAAAGATGTGGAAAAAATTTTAAAAATTATTTTACTTATGACTTGTTAATTCTAGAAAGTTTTCTTAGTGAATGTAACAAAATTGGCGGTTAATTTATTTAAGATTTTTCCGCCTTTTCGGACAAAATATTATTTTTAATGGCCATACATATAATGTTTGCGACATTTATAGTCCTAAAAAAACAAAGAGGCCATTTACTCACAATATATCTACCACAAAAAGTAGAAAAATTTACCTCCCCGCCATTTTAATCCCAGGGTTCTGGTGTAAAGATACACAAACCCTTACAAAAATTAGAACTTCTTAGGTCTCTCTTCTTGGCTGCTTGATTTCGTACTGATAGAAAATTGGTCTACTGATCTGGTTGGGGTTGTAATTACAACGACCAAACTGCAAAAATTCAACTCTTGTTTTGCACCGATAGTACAAAACAAGAACTTATCGATTTGGCGAATTATATCACCAAATCAGAAACTTCTGGAAATTCTCACTGTGCATTATGTATTAAAATAAACTAAAATACTTTGTTAGTTATAACAATAATATTGTTTACCTAACAAAATCTGTTTTGGTTAAATTAAACAAAACTACGTACCAACATCCTGGTAACTCAAATTTCATCCACTTCTTGTAGTAACCAAGTAAGAAAATACCAAATTTCTAAATTAAACAAGAGATTTGGTTTATCTAGCTCAGAATTTTGTGTTAAAACAACCAAATTAATTTTACTAAGTATTTGTAGTATAGATGAATCCAAAGGTCGAAGTAATTTCTCGATTCGAGCGATATTATTGTACGATAAAACTTGATGTTCACTCGAATTAGCATATTTTCGTAACTAGATTTTGTTATCTTAAAAACTAAAGTTTATGTTTGATTTTGATTTTTTTAGCCTCATTGTAATCATTTGTTATTACTCCAATATGTAGCTTACTCAGTCGAGATGATAGACTTAATATATTAAAACCAAAGAATAAGATTAATTGTCTTCTACAATTCTGGAACAAACGGCAAATATCCCGACCAATACAAGCAATATGTGTTATCGGTGTACGGACTGCTGCCATGCACCGCAATTATATTTTTAAAATTTTTCCATGACTCATTGAAAATGTTTTATTTTGTAGATCTTATTTAAACCGTTTGAAAGAGGACAAAAACGAAGCATCACAATACGGATGATCAACATCAATATCATCATCATCATCATGAATCGTCAGAAACATTTTCTCTATATTCGTACAAAAATACAGTAAATAAATGATAAGAAAAAATAAAAGATAATAATAAGATGCGATGATAAAGAGATATACATTTTCAATGTACGGAGTGAAGTTAGGAAAATAAAATGGAATATTATTATTTTTCCCCATTTTACTTTTCATTTTGAACCTGGATCGATAAAATGATAAACAGAAAATTTTATTCGTCTTACAAAGGGAAATTTATTTCTGCTGAAAAATAGAAAAACACAACAAAATTAAGATTCTGTTTGCTCATCTTATGGTATATGGTACCTATATACAAGCCCGATATAAGCAAAACATAATTTATAAAGATTGTTCGGAGAGATAATGGAAACCTCATAAAAATGAAAATGAATAAAAGAAAAAATATTGTTTGTTTGCAAACAAGAAAATAATAAACTTTATTTTTTGGTCGGTTTGAATTCATAGAAAAAAATACGATTTCGAGTTCGTTAAAAAAAATTTTTGTGTTTTTTTTTCTTGTTTGTGATTTATTGTAACGTAGAATGAAAGGTAGGTATTCAATGCGGCGGAAAGACGAACAACCTCCTAACAAAATAAAAAAATATTTTCATATCTTGAATTTCGGTACGTATACAACCGGAACATGAAGGAATTACTATAAATAGCCTTTTCAAAATATTAGACTTATAGCACGTCAAAACACGTCGACCCAAATCTTTTTATAATACAATGTATTCGCGAAATATCCGCCCGTAAAGTGTTCAAACGCACATGTAAGGTATTCAACCTGTCATTTTTTTTAATCATTCTGCTTTTGTAAATACTTTGTAAGAATAATACAATGATCGTTTTATATTTAATTAAGATGGTAACTAAGACTTTACTTATGTAAAGAAGAATTTTAATTATCCCTCAAATAATTTTTGTAGAATTAACAAAATTTCTTGAACACAAAAAAATGTATCTCCACATCAATTTACAAGCTGTTTTGGTTTGCCTCGACTACCTTATTCTTAATATCGTTATATTGTCATTATTTCGCATAACTTTAATTAAAATGGGAGTAGGAATATGATAATATTAATACAACAAATTATATTTAAAATGGATAAACGAAATAAAATGTTTGTTAAATAATTCTCTAAGGAATCCACTTGAAGAATTTTTTATCCCAATTTTTCGGTACCTAATTGGTTAGATATTATAATACTCGTATATAGTAAGCAGGGGATTGCAAATAGCTTGAGATCATGACAAGAGATTGTTGATGTTCTTTTACAAATCAAATTTAAATATACTAATGGGTATTTTTACAGATTTGCCAATCGCTATATCACCGAAGTCCGAATATAGGACGTATGTGAAGTTATCTCCGGACTCTATCCCCAAAATTAAAAAAAATAAAAATCAAGCAACACTAACATAATTATATCCCACTAACTCTTGTGTGAAGTGAGCCCCGCCCCGCTTTATATTGTTGTTTATTCTAAATATACTTCATATGTGAAGTTAGCCCGAATTTGATTATATGAAAAATAAATATGTTTATTATAATTATTTTAATTCGCAAAACGCACGACAATTATTATTACTAACATATGCTACGAAAGTTATAAAAAAATGTAGTAATTTAATAAAATAAAGCAAAATATTTTTTTAGGGCTATGTGGTTTTGTGATATCCAGACCCGTACGTCACTTTTGAAAAAACATGAACAAAATCGTACCGTGGCAACCTAGCGAAATTAGGGTCCGACCAAAATATTTCCACTATTTTTCCTGTTATACATCACTTTTGGTAAAATTTGAAAACCATATAGCTTTGATCCGACAAATTAATAAAGTTAGTAATATATTAATAATAATAATTATCATGCGTTTTGCGAATTAAAATAATTATAATAAACATATTTATTTTTCATATAATCAAATTCGGGCTAACTTCACATATGAAGTGTATTTAGAATAAAAAATTATATAAAACGGGGCAGGGCTAACTTCACACAAGAGTTAGTGGGATATAATTATGTTAGTGTTGCCTGATTATTATTTTTTAATTTTGGGGATAGAATCCGGGAATAACTACACATACGCGAATACAGGGGTTTTAAGGTGTCTGTCTGTTTTTCTCTGCATCTTCTCTACAGCACATATTATGGATTGACTGATTTCGATAAACCTTTAGATTTCATTTTTGTATAAATTAATGGAAGCCGGTATGAACAGGTAGTATTGAAATTGACGTGTTAGATTCAAGAGAATATTTTTTGCGGAATCACAAAATTGTGGTTTTGCCTTCTTTCGATACATAAGTGCGGCATTCGCGATTTACGTATGCAGTCATGCTAAGAGAATATAGACTTACACAGCTGTTCATTTTTAATTATTCAATCGCGAAGCGATTACAATGTATGGCACACTAAATTTTGATAGTTTCAGGTATGCCGAGCAAAAATCAATAATTCAAACAAGTACTTTGACTGCAGGGTATTACTCCTGTTATTTGTGCACAGTTTTAATCGATACAGGCAACAATTATTACATGTAGCTATATTTGTTCGTTGGGCTGAGCACCTACAACGTGTAATAAGGAGTTTCAAAGATTCCACAAAAAGGATGCAGTAAAAGCAAATTAAAGATATGCTTCAAATTTTCCGTAAAGCTGTAGGGTACTGAGAAAAACAAATTACTTTTTAGTATTGATATTTTAATTTCCCTAAATTATGTACTGCTTTGTTTATTTAATAAGTTTGAGTACCATAAATTCGTATAATTTGCTTACCAAACTTTACTTAAATTGTTTATATGTGGAAAATTAATTAACAAATTTATTATTTTTCATTATGGTGATCTAAACATTGCATATTATAATAAATTAATAACCACTTATCTTGGACACACTTTTTACTGTGGGCAAAAAGTAGTAAGACATTTTAATTTAATTTTCGCGCGGAAAACCATTCGTCGAAATATTTTTTTTCTATGTTGGTATGACTGTCAGTGATAGCTGTGCCAAATGTCACATCAAAATAATCATTAGTGTTTAGTATACGCTTGTCTTTCTGAAGTACAAAAAGTGCATTCGGCGATTTTTACAATGAGTGAAATTATTCAACAAAGAAGTTCCATTAAATTTTGTGTGCGGAATAAATTTTGAGGTGCCGAAACGTTCAGAGGTACAAATTGTTCAAAGAGGGTCGAGAACGTGTTGACGACGAACCACGTCTAGGACGGCCATCAACATTAACTGATGATCAACACGTTAATAAAATCAAGGAATTGGTGCTCGAGAATCGATAATTACCAGTCAGAGACCTTACTGACATCGTTGAAATATCAGCAGGATACGTGAAAACTATTTTGAATGATCATTCGTTCGAAAGTCACTAAATTTTTTGAAAAAAACAGCGTCGCGTTGACGTCTGTGAAACAATGCTTTCCGCCTACCAGGATGTCATGAAACATATTATAACTGGCGATGAGTCTTCGATCTATGCTTACAACCTGGAAACAGACGATCAATCGGCCGAATATCGTGCCACAGGTGAGCCGAAGCCGAAAAAACCACGTCAAAGCAAGTCAAAAATCAAGGTGATGTTGACAGTTTTCTTCGATTATCGAGGTGTAGTGTACGCCGAACTCCTTCCGACCGGCCAAACTGTCAACAAGGAATACTATTCGAGTGTTATGCGTTATTTGCGCGAAGCTATTCATAAAAAGTGGCCGGAATTATGGGTCGACAACTCTTGGTTTTCGCACCACGATAATGCACCTTCTCATACTGCATTGGTTTTACGTGATTTTTTCGCCCAAAATTCCACCCATATCGTTCCGCAACCACCGTATTCGCCTGATTTAGCTCCGCGTGACTTCTGGCTGTTCAGCAAACTCAAACGACCGCTCCGGGGAAACCGTTTTGAGTCAATTGAAGACATTAAACGTGAATCGCTACGCGCATTGGAGGCTCTTCCGGAAATTGACTTTAACAACTGTTTCGAGGATTGAAAAAAACGTTGACACAAGTGTATTGAGGCCGGGGGGGATTACTTTAAGGGCGACGAAATAGATTTGGTGAAATAAATAAAGAATTATAAAATTATGAACTAAGACTTTCTGTTTTTTGCCCACAGTATTATATCATTATTTGTAAATTTTAAAAAATAACCGTCATTGCGTCGTAAAGCATAAATAAACTTATCGTTTGACGTAATTTTTCGATCAATACAAATCGAAGTTTTTAATATTTACATTTTCTACGTCATTTCAAGACTAATCTTGTTAATCATTAATCCCTCGATTTTATGTTTCTTAACACCTTAATGCGAAAGTTGTTCACTGTTTAGAGAGAAAATATTGAAAAAATTGATTTGTGCGTTTCAAAAAATGATGAATTTTGATACCTAACCATAGACAAACTAAATATATTATTTGGATAATCATGTATTGATCCTTCAATTATACAATTGGTAATGTTTATGGTCAAAAACAGATTTTTACTAAAAATCGTTTTTGACAATTTGAGTACCATTCAGCCTTAAGCCTAATTGTCAAAAACGATGTGTATAAAAAATCAATTTTTAATCGCAAAAAATTATAAATTGGCCTAATTTGTACTTTAGGATAATAGGATATATAATTGAGGGATTAATACATGAAATAAAATGTTTAGTTTGTCTATGGTTAGGTTTCAAAGTTTATCGTTTTTTTTGAAACGTACAAATCAATTTTGTCAATATGTTTCCTCAAAATAGCGTAATACATGATTATCAAGATTAGTCTTGAAATAACCTAGAAAATGTAAAAATGGATTTTTATCGATCGAAAAATTACATCAAACGATAAGTTTATTTGTTTTACGCCGCAATGACGATTGTTAAGTGTCGCCAGATGGCAAATCTCGAAAAGAAAAGTGTGTCCACGAAAGATAAGAGGTTATTCGTTTAATATAAAAAATAAAAAATAAATATGCAGAACTATATTAATTTATTTTACATATGTAAACAATATAAGTAAAGTTTAGTAAGCACATTACACAAAATGTTGGTACTCAAATTTATCAAAGAAACAAATCGGTTGCATAAATTTTAGGGGCATTTAAATATCGATACTTAAAATAATTTTGTTTTCCCAGTACCATACAGCCTTAAGGCTTTATGGTACTCCGAATGCAAACCCATTTTTTTTTGTAATGATATTTACATGTTCAAATAAAGTATCCAAACTGGTTTGTTTCTTTAATAAATTTGAGTATGAAAATTTTGTATAAGTTACTTACTGTCCTTAACTTATATTTTCCGTATAAGTAAAATTTAGTGATTAGTTTGTTAATCTTCATTACTGCTTATTATAAAAAATTATATCTGCCTTCTAGGGGCATTAAAAGAAACTAAAATGTAATCGTCATTGCGATCGATAATTTTTTTTGATATTTTTAAACTGAATTTTCTATTATGCACGTCTTTTCAAGACCAATCTTGATGATTATGTATTAATACCTCGATTTTATAGCCCTTGACACATTTTCCTCGGCATAGAGGTATAACATTGTCACGATTTCGCTGGTTGGGCATAATTATCGCGACTTAGGTGCTTTGGCTGGTTAACTCATCATAAAGTGGTTTAATAACATTTTTGTGAGATTACTGACGACTATGTTTAAGTAGTAGCATTTGAGTAAAGTTTTGTAACAGTTTAGTAGTATTGTAGGTTGTATGAAATTATTTTCGATTGTCGCCGGACAATCTGGAAAGTTCAGCGCGGTATTTATCGTATATACGGGTGCGATGAACACAAGTTTGAGTCTTAAGTAGGTTTTTGGGAGAGTCTTAAAGAATAAAAACGAAAGTGTGTAAAAATATATTTTTGTAATTACAATTAATTGTAGATGGTATGTAATTATTGTTGGAATATTCCAAAAGTGGTTTAAGAATTACAACAGTGGTGTACGAGTTTGCGAGACTATTCCAGTATTTTCGGTAATATTCTGGAAGCGGTACAAATCAAAAAAAATTGGTGCTCAAACCGTCAAATTTTTATGGCATTCACAATCCAGTGAAACAACTGAATTAGGCAGGGCAAATTCGTAAGAATTGGTGACAGCGATTGGATTGTGAATATCAGAAGCAGGGTTAAGAAGATTTGACGGCTACGTAGTTAACATTTTAATAAAAGTACCGTAATTTATCGACGGGTGGTTGCAAAAGTAAATTAATATTATATGTTCAAAGATGTAATAATCGTAGAGAAACTGGGAGATAAATAGGTGGAAATAGCCCCCGGCTACCTGCAACCTTCAATATGGGGCAAATATGGCCAGCTACAAGAAAACATGTGACCTGATTAAAATAGTGAACGAAAGCGCCGAGAACAAACTAGATCAAACGGTAGACATAATATTTGGCAAACAACCTGATGACGTAAATGATTCGGAGGTAACGGTCGGTTATTTACATATCGATGGTAAGCAGTGGTTGGATATGTCTGTTTGTAATATGGTGGAATTGGATGATTAATAGCATGAAGTAGATGCCATTGATCAGGAGCAACCACTGAGGTTTGTGGAACCGAGTGGTGGCGAGGAGACATCCGATAAAATCCGATAAAGAGAAGCTGAGCGAGCTCGATGATGATGAACAATTCAACTAGAATATTACCACAGTCCAACAAAATGGAGATAAACTGCTTAGGATGTATGCTCAACCTATACAGAATAGATGTCTCATAGTAAGCCATTTGTTGATCAACGTAAGAACAACAGAGAATTTGAATAATTCGATAATGCAAATGCTGAGGAGACGGAAAAAATCGTACGGTAGTCCGTAGGCTAGGATACTGAAAAGTATCTGGAGGAGATGTCGGTCAACGCAAGTGAAAATTGTAGATAGTGCACCAGTTGTGACTGCTAAGGCAGCTAGGGCTTCTGATTAAGCGGTGACTGAAATATGTGAAACATAATATCTCTCAAGTTGATTGAAGGAACTAGTGATCGACATGACGGACGGTTTATGGGCAATGGACTGAATCAACGTTGGTAAAATTCAAGAGCGATAAACGAAGGCTGGAAATTTCACTTCCAATGAGAGTGGTGCCGAGTATAAGGGAAAAACATGGTGTGTCTGAATTGCGAACAATGATGAAATATATTGTCATTGGGGATGATGCAGAAATAGAATGGGTCATATTAGCTGGCCCCTTGGGCTTATTGATTCAGCGTAAATTTGTATATTAAGATTTTTGAGAGATTAGTGACACCTAGGAGTAAGTAGTAGCATTAAAAGTAGTTTCATAAGAATTTATTGGTATTGTAGAGTGTATCATATTGGTTGCCATTGTTCCCGGACAATCTAAAATGCCCAGCGCTGTATATAAATACAGGTGCGTAAAGTATCAAGAATTGGTCAATAAACCATAAAGTATTTATTATTCCTTCAAATTTATTGTATTACCTTCAAAGTAGGCCCCTTCCAAAATAACACATTTATGCCGACGAATAATTCAATCATCAAGCATTTTTCAGACGCATTTTCCGGAAACAACTTCAGTTCTCCGCGAATTTTCTTTTATGTCTATCGACTGAAAACGGGTTGGAAAGTTTGGAAAAGAGAAAAAAAAATTCGTACGAATTGATTCGTGAGCAACAGAAATTCCATCGGCTATCTAGCTCAAACCTAAATGGCGATTTTTCGTCACCATTTCATTCACTTTATGGATATTAACTTCAGTCGAAGACGTTTATAGCCGACCAGAGCGAGGCAAATCTTCCATCACAACTCGACCGCTTTTGAATGCACTGTACCACTCAAATGCACGTGTTTTGATAAAGTCGATTCACAATTTTGATTCAATTTGAACAAAAAAATTCACTTAGAAATTTTCTTCTGTGGTGGTATTAACAGAAGTTACCTAAGCGTTCAGCAACTGTGACTTAGTAGTATACAGTACATCTGGAATCCTAAAACCCTTGTCCCATTTAAATACTAAGTAGAAGCTTGGCTATACGTACCAGACTCTGCATGTAACGATTTTCAACAAAAAATTTACCAAGAAATTTTCTGCTGTGGCGGTTTTCAAAGGGATTGTCTGACACTTAGGCCACTATCATGACCGTTGTAAAGAAGGTTTGTGCCAGACTTTGTATAGGTAACGATTTTCAACAAAAAATTACTTAGTATTTATTTTGTGTTGGTTTTCACAGGGATTACCTAAGGCTTCCGGCACTATCACAGAGTAGTTTAGGTCCTCTGGAATCCGAAAAATGTAGCCCCATAAAAATACTAGCTGGAAAGAAGGTTGTACCAGTCTCGGTATGTAAAGATTTTCAACAAAACATTTTCTTCTATGGTGGCATTATTCACTAAATTTTACTAATTTTACTACTAATTCAATCAAAGATTTAGCAGACACTATTTTTTGTTTTCGGGTTATATGTACTTTATTGGCCTACGTCACATTCATCTTTTGAGAACGATTCACCACTAAATATTTAGTCGAATTCACATCATTCACTCTTAACACCATGGAGGCGGAAAAGGAAGGTCGATGTCGTCACAATAGAGTTAAGAAAACCTTCGATAGGGTTTCCCAACCCATTATTATACTCGAACTGAAAACCATTGGCTTTTCATTACAGTTCCTGCTTCGTATGGAGAGTTTCATAAAAAAATTTCCAGATCAAGTATCATCTATAGATCATCAACATCCCTTCCTTTTATCACATCCTTCGGTGTACCCCAGGGTAGTAATTTAATCCAAATGTTATATTTACTGTCTGTAAATGCGATTTTAAAAACTCAGTTATCTTTGTGTACGTCCATGATATGAAAGTATAAAAATAGTTCAAAAAAAGCTGACGCCGATCTCTTATAAGAGGATAAACCGCTTTCTAATTTGGTGCTTAAATAATCTATTTATTTATGTATTTATTACAGCAAATATTTAGTGATCACCTTACACATATTTAAGATTTCAAATTTCAAACGTAAAATTAAAATACATTTAAAAATAGAAAACTTATAAAATTTTGTTACTATCTATTAACAAAACATAAAAGTGCTACCAATAATTATAGACGAAATTAGATAATACAAAAATTTCAATCAAATTTAGTTCATAAATCAACCGTTTTGAAGTACTCGTTGAAGTACTCAAGTAGTTATTGCTAGCATTTATTTCGGCGTCCATAGCTCTAATGTCATCTGTCAAGTGACAGACGATTAATATTATATTCCCGATAATCGAAAATAGTTGATATACGCTTGATCATGTCGCTGAATTGGTCAATTCTCAATTGGAAGATGAGCATTTTTACCAAAAAATCATTTTTTCCGAAGCTCGTTTTCACCTCGGTCGTTATGTAAACAAGCAAAATTGCTTTAAGTGGGGTACAGAAAACTAACAAGTGAAAATTTAAAAGCCTGTACATCCAAAATTAGTGACTCTTTGGTGTGAATATACTCCAAACACATCATAGGGCCATTTTTCCGAAAATGAGCATGGATCCACACTAAGATTTAATGGCGACCGTTATCGTGCCAACACTTTTTTTATTCTCTGCAATTTGAGAGGAAGACTTTGTCGATATTTGGTTTCAACTGGACGGCGCCACTGCCCACACCGCCAACGGTACAATCGATGTTTTGCGCCCACACTTTCAAACCTTGCGTGTCCAATTTCATTTTCGAAACACCATAGTATTCAAAACAGCCGTTGTAGCGCTAAAAGCAGTTACTAGAAGTTATCAATACATTTTCTGCTCATTCATGATCTTGTAACGTATCGTTTTTAAAATTTTAGACAAAGAAATATTATTTATTAGAAATTTATTTCATAAATTCACCCTTTTGGCACCCTATATATGCTTTTTACGTCATTGTAAAGGTCTTGAAGAGTGCCTCAAAATAAGTTGAATCACGTTAGAATCATTTACATTTAGTTCATTCCAATAGAAGCATGTGACATATAAATCCTTTATGGTTGTAAGGTCTTGGAAAATCGAAAATTTTATGTAGATCACTTTAGTTCAGAAATTTACAGCTTTGGCGCTGGTGACAAATTAATCCTTTGGTATAGAACATATAATGATAAAGGGTTGGCCATTTAAAAGTTTGTTTCAAACGTTATAAAATATGTATACAGCTTTATTTTGTGGAAACTTTTGTTTTATTGTGTAGGTTGGTGTCCCTGATCTAAGAATAAAAAATAATTTCGTTCATGTGACTCCCTCTGCTGACCTTACAGTAAGCCACTCTGCGACTCCAATTTTTAAGGACTTTTTCGATAATTTCGACGACTATTTCGCGAATAACTGTCGCAATGTTTTAATGGCAGAATTGTCTCTAAATTATCCGTATAACATCTATCCTTATCGAACCCCCATTGAAAAAGTCCAACGGCGTCAAATTGCACCTCCCAGCAGGCCAATTCTCATCTCCAAAACGGCTGATTATTTGGATGTCAAATTTGGCGCGCAAGAGATCGACTGTCGGTCGGCTAGTCTGAAATGTGGCGTCTTGTTGTTGAAACCAAGATTGTTCCATTTGAGGCCATAAAAATTTATTCGGTATGGCTCTGTAATGGTCGCCATTGACGGTAACTGCATTTCCTGCAGTGTCTTCGAAGAAAAATGGTGTCAATCATGCCACCATTCACAAATCGACACCAAATAGTCTCTCTTGGCATCGAGTTGAGGTCAATGGAGTCTGCCATACACTATGGACCACAGCCTCAATATTCTCGGGCGTGATCATTGTCCGAGCTCGGAGACCACTTCTGTAATCCAATAGCTAGCCTTTCTTATAAACTTTCTTCACCAACTTCACTACAGCGGTTCGGCCTGGCGCTCTTTCACGACCTATATTTTTCTCCAAAATTCGAACGGTTCCTCAAATTTCAAGCAAATCGTGCAAAAAAGTGTTCTCTTACACTATGATTTAAAAACAATCCAATAGATGGTCCATAATCCTTAACTATGTTATAACTTGGTATTTTTAAAAACAAATTTTTCTAAATTCAGTGAAGAATCAGAGTTTTTTTTGACTCGTTTTGTGAAGAATATTTTAATGGAAATTTTTGATTTTCATTTTAGGTAAGTTTTCCGGGTTAGTGCAATGGTAATTAAATTCTAGGAAATATTTTTCTTCGTATACATATTTTTCTTACCAAATTTTAAGCAAATCAGAACTGTCTTAATTTTTCAATTCATTTTGTTTGATAAAAAAACTGTTAAAACTGGTCTAATTTTTAAAATGAAAATCGTATATTAAGTGAATGCTTTGCTGTGTCATTTTGCGACCAATTTTCTTAATGACATGATTTGCGACTTTTCACTGAATTTTTCGGATTTGTAAATTTCCAGACCGAAGTTTTAATTATCATGTGAAGCCTCATGTGAAACCTCATGACGGAAGCAATTGTTGTGTTTCTATTTTGGTGAGAATTATGGTTCATTCTTTTCCGCCCAAAAGAAAACCCAAGAATCTGGGGAGAAAAGTAGCTCCAACATGGCACACGAGCCGTTATTTTGAATGAGGGCACACTGCCGTTAAACCTATATAAATTTGTTAATGTGACCGTATTGTGGCCGAAGTTATTATTATTTGATGCCAAAATTGATTTTACAGTTTGTTGGTACAAACCACATTAAAATTGTTTTCGTTGTTTGAGAGCTTAAGAGCTAAATAAAAAACTTTTACTAATTTTGCTAACTGCATTCAATGAGTTTGAAGACCTTCTTAGAAAAAGATTAATACATGCAGAAGGTGACGGCATTTGTAAGAGCGGCACTCTTGGAGGTACTAATTAAATTATTCCCAATATTCTCAACAGTATTCGCCAATTCAACAACAAGGCTTGTTAGTAGACTAAATTTAGTTTTAATGATGTAAATTTCTCAAAGTTTAATTCCATCTTTTCCTTTAATTGGATGAGACCACGATAGGGTCCTTCCAAATAATCGTTAAACCGTGGAACGCTAGTGCTAAAAAAGCGATTTAACGATTAGACTACCGACCAAATCGCACAGTGGTTAAAGCTTTGGCGTTTGGATCGGGAGGTACCGGGTTTGAATTACGGTAGGAGCAGGATGCAAAAAGAAATTTTCATCAACAGATTACGATCTGTGATTAAAAGGAACACAACTACGAACCCCTATCGGTGTGCAAAACCCATGAGCCGACCCATCTTCCATGTACAGTAGTACTATAGGCTGGCATGGAGCTATGCAATGCGCAGATGGTAACTTAAATCGGTCCTATAGCCGTACGTCTTCGATTTAGCAGAGATGCGCAAAGTAAGACGGGAAAATCAACCGCGAAAGAGCTGGGAGTGCTTCGACCTCAGAAAAGATTGCATGGATTAAAACTTAAAAAAAAAAAACACGATTAGACTAAACATAAGTAGCACATACCTGACGTAGTACTATATAACTCATATGATTAGTGGTTAACCGATAGCTGTAACCAGGCAAATATTTAATTTATCACAGAATGTTGTTGCTGAATCCATCGTCATCATATTTATGTGGCCACAGAATTAAATTATAAAATTAAATCTTCAGTATCCAATGCCAACCATTTTCAATGACCTTTGCCGGAAACAAGCTGAACAATCGCACAATGAACATAATGCATTTCAGATTATTAGTTTAGTCCGTAGTCGAGCTTTCAAAGCAGCGAGAAATTGCATTGGTACCCACCCTATACAGAAGTTCGTTAGATCAGTTGATAATGGAGGTTTCAGTAATTAGGTTTCAGTAATTAGTCTTCATAATCATTGAGAATTTCAGAAAGAAAACATGAAGTTTTTAAGCAAAACAAAGAAAACGAGTACTGGTGAAGCTCAAAGATGCAAGAAGCATTATATATTAGTTCTATACTTCCGTGGTTGAGCCTTCTTATAGCAGAATAACGTGAAATATTTTACCTGCTAATAAAAGTTGATATTTTCGGACGCTCTAGACGCGTATTGTAGAGAAACTTTGTGCGGACTGCTCCCATCCTGTTATTTGCTCTTTTAGAAATCCTTTAAATATAAGGAATGATTGTATTCCTGGATATAGATGGATAGCAGTGTTATAGTCGTTGCCCTACTGACGGAGGTCGATGAGGTGCCTCGTGACCGTAGTGTGTAGTCATCCCGAAATTATGTGGGAATTATGTGTGACTTTAAATAAAACTAGCTACTTGTAATTTTGATGGTTGTTTTATTTCAGACTTAACCACCGAAAATCTCGTACAATAATGATCTTTACTAATCCTTAAAAATATAAATTATCAACTAATATTATATAAATAGGAAGTATATACATTTAAAGTATATTGTATATTGTATCTTTTATTTAAGTATATATATTTTATAGTATATGCATTTAAATATGTCCATAGTGGATCTAAGTTTATTTAATCTCGCTTCGTTTTGTAAAAGAACTTTATCCCCAATTTTAAAAGTGCGCGTCTTTGAATTTTGGTCATAATATTCTTTTGATTTTGACTTATGGCGAATCAAGGAATTTCTTGCGACTTGCCATGAATATTGAAGTCTGGATTTCAGTTCTAGGAAGATTAGGTTTGTATCCCAAAAGAAGTTCTATCGGCATATAATTAGCGGAAGTATGCGGAGTAGAATTGAAGTTAAAAATAGCATCAGGTACTCATTCGTCCCAAGCCAATGGATCGTCAACAATGAAATTTCGTGAGTATTCTTTAAGGGTACGATGTAATCGCTCGATTCAGACTGGAATTAATGAAAGAGTGTGAGTCTGATACGGTATCATTCGACATAGCAAAAAGTGCATCTTGGGCGGTTTATTTTGTCTGAGCTCTAGTGACGGCAGCAATAATTTTATCTGTTTTAGGTATGTTGGAATCGTCAGAAATTTGTATTCGACTAAGCGCATCTACGTTTTGATTTATTTTTCCCGGTTTCTATATTGAAGTTGTATTCATCCAGTTCCAATCGCCAACAAATTAAACGAGAGCTAGGTTTTGGGTTTCTGTTGAGCCAAACTAGAGGACGATGGTCGTTTCTAACTACAAATTTTCTGCCGTATAGATAAGGATGGAACCTTTGAGTAGCCCATACTATGGCCAACAGCTCTTTTTCAATTATAGGATAGAGACACCTACTTTCAAATGAAATTGGTAAATCTTGGTCATCAAATATCTGAGACAGTATAGCTCCAACAGCATAATCACTAGCATCAGTGGTCAAAATAAAAGTTTTTCGAAGTTCGGACGTTGCAATATCGGGAATAACATAACAGAATCTCGTATATTTTTGAATGCTTCATCACAATAAGCATTCCATTCAAACTTAACATTTTTGCGCAATAACCTACTTAGCGGTTCACAAATTTTCGAAATTTTTTTGATAAATCTCCGGTAGTAACCAGAAAATCCAAGGAAACATCGAACATCTTTAGTATTTGTTGGTGTGGGATATTTCATTATAGCACTTACTTTGGACGAGTCCAGGTTTAACACCATCTTTTGTAACAATATGGCCCAAATAACAGATTTCAGTTATTAGAAATTGACATTTGCTGGGCTGTAACTTCAAATTATATAACCGTAAACGCTTCATTTTATCGATTAGTTTTGAATTATGATCCTGAAGGTCATAACCGTAAACTACTACATCGTCAAGATAAACGAAACATCTAAGACCGTTTAATCCTAGCAATATGGTATTCATTAGGCGTTGAAAAGTTACCGGGGCTCCTTTTAGCCCAAATGGCATTCGTAAGAAGTGAAAATGACTGGCTCGAGTGCTAAAATCAGTCTTTTCTTTATCGTTAGCGTGTAACTTAACCTGATGGTAACCGTTAGCCAAATCCAATTTAGTAAAGTAGTTAGCTTTTCCTAATTGATCTAAAATTTCGGTTATGTTGGGAAGAGGATAAAATTGATCAACAGTAAGATTATTTAATTTTCGGAAATCTATTACCAAACGCCATTTTCTATCTCCATCAGAGCATTTTTTGGAACGATTAACAACGGAGAATTCCATGGGCTGGTGCTGGATTCGATAATCTTTCCATTTAGCATTTCAACAACTTGCCTATCAATTTCGTTCATGGCCGCTTCTGGTAATCAGTATGGCTTAGTATGAACTGGTTGCGAATTTTGAGTAATAGGAATCTTATGACAGATCATAACAGCAGACTGATGACTGGACATAAGATAGTCACTGAAATGTGGATGGCTGCAATTGGTGAATTCTCCATTAACAGATTTGTAAATAGAAGCATACCGCAAAATGGGGTATTTCCCGCCCATCTTTGGTCAAATTACTGATTCCACCGGCTATTGGTGGTTCTAGCGATTTTTTTACATTTAAATATTGAAAAGAGATTAGAAAATAACTTTAATTTGAATTGAAAAAACACTCAATATTATTTCTATACCTACAAACATTTTTATCAAATTTGTCAAACTTGTTACTAAGTAACGAAGTAAAATGTCATAAAAAATTAGTCGTTTCAAATTTGTATTTGGATGACTTGGAGATTCCTGTAATAGTATCGATTTTTCAAATTTTGAATTCAAATCTAGTAAGCACCTTTGCGTTGTTTCACGAAACCTGTACTGAACCGAATCAGATCAAGCATCAAGAAACACATCTAATATTAGCAACTTAAAATGTATCCTATACTCCTTTAATGTATATACTCTCTATGTTTAAAAAATCAGTAACTCTACCTACCTTTATCTGCGTAACATTTAATTCTCAACTTTAAATCATTTTAACATTTTATATACAACAAATATTTTATTTTTTAAAAGCAAAATTAAAAAATTCTCCCGTATTTAATAATGATCCTTGTGATAATCAGCCTTCTATATCGTGTCTAATATTTTCCATTGCGGATTCGATTGATTCAAGTTGAAATGTTTTAATGATATTTAAATAATTCCCACTCAAATCAAAATCAATTCCCAATTATGAAAGCAAAAAAAACCGGAAAATTTGTCTTACTCTCTAATTGACAATTTTCCAATTCGCCAATATAAGAACAAATTAAAAACAACTAGAGAATTAAACGTAATAAAGACAGAATCCTTTTTTTTGTATATAACAAATTTAATAAAAGAAAAGGAAAATCTAGAGTACACCACTCACCGTGTTGTTGTTGTTGGTAGATGTCTCTTCCTTATTTAATAAAATAATTTAATATCGTACAAAATCAAGAATATTAAAAGACAGTAGGATTTTTTTTATTAAATTTTTGGTTTTATTTTATATCTTCTTCTTATTTAAATTTTATTTAATTTTCTTGATTTTATTTCTATGTACATTTTTTCCGATCATCCCCACAGTTAACTATGTACAGCAACCGCAAACTGCTCTTCCTCTTCTATACAGGTTTTTTTTTATTAAAATAGAATAAAAATGTATATAAATTAGGACTAATTTTTGTTGAGAGAAATACTGAAATAAAAAAATATTTAAATAAATTATTATAATTTTATAATCTGTTTTGCTTATGCCGTTTTGTTAGGAAAATTCTTTGGAAAAATGGTAAGTTAAAAAAACAAAATTATGATAAATTTACTTGTAATTTTAATTCTTTCTTTCAATTTTTTACCGTACCATTTTTACTCTTGAGATATAAGAAATTGTATTTTATAAGATTTTTAATTTTATTCTTCTTTCGAGTTAAACCTTAAATTCTGTTTTGAAATTCAATTTAAAGAGTAAGTTTTTCCAGTTTCTCTTGCCTTTTTTATTTTAACTGTTCGTACTTACTTTCGGTTTAAATTGAATGAAATGTTTATTGAGATAAAGCTAAGAAATATTTTTCATTATTTTTATGCCAAACAATTTAAAGCGGAGGTATAGTGAACACAAACATTGGGGTTTGACGTTAAGTTCTGCCAAAAAACAAAATTAAACAAACAGGAGATTATTACGCGAGCTATATTTAGTGACCAAAATGTTGTATCCTGTAACCGCTGACAAGTACTATAACTGAATCGCCCCATTTCTCGTTTCGATATTCTAAATTATTAGAATTATTATTTTATGAAACATGTCATACAATATTCCTGTGAACTATCATCGCTTTAACTCTTACAGATTTGATACGTAGATTTTTCTTCATTTATAATGTAGTAAAATAAAAGCTTTTTCCTCCCTCTTCGTTTTTCGCAAATAATTAAAAAAATATCATTTATGATCAAAAAGACTATCAACTTGATTGGAAATTAACTTTACAAAATACTGTTCCAGATCAGTTCTCCAAAATTTAAGCAAAAACTGAAACTAAATAAATTTACACCAGAATTAAATCGGCTGAAATTTGAGGAAGATAAGATAAATATAATAATAATAAGGTGTGCCCACCCACCTTGTTAAAGTTAGCCGAAAGTCGCCAGCCGAAAGTGAAAACATCGATAATGCAGATAGTGTCTTGACTACTTGGGCCGAAAGATAAATAAATTATATATTAAATTGAAATATCGTAGTCGAAAGTGACTAATCTACTTAACCAGCCGCAAACATATGTATCGGGACAAACAACAAATACAATTTCCAATCTAAACGATATTAACTAATAGTTTCATGTGTTTATTATAGCAGCATACGGCCAACTTTCAAAAATTTATTTTATATAGATGTTATAGATTTAACCAGAAAGACACCGAAATGACTATGCTGATTCGATAGCCCATGACCATAGGTAGATTTTGATTATAGGTTAGGGGTAAGTCTGATGGGGTTATAGGGGTGAAATTTTTATTTTTCCCTTATTCCGACGATAAAATCGTTCATCATTCCAGATTTTGGGACATGGACACCAATCTGACTATGCTGATTCGATAGCCCATTACCATAGGTAGATTTCGATTATAGGTTAGGGGTAAGTCTGATGGGGTTATAGGGGTGAAATTTTTATTTTTCCCTTATTCCGAAGATAAAATCGTTCATCATTCCAGATTTTGGGACATGTACACCGATCTGACAATGCTGATTCGATAGCCCATGACCATAGGTAGATTTTGATTATAGGTTAGGGGTAAGTCTGATGGGGTTATAGGGGTGAAATTTTTATTTTTCACATATTCCGACGATAAAATCGTTCATCATTCCAGATTTTGGGGCATGGACACCAATCTGACTATGCTGATTCGATAGCCCATTACCATAGGTAGATTTCGATTATAGGTTAGGGGTAAGTCTGATGGGGTTATAGGGGTGAAATTTTTATTTTTCCCTTATTCCGAAGATAAAATCGTTCATCATTCCAGATTTTGGGACATGGACACCAATCTGACTATGCTGATTTGATAGCCCATGACCATAGGTAGATTTTGATTATAGGTTAGGGGTAAGTCTGATGGGATTATAGGGGTGAAATTTTTATTTTTCACATATACCGACGATAAAATCGTTCATCATTCCAGATTTTGGGACATGGACACCAATCTGACTATGCTGATTCGATAGCCCATGACCATAGGTAGATTTTGATTATAGGTTAGGGGTAAGTCTGATGGGGTTATAGGTGTCAAATGCCATATTTATTTTATGCAGCCGAAAAATGTCGATAAAGCAGTTTAATGCTCTTCAAGCAAAGTCGTCCATCATTCGCGATTTTGGGACATGGACACCAATCTGACTATGCCGATTCGATAGCCCGTGACCATAGGTAGATTTTGATTATAGGTTAGGGGTAAGTCTGATGGGGTTATAGGGGTGAAATTTTTATTTTTCCCTTATTCCGACGATAAAATCGTTCATCATTCCAGATTTTGGGACATGGACACCAATCTGACTATGCTGATTCGATAGCCCATGACCATAGGTAGATTTTGATTATAGGTTAGGGGTAAGTCTGATGGGGTTATAGGGGTAAAATTTTTATTTTTCCCTTATTCCGACGATAAAATCGTTCATCATTCCAGATTTTGGGACATGGACACCAATCTGACTATGCTGATTCGATAGCCCATGACCATAGGTAGATTTTGATTATAGGTTAGGGGTAAGTCTGATGGGGTTATAGGGGTGAAATTTTTATTTTTCCCTTATTCCGACGATAAAATCGTTCATCATTCCAGATTTTGGGACATGGACACCAATCTGACAATGCTGATTCGATAGCTCATGACCATAGGTAGATTTTGATTATAGGTTAGGGGTAAGTCTGATGGGGTTATAGGGGTGAAATTTTTATTTTTCACATATTCCGAAGATAAAATCGTTCATCATTCCAGATTTTGGGACATGGACACCAATCTGACTATGCTGATTCGATAGCCCATGACCATAGGTAGATTTCGATTATAGGTTAGGGGTAAGTCTCATGGGGATATACAAAGAGGAGGTCCCAGAATGACATAACAAGAAGAAGTCATGGCTGGAAATCAAAGCAATAACACCCCACATAGTTAGATGATCGAGCCTAGTAGGCAAACAAATATTGCTTGAAATATCCAGTAAGTAACCCTTCGGTCTTATTTTGGTATTTATTAGATTTAATATTTAACCCGACAAACAATTTGAAACCACTAATAGCGTTTCGGGAACATTGTTACTTGGGTATGGAAACATAAAAATGATTAAAAATATTTTTTTGGTTTCCTTTCGCGTTTGGTAGATTTATCCCACTCTTTTCAACTATTTATCTCATTTAAACAACGTGCAAAGCAAACTAATTCTGCGTAAATAATATTTTCGTTGAGATAAAACAAAATAAAAAATTACAATAGAAAATATTTACGAAAAAATCCGAATCTGTTTTTTCTGTTTAGTTTTAAACTTATAATATAAAACGTAAAATCAGTTTGTAGAGGAAAGGTGTATACAGTGCAAGTGCAAGTGCAATTTTATTATAATATTTATTTAAATATATTAAAATTAATTTTTCAATGTAATAATTTTACTACATGCTAATTGAATTTGATAATCAAATTGTAAGTATCATTATATTTTACATTATGTTTTACAATATGCAAGTTAAAAAAAAATCGAGGTGTTAAAGTAAGTTTAGCATCAATCTAGATATTTTTCGAAGACGCCATTTTATTGGCATACATTTGATAAATTATTGGTAAATGCTCGGTTACATTTATTAACGATGCCACGGATATTTTTTCATAAACATTGTTTGTACTCGTATATGCTGCTTACAAATAAAATTTTTTTAGTTATAATTATTACTGTTTAAATAAGATTATTATAATAATAATTATCTTCCTATCTGAAAAATTGCCACGTTGCTTTGGTGCAAATTTCAGTAGAATGTCAGTAACGTTTCGGTAAAATGTCGGTCGTAAACGTCGTTTCGTTTTTAAAGATGTCGGTAGATTGCCAATAGAAAAATAATTCTCCAATATTGAAGACTCGTCTAATGAAAATTTAAATATAACATTTAAATTTAAATTATGACAAGTCAACATCGATCAGTTCGATGAAATTAATATTTTCCGTTTTGTAAGTTTACTCAAGGTACTTAAATTTTTTGTTGTAAGAACTCACATTATTCTTCCGGTAACCTCTCAGTAAAAGTTTGGTTACCTTTTTTAATGCGGTTAGTTTATTGGGAATTTGATAACTTTAGTCTGTTTTTATAGTTATCCGTAAATTTCATTGAGCGATTTCATGAAGTCCGATTTGTTAATTAAATTGAAAATATATTTTATTAAACCAAGATTTCTTCTTAACTTGTCGGTAACATTTCGGCTATGTTCCTAAAATTGTTGGTTCCCAAATTGAAATATTTTTGTTTAACAAAACAACCATTACCTAGATTTAGGTAAATAAATGCATATAATTCAAATGCCGATTATTGTTTAGTATATACATTATGTCAGTTTATCGCTTTAATATATAGGCTATCTCGGTCATGAAAAGAGGTTTAAATAATATAATATTATTATTTGATTTATAATTTTAAAAAATTGTAATTAAAATATATTAAAATAATTCTTTGAATATTTTTTTATTATCAGATTTAAAATGCCAAAATACAAGCCATTTCATAAATTATCAAAACAGTCAATTCGCCGCCGTCTTAGCCTACCCTCATATAGTCAAACAATAAATGAAAATCGTGTTACTTTAAATGAACAAAGTGTAATAAATCATGATGATTTAACACAAATTACTACAAAGGAAGCTGATACTAACATTCAAATCATTGATAACGATGACGAAAATTCAACAAATTATTTGAGTGATATGGATGCAGGTGTAAATGAAGGCATCGATGATGAAACATATGACATAGGCGTATTTTTAAGACAATGGAGCTTAAAATATAACATAAAATCAACCGCTTTAACTGATTTGCTCGAATTTCTTAATAAAAACGGGTTTAGCTCCTTGCCTAAAGATAGTCGCACCCTTCTCAAAACACCTACAAGTAGAAATGTTTTAACGTGTGCACCGGGAAATTTTGTTTATATCGGTGTAGCAAGTGGTTTAGATATGATTTTATCCAATTTAGAAATTTTGCCAAATCAAATTATGTTAGATTTTAATATTGATGGTGTTCCAATCACCAGAAGTAATTTAAGTTGTTTCTGGTTAATTCTAGCCCGTATATGTAGTATCACACCCCACAAAATTTTTGTTGTAGGTGTTTATCACGGGTTTAATAAACCCGAGAATTTTAACAATTTCCTTCGTCCATTAGTTAATGAACTTAAGGCGTTAATGTCCACAGGACTAACTTATAAAAATGAAGTATATCCTTTACTCATCAGGGCATTTATTTGTGATGCACCTGCTCGAGCATCAATATTAGGAATTAAATCGCATAACGGATACTTTGGATGCCCAAAATGTGTCGAAGAAGGCGAATTTCTAAAAAACCGTATGACTTATCCAATTAATAACTCTAAACTGCGGACCAATCAATCATTTAGATCTAAAGAAAATAAACACCATCATAAAGAAACATCAATTTTGGAAGAATTAGATATAGACATGATAGAATATTTCCCATTGGAGTATCTGCATTTGGTTTGCTTGGGAATTGTTAAGAAACTTTTAAGGATGTGGACTAGTGGAATCACTACTGCTTTGCTTCCTAGTCGGGACCAATCCACTATATCACGAAGGTTAATAACACTTTCTCAAACACAACCCTCAGATTTTCAAAGAAAAATCAGATCGTTGTCCGAACTTTCGTATTTTAAAGGATCTGAATTTCGTGTATTTGTTTTGTATTCGGGACCTTATGTTTTAAAAAACGTTTTATCATTGCCAAAATATAACAATTTTTTGCTACTACATGTCGGAATTTTGATCCTTTGCCATCCAATTTTCTCAAAAACTAAAATTAATGTTGCAGAATCTATATTAAAACAATTTGTGGTTGGTGTATCTGAACTTTATGGTACACACAATTTAACCTATAACATGCATTGTGTTACTCATTTAGCGAATGACGTTAAAAACCATGGGAAATTGGATGAGTGGTCGGCATTTGAATTTGAAAGTTACATGTACACTGTCAAATGCTTGTTACGAAAGCCAAACCAGCCTCTTGCACAAATATGCAATAGAATATTTGAGTTACATAATATAAAGAATTTAAAATCAACACCGGCTACCACGAAGTACCCTATATTAAACAAAAAGGAAATCAATAGTACTGGGCAAACCATTTTCAAGAAAATTATTTTAAAAAAATTTGCGATTGATAATGGAAATAAAAATTGCTACTTATTAATGCAAAATAAAGAAATCATTAAGTTTGAATATGCGACGTTAAAAAATACCGAGATATGTTTATTTGGCTTTAAATTTAAGAACCACCGGAATTTGTATGAAATACCAATACAATCCAGTAAATTTGACATTTATAAATGTGACTTATATGAAAATGAGGTTGGCTTTTGGGATGTCGGAGCAATTAAGTGCAAGCTGTTTGGAATGAAATCGGAAATCGAAGAAGATGAAGGAGCATATATTTTTTTCCCAATTATGCACTCAGAAATATAAGTTATATGCTAAGTACAAGTATACTATAATTATTTTAATTTGGTTTCATTTTTAATCATTTTTATTCTTGCTATAGTTAAATGATTGATTTATATGCTAACATATGTATCTACCTAACAATTAAACTTTGAATTGCTTTATTTTTAAACACATTGTCATTCATAATGTTTCAATTTAACGTTGCTCGGGGAATTTCTAAAATAATACAAAAATTTAATTTATTTAATAGATTTTAAATATGTATGCTGTTGTGGAAACGCTTAATGCTGCAGCTCATAAAGAAGTTTGTGTTGTGTTAACGACTTGGATCAACGATGGGAATGTAAGCTGGCCTACAAACTACTATAAATCATTAAAAAAGCTGATGAATCCGGAATCTGACTGGGTGAAATATTCTTGTGTTATATTAAAGAACAACATAGGTTCGTTTTTAAATTGTTTGTTATAAATATATTTTTTCTAATAATTAAAATGTTATTCACAGCTACATATGCAGATGCAAAAGCAAAAGAAAAATTTTTGTCCGAATATTCATGTTCTGAAGCAGAAGGGGGTGCTGACCCAATGACAAATTTCAATGACGAATTCAGTAATGAAATTATAAATGAAGAAAAAGAACCAAAAGGAATGAATGTTGAAATTATGAGCGATAATTTAAAAGAGGTAAATCCTGACGATACATTCAATTATCAGCAACCTACGTGCAAATCGCCTTTTTCTCCCACGGCACCTATCCATCAAGGAATAACACAACTTAATTCATCACATTCGCAGTATGCATTAGAAGAGTCAAATAATAAAATTTTGGAAAAATTAGAAAATATTCACAGCGAAATAAAAAAAATCAAAAAAAATCTAAAATCGCAAAATACCTTAATGGACGAACAGAATACGGCAAACGGAAAGATACAAGACCAGTTGGTTCGATGTAATGCTGCAATAGAGGGTTTGATAACCACTTCCATGATCGGAACAAAGCAGCTAAAGAAGATAACAAAACATGTGGATTTTGTATATCCAATAGTCCCCATAAAATCAGTAGAAGAGCTGAACTTCCTAAATGCAAAGTTACATGAAAGCTACTACATGGACCAAATGGTAATTATTTTTTGTAATGGTTTTACAGTTACTAAATTGTCATCTTTAATTTAGATTATTCGAGTTTTCAAGTTTCGTACACCTAACATAAATAAATCGGTAAAAAATATTATGGAGCATTTAATTGATTACAGTGTAATCAAATTATTTTCTTGGACAGGGCAGTCTGGTATAGCAAAAGGTAAGATTTATATACACACCTTTCATAACATTACTAATTTTTTGTTTTTAACTCTCTTTTTGCACAGGTATAAACAAATTAATTTTTGCGGATTTAGGAATGATCACGCAATTGATAGAGAACACACTTAATTATTTAAATATAGATTCACCCGTTACATGTGATGAAGCCAAAAAGGCAATACAGCAATTTTTAAAGAGATCAACTATTGTGATGGCCCGAAATGCTAAAAAATAGCTTTAAAATAATATATAATATTATTATTGTATACACGCAAATAATTTAATTTAATTTAATTTATTTTTTTAATTTTAAAAAGAATGAATCTTTATGTTCCTTTTTTGTATTATTTTATTATATTTTATATTTTTATATTTGATAGTATTATTATTTATAATACAAAATGTTTTCTAAATTATTTTAGAACGCTTTTACAAACGCTGAATTTTTATAATTTAAATAAACAAGTTGGATTTATATAAAATTTTAGGAGTATTTTATTTTAATTTATTGCCGAATTTAACTGATTCCTATATTAAAATCTCAGAATAGAAACTCTCTAATTAATCGTAAATTAATAGAAACGTAATTGAAATGTCCACATAGCTTGTACTATGTTTACAATTAGTTTTAGGTAGATATAATAAGTAACATTAAAGATAGTTTTTATTTAATGTTACTTAAATGATCACTTACAAAAATTGATATCAATAAGAGAATTATTACCCATTTTTGTACGGGAAAATTTAAGTAACATAAAATTAAAACACTAATTAATGTTTCCAGTAAATTTATCAAAAAATTAATTGTAAAATTCAACGTAAAATGGTCGGGTTTTAAAACTAACTTTTACTGTAAAATACTGGTAGCAAGTGACCTTAAAATACAATAATGCACCCGATAATAAACCCAAAAAATGATGCACTGGTTTATTTTAAAAAGTGTTATATGTCAACAGGGTACCATTATAACGTATTATTGAAAGCCTTATCATTTAAAATACCGGTTACAATAGAGAAACAGATTCCACTATTTTACCAGAAGTAAAAAATAGGTAACTGTTCCAACCCAAAGTCTACCAAATTTAGGTAATATTTTGGTATCCGATCGGACTTAAAACCGCCTCGGGCCCCAGTAACAGCTGGGTTTTTTTGTGGGCTTAAAACTAAAATTGTTTGTCGGGTAATATTAGATTTTATTTAACAAAGACAATATAACGTTATTGTGCGAGCTTAGCTCTCTGAATTTCAACATTGAAAAGTGCAAATTTCTATCATTTCATCAAAAAGCCAACCCTGTAAAAGGACTGTAAGACTGTAAGATAAAAGGTGAACTTCTCTGCTATGCATTGGTAGAATGTACTCCATGCTCGGGTTTACCAAACGTTGGACGGGTGAGATTTTTGATTTAGAGACAATTAGGATTCTGTATGGTGCTTATGTTCAATCCTAGCTAGAATATGCTGTAAGTGTGTGATGTCCGTTCTACGAAGAACATATCGAAAGTATTGAGAAAATTCAAACGAACTTTACTTGACGTGGAAAACTGGATGGGTAAATGACCATGATATACCGTACCACGTAAATATACAGCAACAACCACAATGTCTTACTGGATGTAAGACTTAGAACTTGGTAGCGCTAGAAAAAATAATTTTTATTAGCGATCTCTTGATGGGCCTAATCGACACACCGGAAGTAGTCGTAGCTCAATTAATTATAAACTTTCCCAATAGTCAACTAATTACTTGTTAATTTTCAAATCCAAAGCAGATTTATGTTATTTTGGCAATAATTACTTTCCAAGTCGGATTTGTAACCTAACATAATTGTTACAGGCACGCGGCATGTTGATGATTTTCCTTTCTACCATTTAATCCTCTCATAGCATAGACCTCATTAACGATTTAACGAATTCGCTTAAACCGTACCATATACACTCTCAAGAGAGTAACGGGATTTGGACATTTAAAAAGCCCGCTTAAAGGTACTGTACAATTTGATTTTGTCGCTAAGTTGGCACAACTGTCGACTTTCTCTACAGTGCTCTATTTTGTCAGTTCATCTCAATCGAATAAAGAAAATGAAAAAGTGAGTCGGATCCATATCAGGTGAATACGGTGGTTGTTCGATGATATTTGTTGAGTTTTTGTCTAGAAGTTCGGACACAATAATTGTCTTGTGAGATGGTGTTTTGTCGTAGTCCAAAATCCATGAGTTATTTCCACAATGCTGGCCTTTTTTGACGAATTTGCTCTCTCAAATGCCGCATAACGCCAAGATAATTTTCTTTATTTACCGTCTGACCTTCTGACAATAATTCCGAGTGCACAACACCGCGATAATCAAAGCAAGCAGTCAACATTACCTTAACTTTTGATCGAATTTAAAGAGTTTTTTTCGGTTTACGGTTAGTTGGAAGGCGCCTTTCCGAGGTGTGTTGACTAGTTTGCATGTCAAACTCGTAAACCAATGTGTCTAATCTAAGAAAACTCAGGTCTTGCGGAACTAGTCGAGCGGCAACGCGTTTCATGCCCAAACAATGTACAATGATAAGAATTGATCGTGAGACACAATAAGTTTGGTGGCTATCTCTCTCAAATCTAAATGACGATTTTCCGTCACCATTTCCTTCACTATATTGATGTTAACTTCAGTCAAGGCCGACCATATCGAGGCAAATCTTCCACTACATCTCGACCTGAATGCACAGTACCACTCATATGCGCGTAAATAATAATTGTCGACATTGTCTACATTTTCTACATTGTCGACGCCATTCTTTTAATTTTCTACATACTTTGTCTACATGTGTAGAATACCAATTATCTTCGTGGTGTAGGCAATATGTCACAACACTGTTAGCGACGTAGTGGTGGTTTTCTTAGTTCACATTCTCCTTGCGTTCGGCATTTTTGTTCTCCTGCTGAGTAGCGGAATTCATTTGTCTAGGTGATGATCTAGAGATTCTTGAGCTTGGTATGAATGGGGCCCAATTGCCCAACCTGGTTTATAAATTCCGTTTTGTTGTACACTCATCGCTTTCACGACTGATTATTGCAGCGGCTACCAACCTAACCAGTGAGTTTGGTAGTGGGCCAGTGAAGAGAACATCATTTGATAGGTTCTCGGTACTCGGTTATCCCGCTCGAGACTCGATTGTTGATTAGAACGTATCACCACGTTCAGATGAGGTTGACATTCGGGCTGTTATATAGACCGTCTAGGACAATACCTCTTACTCCCTCCCTTCCCCCCATTTTGGAAAAATCAAATATGTTGACTTAAGTAAACTTTTATATTCATTTTAAAAGTATATAAACATTTTAGTATTTTGTTATTGGGAGTACAAATTAATTCGGTCCGTTAATTAATTAATTTAATTATAATAATTAATTTAATTATTAATTCCTCTCAGGGAATTTTCGAATCCCATCTGGGTAAAGCGTTTCGTCTCTTGAAGCGATCCAAGTTTGAAACCAATTTACAATTTTTACGAAAGAAGTGAACCGATGACCTGCCAAATCGTGTTGCATCCATCGGAATGGCATCCAGAAGAATAACTTTATCAACTCTTTCCTCATATTCCGGTCGTTTTTCTGGTAACGCAAGGCTCAAGCGAATTTATTGTAGTCTGTACCGCCCGCCCGTAATTGAATCACCATATTGTAGCAGCTCGTAATACACAACGCCTCTTTGGTTTCACCAGATACACGGCATAACCTTGGAACCATGAATGTTCGTCTTTGGTGTTGATGACCTCAAGTCGATGGCAACGATTTTCCGGGCAAAGCGTAGTATTTTTTCGTCTTGGTGTTATCGTAGAAGATCCACTACCGGTCACCAGTCACTATCCGAGGGAAAAAAACTTTTCTTGTTTGCCTTTGAAGCAGCTGCTCGCAAGAAAGAAATCGTCTTTCCACGTCTCTAAATTTTACTTCATAAGGGAGCCAATTGCCATGATTTCGAATAATATGCCCATAGATTTCAATCGTACGGAAACTGTTTGTTGGGCCACCCCCAATGTACCGACAAGTTCATTTTGTATTTGAGTCGGATCTTCATCGAGCAATGCCTCTAATTTATCGTCTACGAATTTTTTGAATGCCCAAATTTTTGAAGCATCGAAACCATTCTCTACTAGGTTTATCGGTTGGAGCCTTGTCATTGTAAATTTCCACAAGCATTCGATGGGCTTCAGCTGCACTTTTTTTCCAATTGAAACAAAAAATTAACACTTCCCGCAAATGCTGTTTAGTTATCACAACACCGTAAAGAACACGTTTTGTATGAAACTCAAAGCAATACAAACTGAATGTTAACGGCAGATGTCTAACCTGTTTGAAACAACGGAAATCAGCTAATTAAAAGTTTATTATAGTCAGAGCCACTTTTTGAAAACGGACCGAATTAATTTCTTAGTGGTTTCCACACAACTATCCTACAACCTAATGGAAATTACAAAAAACAGAACCAAAGCCGATAACTCTCACTATACACCAAGTTACTTAAGATCATAAGTGAAAAATACTTCACTAAGTAGTTGCTCAATTTGCAGACTGTACCTATTATATTCTACTAGCTCTGCACATAACTCTTGAAATCCACATCCAATTAATATCGTTTACAACAATAGAGCACGAACTTTTAACTCCCAAAAAATCATCCAATCGGATCGATTCCCAATACAATGTAAATTTCCACTCAATCAAAAATTCAAAACAAACCCGGGGGAAAATAACAAAAAATTAAGCCCAATTATTAAAAATTAACAAAAATACTTAAAACATTTAATGATTGATTTTTCATTTTACAAACAGAAACACCAAAAGAAAATCCGTTGGAAAACAAATACACAATATGGAAATTACGAAAATTAACTTAAGACGCAAAGAGGAAATTATTTTTATGACGTGATGTAATTGATGGATGTATTTTAATTTAATTTTTCACACCCAATCTAATTGTAGATGTATACGACGGTAGTGGAAATGAATGCGCCGCACTGGGATGAGATCGTTATCCAATTAATCGATTTTCCATTTTCGTTTCGTGTTTTTTTTTTTTTTGGGAAAACCAACAGAACGACATTTTCTTTTTGTTTTGTCGTCTTCAATCTATATTCGTTTTATCGAATAAATAAAAAAATGAAAAGTATTGTAATCATTTTGAATGTATTTTAGATTATTATTTGTCATGAGGGTGAAAAAATATTTTTTCCTCGTGTATTTTTGCTTTTTTGTGTAGAAAATCCACCCTCCAATAATTTTCATTTCGTTTTTGGTATGTGTATCTGTATATGTGTGTATATTTTCTGTTTTCTCGCCCTCTTGGTACTGTGTGCTGTGTCGTATTGGATTTCTGCGAACGGATACCACACGTATACATATTACGTATACATATACAATTCATATCCATACAAGGGAATACAATAAAAAATTGAATGAAAAAATGTGGAATAAACACAAAAGGGAGGAAATTTATATGATTTTTATTTTATTGTAAATCTAAAATAGAAAATATTCCTTTTTTTCTACCCTGACACAGTAATAATACCAACAGTAGCAACAACAATACAATACAACTATTCGAGAAATAGAGGAAAACGCGAATCCGCACCGTATTTTCTCAAATGTATGTTGGATACATATATCCATGTGTATATACGTACATTTCGATGGAATATAAAATGGCGTCGAGACGCGAGATTTAATATACGTTCATATACATAAATATTTTCGAGGGGGTATGATTTTTTTTTAGATGATTTTCGTCTTGTAATATATGGTTGGAAAATTTTTGAGTATATGCGGAATCAAAATGAAAATACGAATTTTTCAGATATGAGAACCTTGTTGTGTTATGATTTAACAATTTAGATTTGAATTTAAATTCCTTGTTTTGGAAAATATAATTGTAGATAAGAAAAGTGATGTATAATATAATGGCTCGAGGAGATATACTTTTGATGGAAAATCGATGTTCCATCTGGGGGACAATTTTTATAAAACAGTTTTTTGATCTTTTTATACATTGTATATAGCGTATGTTTAATCCCATTTGAACGTAGTTTACATCAATAAAACGAATTTTTTTTAATGGCGATAGTATGTTTACAATGCCTGAACACGTAGGAAATTCAACATTAAGAGTTTGAAAAACACTGACAGAAGAAACACCTTCAACGCAAGTGTGTGAAGTTATCACAGTTTTTCATCCCAGGAAAAATAAAAATGTTCATCAGGTAACACTAATTTCATTACATCCCAGGATTTTTAAAATCATCCCGTACCAGGATTTTTAAATTATACAATTAGTTAGGACTGTTATGCTTATTAGAGGTAGCGAAAATATTAGCTTCCGACTATGCAGACCCCTAAAATTAATATAAATCAAAATTACATACGAGGAGCATAAACTGTGATTCATATAGATTACGAAGAAAATACTCAATAAAATAATTAATAATTCTCTAAAACCTACTAAGTGCTTAAAGATCTGACTTCTGGTTATGACTCGTCATGATGTCTACTAACTCTGATAAAAATTTGGATATCAGCCGTAGGTTACGATTTTCGCTTTATGGCCCACCACCATGTGAAATTTGAAGAAAATACTCATTAAAATAATCAATATTTCTCTCAAACCTATAGAGTGCCTAAAGATTTGACTTCTGCTTATGACTCGTCATGGTGTCCTCTAACTCTGATAAAAATTTGGATATCAGCCGTATGTTAGGATTTTTGCTATATGCTCATTTGCTATGGCCCACTACTATATGAAACTTGAAGAAATTACTCAATAAAATAATTAATATTTATAATTAAAACCTTACATACGGCTGGTATCCAAATTATTATGAGTTAGTGGACACCATGACGAGTCATAAGCAGAAGTCAAATCTTTAGGCACTCTATAGGTTTGAGAGAATTATTAATTATTTTCTCGAATATTTTCTTCAAATTTGCAGCAAACCACCATATGTTGGGCCATATAGCAAAAATCCTAACGTACGGCTGATATCCAAATTTTTATCAGAGTTAGTGGACATCATGACGAGTCATAATCAGAAATTCATTATTTCATTGAGTATTTTCTTCGTAATATATGAATCACAGTTTATACTCCTCGTATGTAATTTTGATTTATATTAATTTTAGGGGTCTGCATAGTCGGAAGCTAAAATTTTCGCTACATTTAACAAGTATAACAGTCCTAACTAATTGTGTAATTTAAAAATCCTGGGATGGGATGAAATTAGTGTTACCTGATGAACATTTTTATTTTTCCTGGGATGAAAAACTGGGATAACTTCACACACTTCTTCAATGCAACGCTCCAACTTATTCGCTCAATTTACGAAACCAGTAATATCGATCAGCAATGAGAACAAATAGAAGAAACATACGCCAGCAGTATACGTTACAACTCTGACCGGTCTGAAACTAAACAAAATTTGTTATTTTAAAATTTACGCGAGTAGGCATTTAATATTTTAACAGTGTAATTCAACAAAAAGTTATTTCTGTTCAACTTTTTGTTGAATTACACATGATTGTTTTGTTGAATTACACATGAGTTCCACGCATTTACTTTACATACATTAAATAGTTTAACTGATATGTTTTCAAAATACAATGATAAGATTGACCACCCTCCATATTACAGGTCTACATTTTGTTTGCCATTTAGAAATTTTTTTGACATTAATCAACAAGCACTGAAAAATGGAAACCACAACAAACTCAAAAGTAAACCCCGTAGTACTATTTTACATGAAAACATAAATCAAACGATGAAATCTATAGGAGCGGCCCTTTATATCGAACTACACAACGGTGCCAATACAAAAAATTGAATGATATTTTGAAAGCCTATCGTAGAAATCGGGCTCGCAAAATATATTGAACAACAAAAAAAATTGAATGAGTTAACTTTTAACTGTTTTAATGCGATTTTCAATCATTTAAGGTCAAGTTTTTGTTGAATTACACTGTTAAAATATGTATTGCCCACTCGCATAAATTTAAATAACAAAGTTCGTCACGCCGGTACAACACTGTCAAAAGAATACTGCAGAAAGTTGAAAGAAATATGAAGATACAGCTAAACAAATAATGAAAATGTTTAGAAGCGATCGAAGTAAATACACTAAAGACAGTACTACGCAAAATTTACCGGTTTTGATGTTAAAAGGAATTGAGAGGTTCGTTAATCCAAACGAGATACAAGCTGCTCTCGCTGAAAAAAACTTCCGTGTTACTTCTATAACTAATATTATAAATCGGGAAGAGATGCCATAGCCAATGTTCCCCCTGGAATTAGAACCAGATAATAAAAAAACTAAAGGAAGCATGAAATATATGATCTAAAATATCTTCTACATAGAAGAATTACTGTTGAAGAACCCAGAAAAAGAACTGGGCCAGTACAGTGTGTTAAGTGCCAAGAATACGGTCACACTAAAGCTTATTGCACTTTGAGCGATGTTTGTGTAATCTGTGGTGATCTCCATAATTCAACGAAATGCGATAAAAATAAAACTAAAGCTTTTGTCAGAAAATGCAGTAACTGCGATGGAAACGCTGAGCTGAGCAACGATTGCTTAAATTACCTTCAGAAGCTAAAGTTCAAAATGAAAACCAGAATATAAAGGTAAACAGTAGTGTGCATTGGGGTTTCGTACGCAAGTGTACTTAAGCGTGCCTTTCCAAAAGTGGAGGCAAGTGAGGAAGGTAACATCTCATCAGCTTTAAATAAGCTCTCTGGTATGATGCAAAGCTTCATGGCGATAATGGAGAGAACTATGGATATAATGATGCAGAGTATGAACTCGCACGCTGATGCAGATAGTTGCTAAAAATCAAAAATGACTCTTTTCAAAATATCAATATGGAATGCCAACGGCCTAGCGCAGCATAGAGCGGAGGTTGAAGCATTTCTCATTGAGCACAATATTGACATACTCGTAATGTTAATATCTGAAACATGCTTCACCAACAAGAACTACTTCAAAATTAATGAGAACTCTATTTATGACACTAAGACACGGTGGCACTACTGTATTGATTAACAGAAGACTTCGAAGAGAACATTATGAACTTATTAACTATGAGAAAGATCATATCCAATCAACGAGCATCTGTCTGCATGAATGGTCTGGAAATTGTGTGATATCAGCAGTGTACTGCTGATTTTACATAAAATTAATAATCGGCTGATGAATTTACATAAAATTAATAATCGTCATTTTATTGATCAATCAGTGGTACCGGTAACAAATACAATAACTCCGGTGATGACGAATGACGATCGAAGTTATAACTTAATCGATAACAGTACCAATAAAACTCATAAAACTCATCATAATATTAGTAAATTTTCAAATACAAACAATAATAACATTAATTGTGAAGATAATTATGATAATAATAAGAATAAAATTAATGACAACGTTAATGCCGTTATTTCTGATCAAAACGAACAAGTACCTACACACAAAAATAAACATAAACGTAAATGCAACAAAAAGAATGCTGATAATACACGTACACACCAAAGCAATAATGACGAAGGCGCTTCTTTGCAAAACAAACCCATAACGTTTACAAATAAGGCTTTCCAAAATAATGGAAAGATGCAAGTTGGGAAAGATGTTATAATTGGTACAGCTACAGAGGGCATTGGTTCTATTGGAGCCATTACACCGCGAAAATGGATCTTCGTGTCCCGTTTACAGCCAACCGTTACTGACATTGAATTTAAAAATTTCGTAAAAAATAATCTTCGTATTGTGGATGCAAATTGCACACGTTTTGAAAAGAACGCTGGATATGTTTCATATAAGGTTGGTGTTCCTGTTGAGTGCTTTGAAGCTATAATGAAGGCCGAGGCATGGCCCGAACATCTCCTCATTAAGGAATATAACTTCAATCAGAAGACAAATTTTCGCGGAGTTCGCCAGCAGCCTCGAATGCGTATATAACCTTATCTGATAGTAATGTCGGTGTTGATATTAACTCAAATTTCATCTATTTCCAAAACGTTCGTGGCATTGCTTCAAAATCTTCTGAGGTTTATCGTTTTGTTTGTGCATCTAGGTATCCGGTATATGTACTGGTCGAAACTAATTTGAATGCTGATATTTACAATGCGGAGTACTTTCCTGCGGAATACATTGTCTATAGACGGGATCGATCTGAATTAAATAGTTCTAAATCAAAAGGTGGTGGGATACTCATAGCTGTCCACTCTACTATCGTAAGTGATACAGTTGATTGCGACCCAACTATAGAACTATTATGTGTAAAGCTGAACATCTGTACGAAATCAATAAATGTCATTGGTTTATATATTCCACCGAATTCGGAAACTGAGGTGTATACTAAATATACACAGTGTTTGTTTAAAATTTCATCTTCAACCAACATAGACGACAACGTGCTAATTCTGGGAGACTTTAATTTACCTAATGTCAAATGGGTATATGATGTGGATGTAAATTATATCATACCTTGTAACGTGACATCGACTGTTGAAACTTCATGTATTGACTCCATCTTATCTTATGGTTTTATCCAGATTAATGATGTTCCTAACTACATTGGTAGGTTTTTGGATTTATTCTTTACGAATTCGATTAATTTATATACGGTAAACGAAGCACTCGTTCCATATATTGTTAATGATATTAACCATAAGTCGATGGAGGTCAATCTGAACCAATCAGAACTTTTATTGTCCAACTCAATTAAGAATAATTTTATATCTAAATTTTATGATTTTAAACGTGCAGATTTTGATAGCCTGATTTCATTTTTCTCATCAATTGACTGGAATGCGCGCTTCTCATTTAATGACTTAGATCATGATGTGCAACTATTTTATAATATTTTGTTTAGTGGTATCGACAGATTCGTTCCAATTTCTGTTTTTAAGAATAATCGAAATAATCCTCCGTGGTTTAATAAATGCTTGATTAATTTAGGTAATCGCAAGAAGAAATTATATCGGAAATGGAAAAGATCCAACAATGCTTCTGTTAAATTGGCCTTTTCTTCTGTATCTAATGAATTTGATTCCATGCATAAAATAGCTTATAGAAACTATATCAACAAGGTTCAAAATGATTTGATATTAAATCCGAAATCGTTTTGGAATTTCGTTCAGTCTAGAAGGAAAACATGCGGTTTTCCGTCGACAATGTCTTACAATAATGTTTCGGGCAATAACTCTATAGACGTAGCCAACTTATTTGGTTCTTTCTTCCAAAATACTTATAGACTAGATAATGTTAATAAGGGAACACTTGCGGATACAACACATAATAGTACAAACACCACCTTGTATATACCTCGTATCACCCCGGAGGATATTATCAAATCACTCACTCATTTTAAAGATGGCTGTGGCCCAGATGGTGTTCCTTCAAGTTTCCTAAAAAAACTTGGTCATGAGCTAGCATTTCCTCTATCAATATTATTCAATGGATCACTTTCGTCGGGAATTTTTCCAGTTGTTTGGAAATCCTCACATATTGTTCCAATCTTCAAATCCGGTAATAGGAATGATGTCTCTAATTATAGGGGCATTTCTATACTATCAGCGATCCCTAAATTGTTCGAATCAATTGTTTGTGACCACATGTATTTCGGTCTGAAGTCATTTATAGTTGACGAACAACATGGGTTTGTCCGTGGAAGATCTACCGTGTCGAATTTAATGGAATTTTCAAAACGTGCCTTGGAGGTGATTGAGGCTAAGGCGCAACTTGACGTCATTTATACTGACTTTAGTAAGGCGTTTGACTCAATCAACCATGTTATTGTATTGGAAAAATTAAAATCTTTTGGCATTTCTAATAATTTGTTAAAATGGATTGAATCATACCTTACTGAACGCATACAGTTTGTAAAAATAAATGACAGATTTTCTAATCCGATAAAAGTGCATTCGGGAGTTCCACAGGGCTCCCATCTTGGACCCCTTATCTTCATTTTACTCTTGAACGATATCACCAAATGTGTCAAATTCGCTCGTTGTCTAATTTATGCTGATGATCTAAAAATATTTTCCCCTATAAATAATACGCAAGACTCATTTAATCTGCAGAAGGACATTGATGCAATTAGCCATTGGTGTGAAAATAATTTATTATTTTTGAATACCAAGAAATGTAAAATTATGTCATTTACCCGCTCATCGTCATATGTAATACATGATTATTGTATTAATAATGATAAGTTATCAAGAATAACTGAAGTAAGAGATCTTGGGGTTATGTTTACACAAACCTTATCAGTGAATCGGCATATTGATTTGATAATTGCAAAGGCTTGTTCTATGTTAGGATTTCTTAAACGAATTATGAAAGAGTTTAATAACCCGAAAGCTTTGATCTCGCTATATCAATCTCTTGTCCGTTCACAACTTGAATATGCGTCATGTGTTTGGTGTCCAAGTTACAGTAATCATGTCAAGAGAATTGAGGCGGTTCAGAAATCATTCTTAATTTTCTATGCCTGGAAAACTATTGGGTTTGATAATCGTAGAATGTGCTGGGAGAATGTTTTAGGCCTCCCTCCATATACCGAGCGATGTAAATCTCTAAAACTCGAGCCACTTGATATTCGTCGGCAGCATGCTGGGGCTATTTTCATTTCCAATTTACTAAGTGGCGAAATTGTAAGCCCGTATTTATTGTTTAACCTTAACTTGTATGCCCCTGTGAGGAATCTACGTACTCGAACCCTTCTGAAATTAGATTTTCATAAAACTAATTATGGATGTGACGAACCTTTGAATTTAATGTCGAAGTTTTATAATCAATTAAGTATGTTTTGTGATTTTAATATGACGAAATCTGGAATCAGACTATCTTTAAAGGAAAACTATTTTAAATAATTTATTATAATAACCAGAATTATGTATTTCATTTGATATATTTTTTATTGCTAAAATTGTACTGTAATTTATATTACGAATTAATTCACTAAAATAAAAATAAAATAAAATACTGCCCTCTACATCACACTATAAAAAATTACAGTTTATTGATAATATTGGTCAGTTGAGTAATACATTTCTCGTGGCGGATGATTACAACGCCAAACAACAAGAAAAACGAATGAGGTTTTGCTATGGATAATCTATTCCTTCTAATGGCCTCCACAACGGTAGACTGGTAGACGCTATTACTCAAGAACTGGCCATTTTAACCGTGGATCATATATTGGAAGGCCGACGAATCATCATTTCAATATTAAATGTATTTATTGGCAGCGTTAGTACCATTTTGCACAATCAACTTAAGCTGTCGAAAGATGGGTGCAAGATGGGTTCCCCGAATATTGACTATATACAACAAAAAAAATCATGCAAAAGGTTTTAAGGCAATTTAAGAAATGAGTGAACATGATTCCAAAATTTATAAACCAAGTTCAAGCATTTGCCTGTAAAATAATGGCAACAAATTTTTAGGATTTAGATAATGGCAACAATTTAGATGAAATTGCTATCAGGGAGAAACGGCTAGACCAACGCAGTAGTACTAAGACGAATGTTGCACTACAATCTTTTCAAATCACCATGAAGTATCTTGAAGAACAATAAAAGCATTTTGAAAAATAAAAATAGCAACGGTATTTCATATAGATTGACCGCATTCTTAAACTCCCCTCGTACGTTTTTTTTGTAGAATGATTTAAATTTACGCATTAACATCGTTTGAGCTATGGGCAAACGATTTATAGGCGAAAATATAGTAATATTAGCCGGGATTTATTAGCGGTAGCAAAGTACTCAAGTAACAAAATCGCGTTTCATTGAACATCTACTCACAAATACTTAAGAGTGCTTTGCTGTTCTCTAAGTAATTTGAACGCCGACTCGTGGGATAACCGTGTGGATAGCATTCCTTAAAGCTCCTGCAATTTTAAATACATGATGATCCCACTTTTGGCGGGCGTCTTTAATGGAAGATCAAGTGACGAATTTTAACGGTTTACCGTTCAGTTCAGAATCAAAAATATAGTCAATAAAACAGTGGACTGTCAACGGGAAATTGGTTCCAAAAAAAGCAAAGGCTGCTCCTTCGGCTGAGAAAGTGATGGCGGCTGTTTTCTGGGACAGTGATGCAGTTATCTCAATCGATTATATTTAAATCGTAAAATCTATTATAGGAACATACTAGCATCATTACTTGACAAGCTGAAGCCAGAACTTTCGGAAAAACGGACACATTTGCAGAAAAAAAAATTTACTCCACCAAGACAATGCGTCTCACACCTCAGCGGTTGCCATGACGAAAATCTACGAATTGTTGCATACAAACTGGAGACAAACCTTGTAGAGTGGGTTAAAAGTCGAAACGAGAAGGGACTGCCTGTCAAGGATTATTACATCGTAGCGAAGGCACTAACCATTAAAAATGATTTTGATGGCGAAATTTCAAAAATTTTAAAGCTTCTGCGGGGTTCACGGGAATCAAAAATGTTATAGCACGAAATGCTAGTAGTTCCCATAAAAAATTTACTGCAACATTTACAGTTTCTACTGACGGGAAAACGTTAAAACCGCATCTACTATTTTCAATATTAAAACACGTACCGAAAGTAGTGCAAATGCATCGTTGAGGTCAACAACACGGGGATATTGAGCAGTGAAATTTTAAAATCTTATATAAACAATGTAATACTGAAAAGGTCTCAAACCAATTTATTGCGGCAACCAGTTCTTCTCATTATTGATTCATATGGACCACACGCTGTGATAGCCCATTATAATTCCTTTGAAAAATAAAATTTGTTTATTGCAATTAGTACCCCCAAAAATGACTGGCTTATTACAACCGCTGGATATAGTATGCAATATTCAGGACCATTATAATGATTGTTATGATAAATAGATCAGTGATGCGATTCAATATAATGAGAAACAAACAAAACAAGGGAAACCCAGAATGCCGCTTTATAACGCCGTATGTGAATGGGTTCGATATGGAAGAGTGGATTTTAAAATTCAAAGACAAACTTTTAATGAATCATGAATCTTTTTTTGCGGAAGTAGAGATTGTATATTTTTCTGGCCAGAAAACGTATCCACAAGTTTCTTTGAATGTGTTAAACACGCTAAGTATGTGCTCGTTGCATATGGCCAATGGTTCCTAAATTTTATTATCAAAATTTTAAATTTTTTGAATTTAACGTTGCGGATTTGATAGATGAGGATAGGAATATATTAAATATAGGACATACCACGGAATCTAACATAGAAATATAAGCAGTATCTTTCGTTGAAAATTGGAATATAACTTTGATAGCCATTGACAGAGAATTCAATAAATTAGAAGAACACTTATATGGGGTTGATGAAGGCGTAAAAGATGTACAATTAATTAGAGTTGAAAACTATTACGGTCTTAAACTTTAAATAATTTATTTTTAGTTCATTTTTATATATAATTATTATTGCGGTTATGAGTTTTAGGGTTATGTGCATTTGTTGATGTCTTTTTATTACCAAGAGTCTGAATTGAAATGTGATATTAAGTTTTACAAATAAATTGGAAATAAATTCGAATAAAACGCATATTCCTTATTTACGGAGGAAGCATGTAGCCGTATTTCCCACTATTGCCAATTTTATTTAAATAAATAAAGACATCATAAAACCAGTGTTATTTGTCTCTAGGATTGGCTCGACCAAATTTAATATTAATATTTACGAATTCCACAAAAATATCCCTCATATACAAATATAAATCAAAATTTTAATTATTTGTCCCCATGAAATAAATTTGGGATTCTCGCGGATTATTGACATAACCAAGATCTATTTCACAAAACTGTCGCTCTTGTAAATGTAAACCAAAAATTACAGTATTTATTCACATGATTGGAATTTTTAGGATTATTATATTCCCTAAAAATTTTAGGGATTATTGAGAAGAGCAAGGCCTAACAATCCGTATTAGCCACTAGTGTCATTTATTTCTAGCATTGGCTTCACAGAATTTAAGGTTGCGCCATATGTACGAATTTCTCAAAAATGTCGCTCTATGTAAATATTTAAATAATTTATTCTTCTGATATGAAACTGGATTTCCCATGGATTATTGACATAACCAAGACCTAACTAACCGTATTTGCCACCAGTGCCAATTATCTCAATGCTAGAGCTGCTAGCTCCACGGAATTTAAAGTCGATAATATGTACAAATTTCAAATAAAAATTGCTCATATGCAACTATAAATCAAAATTTACCCTTATGATATGTTATTGGGATTCTCAGGGATTATTGACAGGACAAAACCAAACTAGACGTCTTTGCCACTCATAAAAATGTTGCTCATTTGCAAATCAAAATAAATTATTTATCCCAATAACTAGGATTCTCAGGGATTATTGACATGAGTACGACCTAACTAGCCGTATTTTCCATTAGTGTCATTTTTCTCTAGAATTGTCGCCACAGAATTTAAGATTGCGCTAAATGCACGAATTTCACAAAAATGTTGCTAATATGCAAATAGAAATGAAAATTTAGATTACTTATTCGCAAAATACGAAACTGCGAATCTCAAAAATTATTGACATAACCAAAACTTAACTGGCCATTTTTGCTACTAGTGCCAGCTATCTCTAGAATTGGCTCCACAGCATTTAATGTTCGGTATGTGTACGAATTTCATAAAAAATTTCCCTCATATGCAAATAGAAATCAAAATTTAAATTATTTATCCTCATGCTAGGAATCTGGGATTCACAAGGATTAATGGCATGACCAAGACCAATTTTACCGACTTTGTTTAGCGCTGGCTCTGTTTAAGATTTCGAAAAATAAATCTTTCTATATTTTAGCGTTTCTTTTATATTTCATATTTTCGAAATTAATAATAATGACTCTTTTGATGAGAGTTTTTCAGTATGTACAGATTTTTCGGACTTATATTATCAGAATCTGCCAAATAAAATTTTAAAATTCACCATTTTTATATTATCACATTATAATCTATTATGAATCCTCATTGAATAATGCATAATTGGTGCATTCATGTGAATAAAATTGGAAGCATAAGTTTAACCACTTTTTATTACAAATATACACCATACTTATAAATATTCACCCTCTATAAATAATACAGTTTATTGGAAGACGTAAACGTATTAACGACGAAACCCCTCCCACATCTTCGTAATACATTGTATAATAGATATTTACATATTTTTATGATGTGGAACAATTATATAATCAGTTAAGTGCAAATATCATTACTACACCGTTTTTGATTGATCAAACATGTTACAAATGTCGTAATTAGCGTAAATCACGTATCCAAGTATGCAGAACTAAAATGCATAAAACTACAACACTTTTACCTACTGTATAGAATAGTGGCTTTTGAAACTCATTATACCGTAAAGTAAGTATCGCGTGAACATTATAAGAACACCAATTTTATATTATGCCATGTCCCTCCTTTGCTGAGCATTTAAATTGTAAAATCGTTTTAATTTTGAATAATGAGAATGCATTTATCCGTAATCTTGGAAAAAAATTCTTTGTGAAATATATTTGATTGCTTCGAAGAAGAATTATGTACCCACAATCCATTTTCATGATATTTTCCATTTTATATTTTAACTTTGATCTTTCTCGTTAAAACAATCACATTTCTCACAAATATTTTTTTTAAAACACTTAAAATCACAAACAAATAAATCACTCAAAAAATCACTCATAATATATATTTCCACTCAAAGCACAAACAACTTTAAAATTACTTTTTATAAATTTTTCTACCACTTTTATTTTATTTTATATTTTTTACCATTCCATCGATCATCATCATCACAATGTATGTGATACACGAGGTACACTATGTGTATAGTTATGAAACAACAAAATATTATATAAAACTAAAAAAAATTTGACTCAAACTATTTTTTAGTTTCATTACGTATGGATAGCTATTTTTTTTTTTTAACAATTCTTCTGGTTCCCATCATCATCAACTTCATCATGAACATACATAGTACCGAACACAAAATATATTGTGTACATATAAACCTACAGCATACGAATGAAAAAAGGGTTGAGACATTATGTGATTGTTTTGTTGTTGTTATGCTGGTTCACGTATGGTTGTGTTGGAAGTATTTTTTTTTTGTTTTGGTATTTTCTAAACCTAACTAAAAATGCAGGAGACTACATATTTTTGAATTTTTTGTTTTTATTAATTTAAAGTAGTTTTTCGTTGTTGGCTGTTTTTTGGTCGTCGAAGGAACAACAACAGCAACGATGAAAAAATTCGCTAATACTCTATTCAGTAACGTGCTGGTTTTTTGTTAAAATTTTTTAATCGTTGTGTTTGAATCAAAACACGTATGGACTGACTACTGGCTGTTGTAATAAAAATTTTAAAATATTATTTCTGTGGACATAACGTGCAGATGGTTGGTAAGTTGGGTTCATGTCTTTGAAGCATATCACGTTTTTTATTTTAAAAATAAATAGCATGGCATGATGTAAGTAAATACTAGTTATCAACATCCCTACACTGAAAAAAAAAATCGGTTTGCAAAACGCAAAGAAATGTCTAGTATTCAGTTGAAATTGCTCCAACGCAACCAATTAATGATAAGAGCAAAAAATATTTATTGAAAATAAGCAAATATTTCGATAACGATTGATGACGTCATGCATTTGATAAATTTCAAAACTAAATAAATTTCTAATAACAAATTGCAAGTATAATGATTAACATTCTTTATCAATTGTAATTCATGAATTTATTTTCTAATACATAAATACTAGATTTACCCACTATAGTAATAAACGGTTTAATAGTACTTTTTCCACTCAAAAATTGGTCGAATATTGTTCTAAATTCAGCGGTGGCACAACAAAATACAAACGAATTTTGACATTATTTGATAGAACACCTAAGCTTTCTTTATTTTCATTTGAATTTATAATTTCCCCATAAGGGTTGTTCATGTTTTGTTTATTTCGCTGGCGAAACATCCCAAACAGGGATTTGGCCGCCTCATTTCTAAGGTTACATAATCTGTTTTTATATTCAGAATAATGAGTGATTACTCCACTGAATCCTAGCCAGCTCCCACATCAGCTGGCTGCTGGGGGTAAGTATTTCCATTTCATTCCGTTTTTGAGTATTCCTCGATGTGTTCTTATGCGGTCTCCCAAATTTGTACTAACTGTGTTGGTTAACACGTTGATGATGTCTTTTCTCTCTGTGCTATTCGCCTTCGTCAAAATACAAAATATGGGTATTTCAATTGTATGTGTTTTAGAATAGGCTCATAGTGCATGTTGCTCAGTTTGACATAGTGTTTCCGTTTTACAATACGTTTTCTAGTATTAATACATTTTTTAAACTGAATTATAGACAACGAAATGTTTTCTTCTTTATTTGTAATAAAAATCGACGGTACTCCGAACACTTGAGCTAAATTTTTGACTGATGTGAGCTGTTTGAAATAATGGAAACTTTGTTGACAAATCTTTGGATCAACCCCCTTTGTGCTGCATACGGGAGGATTGAGCTAGACTCATCGATATCGGTTTCACTTATTTCGGTTTTGAATAGTAAAACAAGAAGAGCATACAGCACATTGCTCAGAACACAAATTTCAAGTGTTCATCGAGCCTTTGTGGTAAAGATAAAATAGTTTTTGTTTCTACAAATTCTTCATTTTTGAACACTAAATAGTATTGGGGAGTGAATAAAGGCAGTAAACCCAGATTTTTTTGGTATTTAAGAATGTTGCTTTAACTAAAATTAGAATTGAAATGGAACTGTAAACGCGAACAAGAGCCAGCTTTGGTATCTACTACTGATTTTGATTCACACGATTCAGCAGAGATTCACGTTTACAATAGGTGCAAACTGTGCTTAAACGCTCAATTAATTTTTTTAATTTTTGGCTGGCGATAAAACGAATTATGATTAGTTGAATGGTTTTAAATTATTAATAGTCAGACCAAATTATTTATATTCAATTTATCTTAAATGCCACTTTTAGGATAAAAATTACAACTAACTTAAAGGAGCAACATCTTCTTCTTCCTTGGAACTATATCCCATGCAGGCGATCGACAAAAAGGGGGCGCCAGTCACGATAACCAAGAGTTTGAAGGTCCTGTTCTCCCTGTCTTAATTATAACCAGACTCTAGGGCCTGTTTAATGGTTCGATTTTGGGAAAGTAGAACGTGACTGAGCAATATCAGCTTTGAAGATTTAATTATTCCAATTATATCAAAGATGTTCAGATCATGTCTGATCTCGATATACAGACGCATATGTACATTTTTCCATTTTGAATAGGGCCTAGCAGCAGATGCACGGTTAGTGTCCACGAGTCGCTACCAAAAATAACTGCTCATCTTATCAATGCTTTATAGGTATTTAACTTGGGTTTTTGCAATATATTGAGAGACTTGATAATGTAAATGTTGTCGTATCCATGATCCGACATTTACTTATTCACCTTTTCGTATTCTGTGTCGCTTGTTAAAAATTCTTCACGTGTTAACCTTCTCGCGTTAGCCATACATTTGGTTTTCGCTTCGTTGAAATGGAGGCCAACTTGCTGTGCTGATGTTTTCAACGGGAGCAAAACGAATATGAGAGACACGATGTCACGACCCAAGATGCATATGTCGTCCGCGCAGTCTAATATTTGGCTTCATTTACAATACGCTGTGCTATGTAGGGCTGGTGAATAGTATATCTAACGGAAGGTTGAATCGAATTTATAGGCTATTAGGGTCTCTTTCCGTACTTCTGATGTTATTTTTAAAGCCACCGAGAGTTTACCTTCGACTATCACCTCGCTTTAAGATCCATCCTATTAGAGTCGCCAAAATTACGCTCGCTTGTTTATTGTAAACTCGTCAGCAACTACGGTGGCCAAAAAGCTATTCTGCGTTAATTCTTACAATTCCGCCAGTTTATTTTTATGTGGTGAACAAATTAGGGCTATTTTCTATACTGTTCCGAAATCCTCCCTAACCGAATCGATGAAATTAGCTCATTTGTTTTTCATTTTAGATTTAACTATTCGCACTTCATCGTAAGATAGAGCGGGTGGAGGTGTTAATTCGACACACTGTCAGAATGGTGTTTGTGTTCATTTGTAACTCTTCAGAGTTCGTTGCGATTAGTGATACTACGAGGATGGAAGCCGATAGCGATTACTATAATAGAACGGTATCAGTCTTTTAAACTGACAGTTTGGATTTTAAACACTCGTTGTTTGCGTCGTTCTTCTTTCTTTATACAGTCGGTTGGTGTGTTTTCTCGCGTCGTCGATTGAGAGAGCTTCCGTTTCGTTGCGCAATCTTTTTCTTGAACAGACAATTTTCATCCAGACAAGTGTTAATAGATTTTGATGTATTATACCTAGATTCACCGTTGAAGCAGTTGTTATCGCCAACTTTATAATGTTCCACTGTTCTTCCGCAGAATGAAGTAGTGGTTGGCTGCCCAGGGTTTCTGGTATGCGAGCTTCGTAGTTAGCTCGGGTAATTTTATTGTTTAATGCTTCGGTATTCTAACGCGAGATTCGTTTGAATCCTTTATTATACGTGGTAAATAGTCGAATGGCATATTTCGCAACTGCTACAAATTGGTCAGAATCGATGTTGACGCTTTCGCTGGGTCTTAGCATCCTTGTACGATGTAGTCGATTCGATTGACCGTAAACTTCATCGTATGAGTTTCTCGTTACTTTGTAGATTCGCTTAGGCACGTGGGAAGTATGTATCTGCTGTAGCATCATAAAATAACATCGGTATCTGTCATTAAATCTTCTAACCATTTCTTTGATTGTACATAAATCTTTTATTTGTGCTCTAAACATATTTAATATTTTATAATAGAAGTCGTCACAGTCGTCAATATTGCGAAGAAATAATGATCAGCACAGTTTGCATACACAATTAGATTTCTCAAAATTCTCATGCAATGTGGCCACTTGTTGAAAATTTATTTTGTGGAAATTTGTATTATAAAATTTAAATGTTGATTTGAACAGCTCTTCCAGTGATAAATCAACTTTTCTAGACTCAGAACATCATTGCATAATCCTTGCTACTGTTGTTCTCCTTCAAGTTGGGATTCTAATGTAGGATTACCGTCGACAGTCGTTTTCTATTATGATAGAATTTCATTACCGAATTTCTTTACCCGATTCAACTGGTTCTAAAATTTGAAATGCAATTTTATATAACAACGGTAATAAGATAAGCTTTGGTCTCTAATTCAAATAATTCCAGAAATGTTTATTCGGGTCTGTGAATGGCATTGGACAGTGTGTACTTTTATGGATTAATTTTGATGATATTCACAGATCTATATAGAGATCTCTAGAATTACTGGAATATGGCTTTCTAACTACATCTACACTTGCAAATCAAATATTATGTGCTCATTATGATTTTTAAATTTAAAGTACGTATAAAAACGATTTTTTTAATTAAATAAAGATAATTCAACCCTGCTACATTTTCTTCTGTGAGGAACCAAAACCCCATGCAAGTAAGACGAGAAAACCAAAACCACACTCTCAAGTGGTAATGTCAAGACGAGTTATTTTGAATGGCACTGCCGAAGATACGATAGTGCTCCAAAAAATACTACGAAGCATGGACGTTTTTAACATTGGTCTAGCTAAACAAAAGAAATGCCTTAAAGGTCTAAGCAATAGGTGACATAAACAAGACTCTGACATATGAAATAACATCTATTCTCTATTAAAATAATGCAAAAAAGCCATAAATAATTAATTAAGGAGGACTACTGCACGTTGTTTAAATCACTTGGATCAAGTTTCATAATCGGAGGTGGTTTGATTCAAAAAATATCTATTGAGGCAAGACCAACCACTTAAAATGGAAGAGAGTTGTTTGCAGCAAGACGACAATGCAGTTGAGAGTTTCATTCTGGAGACCAACCAACTTATTGGGCTTTTTTGTCACCAAAGTTATAGACGAAAACTACATATACTTAGAAAGCAGCAAGCGGATTATGTCTGATCACATGCCTGTTATTATGGCAATCAGTGCAACGATTGTTAAGAAAACTATCTACATTGGCTATCTACATCTACATACCTGCTGGTAGAAATTCCAGAAACTAGTTATGGGTAATATTGATCTTCAGGTGGCAGTTAGAAATCCGATACAGGGAAAAGGGCTATTTATCCTCTGGAAGTTAATGTAATCAAGAACTAATCCATTAATAAATACTTCAATGATCTTACTGGCAAAAAATATACCGAATGGTCCCTTTGGGAAGTGTCAAAAAGTTTAAAACGACGTAAACTACACATCCCACCAGTCATAAATGAAAATGGAACATGAGATATTAGTGCAAACCAAAATATTCGTTGTTTGCAACTCACATCGAGAAAACGTTCTAGCCTCTTCCTATATAAACAGCATTGGAAAACATACCACCAGTAAATAAACTAGACAACTATGGTGTATATTTCCTTTCTCATTACTAGAATTAAAGTGGAAATCAATCTTAACCTTAATACAAAAAAATCTCCAGGATATGACGTAATCAAGACAAATAGTAAAATCTCTTCCTGAAATAGGACTACATAAAGTAGATTGCGGGTCATCTTGGCAGTCGCTGATAGCATAGAAGAATCTTCAAGCAAATTGCAAAGATCTAGTAATATTGTCAGTACTTGAATGAAGAGATGGCGAATAAAACTTAATGAAACAAAATCTTTTCACGCAAACTCAACCAACAGAACGGTCAAATGGATATCAACTGAACTCTCGGCAAATTCCTTATGCAAAGACTTCAAAATATCAAGGCATGACTCTAGACGCGATACTAAAATGGTAATGGACAGAGCATGTCAAAAATGAAAGTTAAACATTAAAAACAGAAAGAGGGATTGGCTCGTAGGAAGAAATTCTGAGCTAACTCTACATAATAAATTGCTACTATACCGGTAAATCCTAAAACCTGTGTGTACTTTGTGGACTTACGGTATTCAGCTCTGGGCCTATATAAAGAAACCCAATGTCAATATCATCTGGTCATTTCAAAGCAATGTTCTACGTATAATAATTAATGCACCGTGGTACATAAGAAATGACAATCTTTTTTGATAGTTATGTGAATATCGATTTCGCCAGTGAAGAAGCAAGCGAGAAAGCACATGCTGCGTATTATACTCGGACTTCACTCGTAAAATTTTGTCATGACGCTGGAATGGCTTGACAAAATATATTTGTATTGCATCTGACCATGCGCCTAACACCGTGACAAAGAGAAAATTTATTAAAATTACTGATGATTTTGTCATGACAATGGCAAATTATGTTTTTTGGTGTTAATGGTTGTGCGTGTAAAAATACAATTTTGTCGTGACTTTCTATCGTCATGACAAAATTTTGCGAGTGAAGACCAATCATTATTCTACAATAAAATGCTGAGATACGTCATATGTTGGATGAGTAAAACGCAGTAAGAGGCTGCGAAGGAAGAAACTACTTGATCTACGAGATCCAAACAAGAATATAAATTATGAAAGATAATTTACTATAATTCTAATTCTAATTCGAAAACAATTATTCTGTGCATAACTACACTATTGATTAAATTGTGTAAATAAACGTGATAATTGTTTATTTGTACAGCTACAAAAACATTCGCTTCGTCATGCGAGTACATCTGTGCCTCATCCAACAACCTTGCGAAATGGTTATGATTCGTAAATCACAAAATTAAGCTGTAAGCTCAATTAGTCGGCCAATTCTCTCTATATATGGGATATAGTGCCAGAAAAAAAAAACTTGTTGGAAATTTTATGAAATATGCCGGCTTTGCTGGAAATGCCACCATGCAAGTAGTGTGAAGAACAGTACATCGCTTTGAACAACATATCGCATTCAAAAAACCTCGTTTAACGAAAAGCGCAATCAGCTTGTGGGTATTATAACAAGAGAGCCAATTGATTTTTCAATAAAATACCGTGCAATTGTTACCTTTGATGTTAGGAATCTAGATGACACCGCAAGATAGCTGTTCAAAATGCACCCAGAGTTTTTGGAGCTCCAGCAGAATACAAGACTTGTTGCGAGATACAAGACCAATACGATATACTTATTCTTCTCGGAGCCTTCTTTCAATTATCTTAGTATCATAATCGAGGCGGAACTTGAAAGTATAACAGAGTATGATCGTCCCAAATATTGTAGAGGTTATACTTATGTCAGAAAAGCTGTGGGACGTAGTTCAGCATTTGTTTAAGTGCATTATGAGACAGATGCGTCACTCGGGCGATTATGAAAGATTACACGAGGATATACTTAACAGAAGTTCTACGACGCATTGGAGCTAGTGGCTTTTTTACCTAGAGCAGAATTCCTATGAGATATTTGACCGTTGCCGGTATTTAGGGATACTCGTTATATGGACTAAATTCACATATACATTCAACAGTGATATGAAAGAATCAAAAATTTCGTACGCTATGCAGTAATTCGCTAGTAGTACAACTACATGGTATGTTCTATATATATAGACAATATTCCAATGTAGTAATACAACATCAGTCGTCGCGACCTGATGAGAAGACTGATTTTTTCAAATCAATAGTCTCATTTGTTCGAAACTGATTGTTGTGATTCTTACACCATTAGCCATCTATAAGTCAAAAATTCAAATTTATCCGCGATCCGGCGTTAAAAGGAAAGCAAGTATGGGGTGGTTGGGAAGTTGATTGTGTATAAGTAAGTGTCGATTATCATATTCGTTTGTCACACAGATAGTGACGCTAAATGGAAGAATTTCCTACGATTCGTGAATTTAATTCGAGAGTGCTGAAATATACCAATATACAGAACAATCACAATAACACCATTACAATTGCAAAAACCAAAGGTAAAATATATAATAAAATTCGTAAATGCGAAAAAAACTTAATTGTTAAAAATTGAATATAGATGGAAATATGAAAGAATCAAAAATTTCGTACGCTATGCAGTAATTCGCTAGTAGTACAACTACATGGTATGTTCTATATATATAGACAATATTCCAATGTAGTAATACAACATCAGTCGTCGCGACTTGATGAGAAGACTGATTTTTTCAAATCAATAGTCTCATTTGTTCGAAACTGATTGTTGTGATTCTTACACCATTAGCCATCTATAAGTCAAAAATTCAAATTCAACAGTGGTTAGAAAAAAATCATAAATAATGGGTTGCTTTCGGTATTCGCTGAATATGATAAAATTTAATAGAAGACTGTATTTGCCCGCATCGAAGCTGATGTGTAATGAACCTATGTACCAGTGTCAACACGGTAAACGTACCAGCAACATGTGGCTGCTATTTATGAAAAAGTCCCGGAAAACAACTTTGCATTATACTCGTTTTAAAATTCTCTGTGTGACTTCTTGGTGATAAAACTTTTATCAGCTATAAAACCTCTTGTTTTAAACATTTAAAAGTCGTTAGAAGATGGTGGATCTATACATTATCTAATATATTTAAACGAGGACTATTTCGGAAACGTGACGAAATTAGGGAAAGTTAATTTATTATAGGTCATCCGGTATGGCACGGGTCCTATTTATTAATTTTTTTTGACACGCATGATTTTGATCAAAATTTATGGAGATTCAATTGTAGTGGTCTTCAATTGTAAGGAATCGATTGTGATTCGTCTATATTTCAGGAAAGTTCCTTCAGGATTCCCTTCTCAAATATTTTTCGGCTTGCATAATTTTTATAAAAATTGCTGGACGACCTTTTTCCAAAAATCAAAAACCGATTTTGATGGGTTCTGGTTTCTGTAAAATTAGTTTAAGATTACTGACCAGACGGCACAGTGACTAAGGCTTTGGCATTTGGATCAGAAGGTATAGGATTCGAATCTCGATAAAGGCAGGATGTAAAAGGGATTTTTCCAGGGATGGCAGGGAGCTATACAATGCGCAGATGGTTCTACGAAAGTCGGATCTATAGCTGTACGTCTTCGAATTGGCTAGGAAACGGTGAAAAGTAAGGACGGGAAAAGCGAACCGCCCAAGAGTTGGGAGAGGATAGGACCCAGAACAGATTAAAGATTCAAAAATGTTATTCATTGAGGGCAGGGAGCTAAAGCCTCTGAACGATTTTGATGAAATTTAGCGGGACTGCGGTTTCGAATGCAAAGAAATGATTACAATGAGTTATGATTTCTGAATAGCTCATTTAGAATTCCCAGGATAGGCCACCATGTTGCGTGATGTTGCATGACGTCGAACTATGTTGCATGTAGTTGCTCCATGTTGCATGATGTACTACCATATTACGCCATGCTGCTTGATGTTTCACGATGTTGTGTTATGTTGCACCATGTTGTGGGAGTTAAAAAATACATAGTGGGTTGTTGCATCAGGTCTGGTCATATTGCAAAAACTTGCTTGATGTTAAGATCTTCTTTTGACAATTTTCAGTTCTGATTTCTGGATAGTTTATTTAGGAGTCCTCCGAATGGGCCGTCATGTTACCATGTTTAATGCTCAAACGTGTTACACCGTGTTGCGTGACTTTGTTGCATCATGTTGCAAGATGTAGCATCATGTTGCACCAAGTTGCAGAATCTTGCGTTAAATTGTACCAGTGTATTGCGTTATATTGTTGTTATGTAGCATCATGTTGCTTTATATTGCGTTACGTTGCACTATGTTGTCAAATGTTGCACCATGTTGCATCATTTTCCATAACGTTGCTAGATGTTGTATTGCGTTGTGTTGCGTCGTTGTTGCGTCTTTCGCGGGCAGAGAATCGATTGTGATGAGTTCTTAATACGGGAAAATTTGTTTAGGGGTTCTCAAATAGGATCCTGATTTTCTCGATCGATTTTGATAAAAAACTTGAGAAACGATATTTACAAACGTCATGATATTATTGCGATGGATCATGATTTTGGGAAATTTATATAGAAGTACTAATTTTTAGTCGCTATGTTGCGATTTGTTACACAATATAACCTTGTCATCCACATTTAAAGAGGACGGAACCCAGATTAATGATGAAAATTGGAATCTAATATAAATTTTAGACATGCCCCTGGAGAATTTTCGAAATACATTAACTTAAGCCATTTCTCTACCGAGTTGGATGCAACTCTCTTTGAATAGGATTCGAGACCTTTCTTAAACGAATAGTATGGAACTCGGTTGGTACGATGAAAATATTTAATTTAGTTGAAACAAAACCGTGACTTCTTCAAAATTGTGTAGAACTAAACCGTTATTTAACCAGATGTGAAGCAATAATTTTATTAACTGCTGGTAAGGAATCCTATTTAATAAGCCTGTTACCTATGTATTGAGTTTTTGGGCAATATGCTAATTTATCATAACTGTTTTGCGGTCAGATTTAAAGAAACAACTGATATTTGTTTCGATTTGCAATCCAAAATTAACGTTCCTATTTTGAAAAGGTTATACTTGATGTAACAAAAAACTTTGGCCGCGCAACGCTCTATCAAAAAATACCCACTTGAGACATATAGTTGATTGTTCGTTTAATAGCGCTATTGTTACCAACTTCATCTTACACAAGTATATTTCTATATAAGACTAATTAACCCAATTAGTCTCTTCACTATAAATAGCAGATTTTTTGTGTAAGCAAAAGCATTTCTTATTTTTTGTCAATTCAAACGACATGATTCTCATGAGAAGAAGAAATTTGTCTCTATTGTAAATGTCTTTTACTTCCATCCTGTCAAGCAAATACTTCCGTAGTTTTATTTTTTTTAATTTAATAAAATTTATGCAAGGTTCTGAGCACAATGGAATATATAATGAGATGAATTGTCTCACGGTAAATACAGTGTTTTGTGTCTCTATTGTGTTAATCCTGCGGGTTATTACTTATTTTTTGTTAAGATCACATGAAAAAAACCTTCTCATAAGGAACGGTAACCATATCGATGTGTACATATTTTGTTGATGTTTTCTTATAAATCTGAATATATTTTTTTTGTTATCTTAATGTAGGTCTTTAAGATTAATTGTATGCAAATTAGAATTACGAAAAAGTATTTTATTACAAAAGGGATATTCTTTTTCTAATCACCCTGTTCCATATAGTGTCTTTTCGTGTTGTGTGTTTTAATGTCGCTATATATATATGTACATACAAAAAGGGTTCCAGGATATGTAGATTTCATAGCTAGACAAATAAAACTAGTTTTCAACGATGACATGGATATGGATACCAAAAAAAATTATAATTGAGGATTTCTTCCTGAGGATGGATTTTTTTTGGTAATTTATTTTTTCTTTATAGTTTTGTAATATTAGACAAACGGTCGTTTCGACTAAACTAAAACTAGACAAAAAAAAACATTTTTATTAGCTTTCAAGGGGATAAATTTTCAAAGTTCGTTATACATGTATAAAATGAAAATGGTTGGAAAATATAGTGCGGCTTTAATTTTTTTTGTTTTACCCCTGAGTTAGTTACGTTTTTTGTAAACTAAAAAAAATATTGTAAATAGTTTTTTTTAACTGTACATCAAATGTTTAACAATTCAAAACAATAAAATGCAGATGATTTTTTTTTGTAATGTTTAAAAAAAATATTTCCACTATAAAAAATATCGTCAAGGGTTATTGTAATTTGGTTGATATACGTTACATCACTGCGCCGCCGCTTGTTGAAAACAAGTCTTGAACATAACTTCTGTTATAAACATATAACAATAAAAACATATTTGAATTTTAATTATATTTCAAAATCATCGCATCATTATCATCATCATGACTTGATTTCGCATAATACATATTTGCATATCAATTACAATGAAATTTTTCTAAACCACATCTATATACTATGTACCCATCTATGAAGGATGTAACGATATAATCATAACAATGCATTATGTTCGCAGTGTGTATGAGGTTCAGGTAGAAGAAGTTCGAACAAAACCAAACAAAATCTATAATCATCTATTGATTTGCCACTTAATAAATTTTTGCAACAATACCCAAATCTAAATAACTATTCAATATTCTGCCTTGTTATAATAACTATACATAGGTAGACAGGCAGATAAATAGGGTCGTGTGTGTTTAAAATTTTCTGGGTAACGCAATTTAAAACACAACAAACATAACAAAAAAAAAATTTGCACTATAATAATGTGAAACCTGTTGCAAAATTTGGATTAACTTTCACCCTTTTTCCATTTAATTTAATCATTTATGGGATTTATGTTACATTTCATTTTATTGGGAAATAATAAGGATTCGTACTAATTTGTGGTTCATGACTGTTTAATTCTGAATTGAATTTAGCGCAATATCTCATATAGAGAGAATATTTCTGAATTAAATAGTTCACAATTTTATTTGAAAAGCTCAGAACTCTGCTTGTATTTCCTTTCTCTATGTAATAGGTAACCTCCCAATTAGGGAATCCAATCCCGGTTTTCGAGAAACCGGTAAACCACGATTACCGCCCAATTTTGATTTCAAAATTACCGGTAATTACTTCGATAATTACCGGCAATCGCAATAAATTTAAAATTGATCAATACTATAGAGTGGCGGACACGAAGTGTTACCAAAACAAAACGCAACAGCATTTTTATTTTCTGATGAATTTTATTGAATCAAAATGAAAAAAGTTCACAAATATTTAAATTTTCGAATTGCATTAGCAGTTTTCGGTTTGGCCTGCCTTAGTCGCAATTATGGCCTTCAAACGGCCGACAAAGCTATTGCAAGCAGCACGAAAGTAGCTCTGCGGTATTTTGGCCCATTACCGGCGAAGCGCTTGCTTGAGATGATCGACACTTTGGTACTTTTTTTGTCCCAACCTTGCTCTTCAAAATACCCCAAACCGAGAAATCTAGCCGATTTGCATCCGATGAATTTGGTGGCCATTGTGCAGTGGAAATGAACAGCGGAACGTTGTTTCTTATCCAATCTTGATTGACGCGCGCTTTATGACTCGGCGCCGAGTCCTGTTGAAATATCCAGACTCTGCGGCCGAAATGTTATTGTGCCCAAGGCTTCAACGCTTCCTCCAACACATGATCTCGATAAATTTGAGCATTTATCTTTATGCCACGGTCCAAAAAAACGAGCGGTGAACGGCTTTCGGCCGTTACGGCGGCCCAAATCACCACCATCGGCAGCGCTTGGTTTCGAGTGGCAATCTGATTGAACTCAAGGAATTGGAGCTCGAGAATCAACGATAAATATTCAGAGACCTTACTAGCACCGTTGAAATATCGGAAGGATCAGTGAAAGCACGATTGGTTCCAAAAAATCACTCATTTTTTTGGAAAAACAGCGATAGTTGACGTCTGTGAAACAATGCTTTCCGACTACCAGGATGTCATGAAACGTATTATAACTGGCGATAAGCCTTGGATCTATGCTTACAACACGGAAACAGATGATCAATCGGCCGAATATCATGCCAAAGGTGAGCCAAAGTCGAAAAAACCATGTCAAAGCAAGTCAAAAATCATGGTGATGTTGACTGTTTTCTTCGATTATCGAGGTGTGGTGCACTCCGAATTCCTTCCGACCGGCCAAACTGTCAACAAGGAATACTATTTGAGTGTTATGCTTCATTTGCACGCAGCTATTCGTGAAAAGAGGCCGGAATTATGGATCAACAACTCTTGGTTTTTGCACCACGATAATGCTCCTTCTCATACTGCATTGGTTTTACGTGATTTTTTCGCCAAAAATTCCACCCATATCGTTCCGCAACCACCGTATTCGCCTAATTTAGCTCCGTGTGACTTCTGGCTATTCAGCAAACTCAAACGACCGCTCTGGGGAAACCGTTTTGAGTCAATTGAAGACATTAAACGTGAATCGCTACGCGCATTGGAGGCTATTAAGGAAATTGACTTCAACAACTGTTTTGAGGATTGGAAAAAACGTTGGCACAAGCGTATTGAGGCCAGGGGGGGGGGGAGAAATTACTTTGAGGGGGACGAAATAGATTTGGAGAAGTAAATAAAGAATTTTAAAATTATGAACAAAGTCTTAGTATTTTTTCCCACAGTATTATGTATATCACTTGTAACATTTCTTCTTGATGAAAAACGTTTCAACTCCGCAAGTAATATGAATGGCTTTGTTTGCTATAAATTTAAAGACTGTGATATAATCCATAACCATAACCGCTCTATGACCTCTTTTGCTGGCAAGGCTCCGCATAATCTATACCGCAGCTTGAAAATGGTCTCGCAAGTGGTACACTTCCTGACTTCATCCCTCACGATTGCTTTGCTCTTCACGATCTAGTACGCCTGATGGGATGTGCCTGGATGGAAATTTGTGGTAAAAGGAAATAATCATTCTGCCAAGGATGTGGGATTTAGGTAAAATGCTTGGATGTTTGACATCATAAGTACATTAAGAATTTTTCAACTTTCCACTAACACGCAACAGGCCATTTGTATCTAGAAATGGCGTTAGTGTGGAATAAGTTTATCATGTTTAGATAACATCTGACGTTTCTCTAATATTTTTATTTCGATTGGGTATTCTTTCCATTGTACCCATTTTAATAGTTTTCCAGTGGTCTGAATTATCTCTCTCAGATTTAGCGCTGCCAACAAGCGAAGCCCTTTTTCCTTTCTCACATTTTCTATAAATCTGTAGCTTAGAATACGTATAGCCTTTGTGAAAGAAAATGTCTTATTTAATATTAATTGGAATACCTCATCTTCTCAAACTTCGCATTTAGTATTAAATAATGGTATTATGGAAGAGGTTTCCTTTTCTTCTCGCAAGTGATATCATCGTATAAATATGTTGTATTATAGTTGGCCATAAGTGTTCTGGTTGAATTAGCCATGGCTGACCATGCGCACCGCATAATTCCAATCTTGGGAACGATATCTGTTTTATAGGTGCAACTTTCGTTTTAGAGGCAACAAGTTCTATTTGAATTTTTGTCTTTTCATTTTAAAATCGATTGTAGACTACTGCTGAATAAGCGCTTTCGCTCGCATCGCGAAAACCATTGTGCTGCTCGAATTGTGGAAGTTCTGGTTTGAGTATATTTCATACCAACGCGATTTCATCAGATAACTCATCGTCCTATTCACTCATTTTTAACCACAATTTTTGATAAATAATTTTAGCCAAAATTATCGATGGAGAGAGTAAACCAAGTGGATCAAAAACTTTGAACGCATTGGATATTAAGGACCGATTGGTTGGGATGATTTCCTCTGGAAGATTGACTTTAAATGACAACTCATCCTCCTTTGAATTTCATTGAAGCCCTAATATCTTAGCGCTCGAATTATTTTCCTCGAACGGAACTATTGATTTATGCTCGTTTGACGGCTGATTCATTAATTCAGAAGCGTTAGACTTCCATTTTTGTAAGTTTAAACCTCTTAGAGAAAGTGTTTTGGCTAACTGTTCTTTCAGGTATTTGGCTTCCTCTAAAGTGTCCGCACGAGATATATAATCATATAACTAAACTAGCCATCCCAAAGGCAACACTGGTTTATTTGTAATGCTTCAACGATTCACTAATCTGTTCTCTCCACAAAATCCGTTAGAAATAAATCTTGATCTTCATTGGCTACTAAAACTTGACAATACATCTTTTCTAAATGTATTGTCGGCTTTAAGTGCAATTTTATCGTACCGAAAGTTGACGAGCGTTGCCCATAAAGTGGGTTGAATTGTACAGATCCATCAAAAACGACACGCAGCTTTGTTGAGGTGCTGTCCATTTTGAACGGCATGATGCGGTAAATAGTAGCAATTTTCGATTTGATCGCCTGTCGCTGTGTTTGATATATGTTTTACATGACCCTGCTTGATGTACTCACGGATAATTTTCATGTATGCAGTTTTCAAAAACGCATCTCGGTTTAATTTTTGCTCCAAATAAAAAAATCTTCTTCTTTCGTACTCCCTAATGAAACTTTGTTTTAAAATCCTGTTTACAGTCACTTTCTTCTATGAACCAGGGATCGTATGCAGGAATCTTTTCCATTTACCAAAATTGTTTAAGGGTTTTTTCGATATTTATGCCAATATGTAAATTGAGACTCGTTCGACCGTACTCACTTCCTGGTCTGGTAGCTTCTTCCGACAGGATCCTATCAACATCGAATTTAGAGCGATTAACTTGTCTTCTTAAATAAAAATACGACCATCTCGTAGCACATTAAAAAATCGGTCTGCCTCAATTATTTTGTCTACTGCTCCGGGTGTATGGAAATATGGATAAGTAATTTCGCATTTTTACGTGGTAATACGAGTCGTTTGCCGCACAATTCGAAGGTGAAAGACGCCTGCTCCCCAGAATCTAATAAAACTCGACATTTTTGGAATTGGTTTATTGTATCCATGTAACGAACACTAGGTTTAACTTGTTTATATAAAATGTTAGACAACCCTGTATAAAATAAGTTGATATTATATACTTAACTTTTTATGATCTTTGAATATGTATTTATGTATTTAATTGTATATAACAAAATTTCGAGAAATATAGTTAAAATGTAAAATATGGTCATTACTGTTGTGACCGTCGTTTAATAAAAATATTAATAAAAATAATAAATAATTATAAAATCATAATAACAAACATTGTAATAAATAAAATTTAACAAAACTGAATTAATAATAATAATTTACCAAAATTGAACATAAAAATTAAAGTTGTTTAATTAAAAAGCCTTAACCCCGCTCGGCTCACAACAGTTGGTGGCAGCGGTAAGATAAAAGTTTCGCAGTTTCTAAGAAAAAAACTGATAAAATCCTAAAAACGGTACGTTATTTGTGGTAATATTTAAAACGCTAACTTTCAAACGAAGCACAAAAAAACGAAAGTTAGATCTTCAAGTGAATCAAAAAAAAAATAAAATTGTTTGCCAAATCTTGAGAAAAGTAGTGCAAAACTGAAGTTAATTTTCCAACAAATGTTAAATAAACTATAAATGGAAAGTGATAAACCACATGTGAAAATGTACGGTATTTACCCCGTTAAAATTACAGTGAATTTTCTTGAATGAAAAATGTGCTAGTGCCGTGTATTTGTACCGTATTACATATTACATAATATAGTATATACATCTTTATAAATTTTATATGAAATTTAATACATTTCGGTGAAAATCCGTAAACGAAAAGTGAACCTAATCAAAAATAAAAATCAAGGTGCAAAAGTTTCAAACTTAAAGTGGTACTGATATAGAAAAAAATGTATTCTACTGAATTCATTTATTTTATCACAAAATAATTATAATCAAAATATCAAATAATTTAATAATGATAAAAAATTAATAAAACAACAAAAATAAGTAAATGCATCAAAATATTGTATCTTCATAAAAAAAAAATAAATAAAAATAATTCTTAATGAATACAAATACATAAAATTCGACCATGTGTTACAACAAAAATTGTAAGTTTGGCTGTAAACCGCAATTACAATGTCATTACACGAGACACGATATCATAAAAATGTACTGGAATTTATGATTTGCATGCTGACAACATTAAACCACTATATACAATCATTGATGTCAGGAATATTATCCATGGATGATCAACAATTTGTTAAGTAGACGTTAAATATTTTTATAAATTCACAATATTTCCTTTATTTATTGAGATTAATTTAAATTAATTTAAGTTTTAATTTCTTTACTTAATATTTCAAACTATAATTAAAAGTCTTAATCTAAAGTAAAGAAATTATGCAATTTACAAATTTTAAAATTATTAATCTAACCAACAAAATCAAAACAAAAAAAAAATCCTTTTTTTTCAAATTAATTATTTCAATTTAAAGTCTGAGTCAATTCTAAAATAATACTTCAAAATTATAGAAATAAAAAAATATTTAAATTAAATCTAAAAATTCGAAAAGAAATAATTTATTGATTATTAATAGTTCTTATTATTATAAAGGTGTATATAATTTATTTTATAATCTGAATGTTGATAGTTTGAATTCAATTAAGTTGTTATTTTCATCAATTACACTTGTTATATAATATTTAATTATAATTTAATTTTTATTAAATTATAAAATCATTTTCGCGCATCAAACTTAATTTCGGATTAATGCATTCGGCTACGATTATTTATTATTATGCCAACTAGTGATTCTAGCGATAGCGAATTAATTGATAAATCTTCCTCGTTCTTGCATTTGCGCAATATTGCTATTGAATACCAAACAAATAGATCCAACCAATGAAAAGCTACAAAATCCCATAAAGTTCGAATCAAACCCAATTCTCCTCCTATCGATGTTTCCTCTATTAAAACTGAACTTGTTTCACCAGTATCATCTAATACAGACAGCAATTCTCATATCAAAATAAAATCAAATTTAGTTACAAACCACTAAGAAATTCAATCTACTTCATCAAACCAAAATCCACCAATACCTTTCAATAATCCTCACATTTTAATTGAAAATAATTTGAATCAAACAGCAAACGAAATGGCTGCACTTGATACAAAATTTCTTCTGAAATTAGTTCCAAACTTTTCAGGCAATTCGAGAGATTTGCATAAATTTGTCACTGCTTGTGAAATGGTCCATGATGGACTTCGCGAGCAAGACGTGGCAAAATTTCTTCAGTTAATTAAACTAAAATTGGATGGAAAGGCCTACAATCTGATGAAATATAAAACATTAGATACTTGGGCCAATTTTAAAAAAATTATTGAAGCTGAATTTACTGAGACGAGATCAATTGGTCATCTTCAAATGGAAATTTCTTGTTTAAGACAAGGAAAAAATGAAGATGTTAAATCTTATGCTAATCGCTTGGAGACATTACTCCATGATTTAAATGAAGCATGCATAAAAACTCAAGGAATATCCGCAGCTGAAACTATTCGAAATTTAAATTCGAATATTGCTCTCAAAAGTTTCCAAGAAGGGTTGGATAACTCGATTAAAATAATAGTCAAAGCATGTCGTTTTGAAAATCTAAGTGAAGCTATTAATAGGGCTATGGAGGAAGAGCTTACTGTCAAACATTCAACAAAATTATATAGTAACCATAGCTATAGCTCAGATCGCAATTCACACAATTCTAAATATTGTCAGATTTGTAAGCGATCAGGACATAGTTCGGAATCTTGTTGCATTAAAAGAAATTCATCACATGACCGTACCCAAAATACTTCAAGAACAATCAACTCCGTCAATATACATTGTGCCTATTGTAAAAAATCAGGTCACAAAATTCAGGATTGCTTTCGCAAAAAGCAAAGCGATTCATTCAAATATAACCAAAATTATAATAGAGCAACTTCATTACAAATTCCTACAGATTCGGGAAATGTCAGCGGACTTTCGAAGCCAGACAAAGGCACTCCTTCGAGAGCCCGAAATCTTCAGAGTGTCATCAATTCAAATTAGAACAATCAACAAATGAGTTGGTAAATCTGGACTGTCAACCCAAATATGAAGAAAATATTCGTACAGTAGCATTAAATAAAATCACCGATACAACCGTCAATTCTATAAACAAATATATTAATTTAAATATCGACATTTGTAAATATAAACATGTACCTTTTCTAGTCGATACAGGCGCTGATATTTGCTTAATAAAAAAATCATTTATTCACGAGGATACCATTGTCTATCCTGACGCAAAATGTAAATTAAAGGGCATTTCAAACGAAATGATAGAAACCCTTGCTGAATGTGACGGAACGGTTCAATTTCCAAATGGAAAGACTATCGAAATAACTTTTCAAATAGTAGACGACAATATTCCAATAAATGCCTAAATGTACTATAAATTTTCAAAATTTATCGGTTGAAATACCTTTTAAATTAGAAACCTTATCATTAAAACTATTACCAAAAATTGAAATCGAGGCTTTGGATAGTATTAAAATTCCTCCTCGAAGTGAGAAAATCATTACACTACCAATAAATCTTCCCAATGATTTTGAATTCATTTGTCCTTCTCAAGAAGTGGTCTCCTCAGTCTTTATCGCTAACTCAATCCAGAAGGTTCATGGAAATTATATCACACTTCCAATTGTTAACCTATCAGATAAATGCAACAATATTCAAAATATGAAATTTTACATCGAACCAATTAACGATTATGAAATTTTTACTCTTCAGAAAAATAATGATCGATTAAACCAACGAATGCCTATTCTGAAATCTTCAATTAATTTTGACCATTTAAATAGTGAGGAATTAAATTCCATTATGCCTATTTTATCCGAATACAACGATGTATTTCATTTAGAGGGAGACATACTTAACACTACAGATGTTTTAAAGCACGAAATACGTGTTTTGCCAAATTCACCTCCGATTCATGTCCGTCCATTTCGTCAAGCCCATTCAACAAAAACCGAAATTCAACGGCAAGTAAACGAAATGTTAGATCAAGGGATCGTTCAACACAGCATGAGTCCGTGGAACTTTCCACTTTTGATAGTGCCGAAAAAATCGACAACGACGGAAAAGAAATGGAGAGTAGTCGTCGATTACCGCCGACTTAATCAAATCACCATCGACGATATTTTTCCTCTCCCCAATATATCTGATATTTTAGATAAACTCGGAAAGGCTCAATATTTTTCCACGCTTGATCTTCAAAGCGGATACCACCAAATCAAACTTTCTCCTTCGGACTTCCAGAAAACGGCTTTCAGCACCGACGAGGGCCATTATGAGTTTGTCTGTATGCCGTTTGGACTCAAAGGGGCACCTGCGACTTTCCAGCGAATGATCAACAGTGTGCTCAGCGGCCTAAATAATATAAAATGTCTCGCCTACTTAGACGATGTCGTGGTTTTTGGAGCCACACTTATAGAACACAATACCCGTTTGAAAGATGTACTAAAGCGATTTCGTCAGTATAATTTAAAGTTAAACCCTTCAAAATGCCACTTCTTGCGGCAAGAAATAAAATATCTGGGTCATGTAGTTACACCAAATGGAATTATGCCTGATGAAACTAAAATTATAGCCGTGAAAAATTTTCCTGTACCACAAAATCAAACTGAAATTAAATCATTTCTGGGGCTAGCTGGATACTACCGTAAATTTATTCCAAATTTCTCGGGTATTGCTAAGCCTCTTACTAACCTTTTGAAAAAGAATATAACGTACGATTGGAATTCAACATGCAAAGAAGCATTTGATTCGTTAAAAAAATCTCTCATTAGTTTTCCTGTTTTGCGAGTGCCAGATTTTACAAAACCATTTAAGTTGACCAGTGACGCAAGTAATTTTGCTATTGGATCAGTACTCTCACAAGAAGTAGATGGTTTCGATCTCCCCATTGCTTATGCAAGTCGTATTTTAAACTCAGCTGAACAAAATTATGGATCTACCGAAAAGGAACTTCTGGCAGCAATTTGGTCTATGTCACATTTTCGACCCTATTTATATGGGCACAAATTCGTCTTAGTCACCGATCATCGAGCACTTCTATGGCTCTACAATTTGGAAACACCAATGGCTCGTCAAATACGTTGGCAATTATGTCTTGAAGATTACGATTTTTCCATAGTTCATAAGCCTGGAACTTTAATCAAAAACGCTGACGCATTGAGTCGTATAAAATTACCGGATTGTTTCGCACTTACCCGATCTGCATCTAAAAGGTTCCATGAAAATCAAAATCAATCTTTAAAATTACCTAACAGACAAACTTTGGATGTACCCGAAAACCAAACAATAAATCTACCTAACAATTCAAATCCAATTATCCATCAAAATCAAAATACTCAAAAAATAAATGCTCCAATCGGTTTAGAACACCAAAGTCATGAATCCGAAAATCAAATAGTTCCGAGTACTTCAAAAACTCTCGAAATGAATAAAATCATAAATCCAATAGATCTAAACTTAAATGAAAATAATTTAAATGCAATAAAATATATTACCGACGATTCACAAATTCAACAACTAATAAATGAGTTTCATGTGTCACCATTGGGTGGACACCAAGGAGTATACAGAACCTTCTTAAGAATCCAAAAATATTACAGTTTTCCAAATATGTACTCTAGAATAAAAGATTTCATATCAACATGCACATCGTGTCAAATAAATAAACACGGTAAAAATACAAAAGAACCAATGAGAATCACTACAACTTCTGTTAAATCATTTCAAAAAGTATTTCTTGACATAGTTGGACCATTACCATCTTCATACAATAATAATAAATTCATTTTAACAATCCAGGACGATTTAAGTAAATTCTCTATTGCCCATCCTTTGCCTAATCATGAATCCCAAACAGTAGCACAAGCGTTCGTGGAAAAATTCATCTGCATTTATGGTATTCCGTGCGAAATTCTCACAGATCAAGGAGCCGATTTTATGAGTAATCTATTTAATAATATTTGTAAACTCCTCAAAATAAAAAAACTCTCCACCACAGCTTATCACCCTCAGACGAACGGTGCACTGGAGAGATTTCATAAAACTTTGGGGGAGTATTTAAGGAATTTCACACAATCTAATACCTCCAACTGGGACATGTGGCTACCTTATCTCACTTTCTGTTACAATACTACTCCTCATAGTTCAACAAAATATATGCCTTACGAGTTAGTATTTGGTTTTACACCGAACATTCCTTGTTCAATATCCAAGGAACCTGAACCTATTTACACCATTGATGATTATTGCCAAGATCTTAAATATAGATTACAAAATTCGTTCGCTATTGCAAGAGATAACTTACTTCAAACAAAAGAAAAATCAAAATCATATTACGACAGATCTTTAAATCCTTGCATATTTAAACAAGGCGATCTTGTATTAATTAAAAACGAAATAAACAAAAAATTAGATCCAGAATGGTTTGGTCCATATGAAATAGTCGAGGTTATTTCTCCGGAAGATTCCTCTGTAAAAATTGGTAGAACAACCAAAATCATTCACCATAATAGATTAAAATTATTTAAACAAAAGTACAATTGATTAAAATAAAACTTATGAATTCATATAAAATCATGTTTATTAAAATATTACTACGTAATTTTTATAAAATTAAAAAAATAAAATAAAAAATCTGTTTTTAGTTAAGGAAAATATATTTTTCTAAGGATTAAAAAAAAAAAAAAAAAAAATAAAATAAAAAAAAAAATTTATCGAAATCAAAATAAAAAATTTAGATTTAAAATAAGTTATGTATTAAATTGAGGATTTTATAATCTCAATTAATCAAATTAAAATTTAAAATTTAAAATTATAATTGTAATTACTTAAGTTATAACTTTAACTTTTATACAAAAGATTATCCACGGGATAACTTTTGATTTAAGCAGGGAGATGTAACGAACACTAGGTTTAACTTGTTTATATAAAATGTTAGACAACCCTGTATAAAATAAGTTGATATTATATACTTAACTTTTTATGATCTTTGAATATGTATTTATGTATTTAATTGTATATAACAAAATTTCGAGAAATATAGTTAAAATGTAAAATATGGTCATTACTGTTGTGACCGTCGTTTAATAAAAATATTAATAAAAATAATAAATAATTATAAAATCATAATAACAAACATTGTAATAAATAAAATTTAACAAAACTGAATTAATAATAATAATTTACCAAAATTGAACATAAAAATTAAAGTTGTTTAATTAAAAAGCCTTAACCCCGCTCGGCTCACAACATCCAAAACTCTTATGACAGCTGTAATTAGTAGTGCCGTAAATTGTTTGGGAGTAGTGGCATGAGCAATGTTTACGGTGTCTGTGTTTGTTTTTTCGGATGTTGGTATATCAAGGACAGTTTCATTGTCCAACGTTGCAGTATTTGCGATGAAGTAATGTTAGCATGGTGTCTCGCTCGGCATATACTACATCTAAATTTTGAATGGCATCATAGCTTCTTTTCAGCCACGAAGCTTCCTCTATCATTCACGGAGAGCACTAAAAAAAATTCGCAATTCCTTAGGAATCACTCCCTTCACCGGCAACTTGCTAACGTGTCACACAATTTATCTAAAAAATAGAAGATATTAGTTATGGTAGGAAATTCAATCTCATAACTGTGCTGAGCCCAATCATGTTTAGTTACTTGATTCAATTTGTTCACCAAAATTTGACTTAACCATGGATCACGTAATTCAGCTTGGTCACCTAAAACTTTAGCCCTCGTAATATCTCGTCGGAAACATCACGCATATGGCGGAGAGAATTAGTGGAAGCTTGTTTGATCGTAGGTTAATCCATAAACTGTTTCAGAAGCATGTTGAAGCACGCTTCATCGTAATTTGCTTCAGTTATCATGATACGTCGTACTAAAACCGCCGCTTTACCTGTTAGATGTTTAAAAGGGTACTACAGTTTATGTACCCGGAAAATGTTGGTACTGATAATGGCTGGTAATCAGTCTTTACATTCAAGGTTGTTACTTCATTTAAAAAAGATCGTTATTTGGCCACAAGTTCATTTAGGCTGTAAACAAGATTTCCAGGGTGTACATGCTTATCCAATATCAGCTCGGGTTGCATTAATTTTCAAAATATTTCGTTTCGATGATGTTTTGTAAATCGGCATTCTCAAGTAAATCTCCAAAAAAATTTCATTCGATTTGTAATCTTCCCATTCCTCAGTTAAAAGTTCAACTTGCACCTTGATACGTTCTATTGGTTCTTGAAGGAGACTGCAAATGCAGATGCACTTGGTTCACGTCTTTCTCAGTCACGCAATATAATATAGAGAGAATATTTCTGAAAGTTTACAATTTTATATTAAAAAACTTAGAATATAAATTTGAAATCACCTTGGATCGCTTTGGTTTTACTTCCTTTTTCTATGTAATAAGCAATCTCCCAATGCTTTATAGAAGTTGTTCAGTCAGTAAAAGAGGGAGAATAATTTAATTTTTAGCAAATTCCTTCCTAAATAATGGGCTGCCCTAGGTAGCTAAATGCAACCATACAAAAGAGCGTTAAATATTTAAATTTAAATAACTGCATTACAGAATTGTGCGCATTCTATTACATAATTATAACATTAATTTATAACTCTATTACAAAATTTCGTATAAAGTTTCGGTAAATGAATTTAAATCACCTTGTTAGTTGTCAAAAATTTGCAAACATTAAATAAGTTTGGACATCCAAACCGGATTACGTGAGATTCGCTTACAAGATAAGTATTTTACTATATTCAAAGTTAATTTATATAAATTCTTGCATTACAACAAATCTTATATTTTTAGCTCCGCATCTTTAACAGTGATGGGTTTCATATAACAGAGGAACAGGAAAATTATTTATAACTAATTAATTTTAATAAACTTTATCAAAGGTATTATTGTCGTATACCTTTCTGATGATATGGCAAATTCATCTTTCATTCACATTTTACTTACAATGTATTACAAAATGTGCATGAATGTGGTTTCTGTTGAGTTGAGTTCAAAAATATTTTAATTGAATTATATTTCTTCCGGGCTTGTTGTAAATATATACGTATAAATTCACAAGAATTGAAAAATAACATAAAATTACCTTTTGTATAGGTTTATGCACTGTGTACTGGATATTAATTTAAATATGAAAACATAAATTAAATTTGCATAATAACTGAAAAGTAAAAGTTATGTTATTATTTTTAATAGGTGTTTGAATTTCTTAAATTTTTATTTTATATCATATGCAATTTACATACATTTTACGTATCCTGTCAAGTATTTTATACATATAAACACTTTTGCAATGATTTGTTTGGGATAACCTGAGAATTTAATTTGACAAAAAATTTAAATTGCCCACACAATGAGTATGGGTTCAATTTTTTGGGCAGTACTGAGCAAAATTTAATGTGCAATTTAATTCTTGTTCTTCTATTCTGCTTAAAAAATATGAACATTAAGAAAAGATACCCGCATACGTAATTGAATCAAGCACAATGTATAAAGTCAATCCACTTAAATCAACAATACGATAAAGGTTACCGGTGGTATAACAATACCACTAAAACCCCATCTGATCGACATACTAACGGACAACGCCAACTATATATATATATATATATATATATATATATATATATATATATATATATATATATATATATATATATATATATATATATATATATATATATATATATATATATATATATATATATATATATATATATATATATATATATATATATATATATATATATATATATATATATATATATTATATAGATTAGGGCGACCCATTTTAGTATAGAGGAAATCTCATTTCTTGTTTTCTATCGGGCTCAGGGTGAAAAATAAATGTTTCTATTAGAAATTACCTTATACAAATTTTCAGGTCCATCGGACCACGTCGCTCAAATTGGTTTTTTGCACCAAGTAACACTAAAACGACACCTTGGTGACGTTTTCTCCTCTCTTTCACTTCAGCCCGTTCAAGTAATGCCGATTTAATATTTTCTAAGTATTTTTGAGTATGCCGAATCCAACGAAATGATAAAAAAGATGGTTGGCCTAGTAGAAAATTTGTGTTCTGGCTGTTTCTTGCAAAAAAATTAAAACTTGTGAGTTCCGGCTAATTTTTAAAATAGTGCCTATCATGTTTGACTAAATTTCACTATTTGTGGCTATAGAGCAAAGAATTACGAAAAAATGGGACCTTGCACGTCATCATAACTGTAAAATTAACAATTTCATAGTAGAAAAACGCCCAAAAGGTCGTTTTGCCGTGCATACGTACCTGTGAGAACACATCTACGAGTATTTTAGTGGAAGTACAAATCAAAATAAGTGTATTTCTGTGGAGAAAAATAAAGTGCAATTAAACTCTCATGTAATCGTTTTATGTGTACGCCTAGTTTTATGATATTACATTCCGATGACTCATGATGAGTAACGCATTTATTACGAATGTTGAAATTCTGTATAAAACAGGATGAAATTTGAACCAGCATCGTCTTTATTCGAATAATAAAATAAGTTTTATAAAATATTAATTGATTTTTAAGTTTGAAAATTTCATTAGATTTTCTGAAGTTTCTGAAATAGTTTTGGTGGTTAATAATCATGGAAAATAACGTACAAACCGCATGCTGGTTGATTGGTAAGTTTTGTCATTTAGTATTTTTATCCTCATATCTGATATTTTTCGTTGTATAATTTCATAGGTGAATCTATTGAAAATATACAAAAAGATAATCTTCCAACGAATCGAGACGTAATTAGACGATTCTTTCACAAACTGACAAATACTAGTATAAGTATGCAAGCTAGCACTGTTGCGGATAAGATAGCTACCATTTGGCAGAAAAATTTTATTTGGTAAGAGAAATATTATTAGAAAAATCATTAAATTACATGTCACATCGGAATCTCAAAATAAAATTATTTGGAGAAAAAGTGAAAAACCAAGTAAAAGGGAAGTTTTCTTACAAGATGGATGGAAACTAGAAAATTATTTACATACATTTTTTAATTTAAAATCAATTAATGGTGAGAGCCGGGAATTTCGCGGCTATTGGACGATAGTCAGACACATGTGCGTGGGAAGAAACTAGGAAATTATGGGAAAAGGAGCATACATCAGATGTTCAAGCAACTTGGCAAGAAATTGTTATGTTTTTACATAAAAGATGTCGTGCCCTTAAACCATTCAAGAAAACGAATAATAGTTCACGAGAAACACTTCAAAATTCTTTTGTAGCATCATTTGATCATAGTGCACCAAACAATTATTCATGCTTGTTATTTGATTGATTGATTGAATAGAATGTACGGCCAAGACTAAGCAGTTACATACACCACAATGTAGCGAGTTATCAACAGCAGCAACAACAACAACATCAGTATTTAGTTGAAGTTACATATCCCACGATAATTTAGCTGACTACACATAATGTAACATCATGCCATACACCAACAGTAACAACATACAAATCTAGCTGATTAGACATAATACAACAACATGCCATAATGCATCAAATAGCATGTCACGTTGTATGTCGTTTTCTTCGTTTTAGCTGATACTGCAAAACAGACAATTCTAAGAAACGCCACGAGCAACATGATACCACATTGTCTACATTAAATTATCTTTTTAAATTATTTTAAGATTCATTATTATTCGTGTACTCATTAAACAAACATTATAGTTTTTATAAATAAAATTGTTTTAAGTTGAAAATAAATTGTTAAAATTGCTCTGGATAAAATCCAGAGTTATAAAAAATAAAGAGTTTTCGACGTGAAAACTATAATTAGCACAAGACGGCACAATAATTTTTGTTTTCTGGATATAAATAATCAGCAATCAAGATCCTAAAAAATTTGTAATTGGTAAATTTCCTGAAATAAAACTTCATTATTATGAGTGGTTAACCATATCCTCCACCCATATAATTCACAACCAGCGATAACTATTTATTTAACTTAGAAGCTAACCAAACCCTTTACCAATTTACAGTCTCCCGAACAACCTAGAAAATAATTTAATTAAAGAAGTGCCATTAACCCCCAAAATACAAAATCTATCTAAGTACCCATTATGATTCCTACCTTGTCTGCTTCCATAGAAAGCCATGAAAATTTGCAAGCTTTCTGAACAAAAATATTAATAAGAATTAAAATTTAATTTAAACAAGAATCTGGTAACACTGTTGTTATGTAACTATATATAATTTCCCCTCTCCGATACTTCAATTTTCCATATAATCATATTCGTTTGATCTATTAAAACAATTTTATTAAACCAATTGACGTAAATAAAATTAAACCCCAAATATACAATTAAATTAAATTAAATTAAAACAAGGAAAATTAGAATTAAAATGAAATTAGAATTCGACCTAGAATTAAAAATTTGTAATTTGGGAAATAATGGAATTATATTATATTCCTGGCGACCGATTGAAAGAGCTTACAAAGAAGAAAACCCTTAATTACAAAATCAACTCAACCCGAAATTAAAATGGTTATGTGCAAATTACAATTTACCAGTTTCTAATAACAAAACTCAGTATTGTTAACTGTCCAATCAGGAAACTATAAAGGAAACTAATTATAAAGGAATATTAATATTGAACATCTCGGACGATTCTAGATTCTTAAATTTGAAGAGTAATTATCAATTACAACTAATTGCAGCCGCATTGATTGACTTTTAAACTAAAATTTTATTTTTAATTACAAAATAGTACGGCTTCAAAGATATTCTGTAATCAAAAAACTTCATTAGACCTAAATAAATTGGCTTAATCAGGAACTGCAATGAATAATAGTATTAATAATGCACACCTGATATCGAGGGATAACTCTGCTGCTAATCAAACTAAAATATAATAATTTATTACTCAGAAGCTGAATAATTGGATACAGGAATATTACTAAAATTAGTTAATCTCTGAAATCAAAATACGGCCGAAAAGAAGGCGAACAAAAAGACACAGCGCATGCATGTATGTAGGCTCAAGTAACCTGATTACGAAACAATATCTTCATACAAATGCCATGGAAATTCCCTTTTGTTAAGATTTTCCCCGACCCTACCCATCCATATCTAGTACATGCGGCGTGCACATAAACTTTGTTCATCCACCCTCCATCCCGATACCTTTCACTTTCAAGTCATTCCCCATTCAGAACTTCACTATTCTCCGCTAGGACATCTCTAATCCTTCGACTAAGTAGACAAAGTAGACAAATCCACGAAGACAAGGACATGAAGACAGACCCGTATAGGCAATGCCATGTAGCCAAAACCACATCGACAAAGCCGCGTAGACAAATGATCATGAACCTTCGATACCATTTAGTGATACGGGGAACCTCGCGCCTTTAGCGCGCTTTAGCAGATTTGCGACATCATGCAGGAGTTCCACGTGCTCTTCGAAAGTTCCGCTTATTATCAGGCGGTCGTCCAGGTTAACAAAAATTTGAGCATGTAGCTCATGCGGTATAACCCGATGCATTAATGGCACGACCGTTAATTGATATAACAGTCGGCAGGGGACGGAGCAGGCTGTCCTATCCCTTGACCCCACGTCCAACAGAATTTGCCAGAAAGCGTCTTTAAGATCTAAACTCGAGTCTTGCTTAGGATAACCATTTTCATCGTCACCTCGTTGACTTTTCTTATGGCCAGACATAGTCGGATTTGAGAATACGACTGCTCTCCTTTAATGACACCCAAGGACAAAGTCCTGTCAATCTCCTTGTACATGTCTGCTTGTACGTCTGTCTGCTTAGCATTTCAGTAGTGTGTTTGAATAAATCAGTTTTGCCCAGCTCAATAAGAGAAGAAGCCGCGAATTGTTCAATTGCCTTTCGTACTATTAATTGCTCTTCGGAAGTTAGTTCGTGTTTTAGGAACAAATATTTCCCTGTAGAACTGGCGTTCATCTCTGAAATGGCCTTGGGTTCACGCAATAATATGGTGTCCGAATTGTTTTATTTGTTATAAGATATTGAAAATTCAAATAAACGCCAGAAAGCAACGCCCAAATGTAGCTGTTGGCTTGGGTTTAGAGATATTTGCAAAATAACGCCACAAGTTGTTCCTGCAACGTTCACATTAGCTTTAATATAACCCAAAATGAATGCTTCATTTTCATTTGCTGTTCAATGGTGGTAGGAAAATTAACGAATTTAGTTTTTGTGAATTTAAATAATGCTCCAAACCTTAACCGTGGACTGAAATATTTTCCTCGCTATCAAGCAACCTAAGATATTGTTTACCACAGATCATGACCTGAGCATATGGCCTGCCATCGCCACCATCGAAAATAATGGATTCTGCCGAATTTTTCTTTAATTGTCTACATATGGTCCAATACCGAAACCATCTTGAAGTTCTGGTAGGGGTTGAATGTCTTTTCTTAGATGGTACTTTTGCGGACGATGTACAAGTGACGTTATCGGTTATGGTTTGCTTTGCCGTTGGAGGCGTTTGTGAAACTCGGAATCTACGTTGGTACTTACTTCTTCCCGCAATAGAGCAACTCGTGGAATTTGTAGGGGGCAGTTATTTATTGATATATAACTGGACTTATACAGATCAAGACGGTTCCACTTTTCCGTGAGCTCAGAATTCCACCATTAGGATATTTATACGTTTTTAAAGAGTTGAAAATGTTTTTTATTCGCAGTTATAGTTGTCACAATCGTGTAATACATACTTAGAACATGAGAAATCCTAACATCTTTGCTAGTGCTGGTTTTATATATTACCAAAGCATTTAATACTTCTCACAATAGAGCGCAAATACCAATTCCAACGTGAATTACAAATTTGGCTGTCTAATATTGGTATTGAGCAATATTTTACGTTTTTTCCAATCCTCGAAATAGTTGTTAAAGTCAATTTCCGGACTAATCTCCAATGCGCGTAGCGATTCACGTTTAATGTCTTCAATTGACTCAAAACGGTTTCCCCGGAGCGGTCGTTTGAGTTTGCTGAACAGCCAGAAGTCACACGGAGCTAAATCAGGCCGTATCAGAATACGGTGGTTGCGGAACGATAGGGATGGAATTTTTCAGTATGAGAAGGTGCATTATCGTGGTGCAAAAACCAAGAGTTGTTGACTCATAATTCCGGCCTCTTTTCACGAATAGCTGCGCGCGCACACGACGCATAACACTCAAATAGTATTCCTTGTTGACAATTTGGCCGGCCGGGAGCAACTCAGAGTGCACCACACCTCGATAATCGAAGAAAACTGTCAACATCACCATGATTTTTGACTTGCTTTGACGTGGTTTTTTCGGCTTCGGCACACCTTTGGCACGATATTCGGCCGATTGATCGTCTGTTTCCGGGTCGTAAGCATAAATCCAAGACTCATCGCCAGTTATAATACGTTTCATGACATCCTGGTAGTCGGAAAGCATTGTTTCACAGACGTCAACGGAACGTTGTTTTTCCAAAACCAATCGTGCTTTCACTTTTCTTAGGCCCAAATGATCTTTCAAAATGGTTTTCACTGATCCTTTTGATATTTCAACGATGCCAGTAAGGTCTCTGACTGTTATTCGTCGATTCTCGAGCACAAATTCCTTGATTTTATTAACGTGTTGTTCATCAGTTGATGTTGATGGCCATTCAAGACGTGGTTCGTCGTCAACACGTTCTCGACCCTCTTTAAAGAATTTGTACCAATCAAAAACACTTGCTCGCGACATACAATTATCACCGAAGGCCTTTTGCAACATTCTGAAAGTTTCGGCACCACAAAATTGATTCCGCACACAAAATTTAATGGAACTTCTTTGTTGAATAATTTCGCTCATTGTAAGAATCGCCGAATGCACTTTTTGTACATCAGAAAGACAAGCGTATACTAAACACTAATGATTATTTTGATGTGATATTTGGCACAGATGTCACTGACAGTTATACCAACATAGAAAAAAAAATATTTCGACGAATGGTTTTCCGCGCAAAATTTAAATTAAAAAGTCTTACTACTTTTTGCCCTCAGTATAATTTAAGCTTGTAAAGTTAATATTATTTTTTAAATATATAATATTAAACTTTAGTTTATTAGATACCCAAGCTTACATTATTAATGTTTTAATTAATTGTACGCGTTACATACTTACTTTACGAGACTTAACAAATTAGTGCCGATATTTAATATTTAACGCTTTAAAGAATTTTGTTGACTACTGTTTTTCTTAACCTTCGAACAAACTTTAGAAAATATTTGATTACCGTTACCACCAAAACGAACCAGTTTGTTCTAGGATAGTATCAGGATACGATACATCGAGTTGGATATTTTATTTTGGTGCAAATAACTTACTTTACATTTTTGATTAATGGAAATTCAACCGAAAACTAAACTTGGGACGACTAGCGATCGTAACATGCTTTTAAACCATTTAGCTGCTCTTGTATAAAACAGGATGATAATGGCGTGTTCCTTGTTAACATTTTCAGGGCACGATGGAACCTGTGATTCATCGTCGTCGATAATTGAATTATTAGAGTTTGTGCGGGAACCCGGGCATAACCAAATTGCAGATTTAGTGTTACGGCCCTGGACAATTTCGTCCGTGATTTCAACACATTTTACGTAGAAAATTTTCTTGCACGTAACACATTTCATATCAGGCAAACGATCCCTAGTGGTGCTTTTTGTATATACTACACAGATTCCCGACATGATTTCACTCACAGTTTCGACAGTTTTTTACGGCAAAACGGACAAATGTCATAAAATCCATTACCTATTTGATAAATAATGGATTTAAATAATCACCCAATAACATTAAATAAACTATGTTTTATAATTATAATGAATCATAAATGTGAAATAAAATTAAATATTAAAAAAATAATTTAATAAACAAAACAATAAATAATTCAATAAATTATAAAAATAATTATAAGCTTAGTGTATATCACAATGTTTTTAATTAGAGCGCTACAACCAAATTTTTGATGATACAAATGGTGGCGTATTACATCACAAACAAACACCACTTCATACCATTGATATCAATTGGTTGTTAATGTATATGTAGGTCATTTAAATTTTACGCTACGAGTACAAATAGTCCCGTTCGAGGAAAAAACCAAAACACATTTTGTTTTTATATTTTACTGGGTCATTTAAACTTTGAAATGAGAAAACGAATAGAAAACAAAACAAAAACACGAAATACACACGTACACACAAAAAACATATTATTCTTCGGCTATGAATTTACTATGAAATCGTAAACCATATTAAATACAACATGGGGAAAAATATACGAATATACGAACTACGAACGAGTAGACATAAGATCGTCAATGAATGCAACATACAAGAGTTATCATTATGAATCCAAACAATTATTCATGCTTGTTATGTAAACAACGAATTTTGCCGAATTTTTGGCTATGACACCAACGCAAAGAATGGAAAAGTCGAGAAAATTAGGATTGTGTCAAAATTGTTTAAAAAGTCGTCACAAAAGTTTCACTTGTATAATTGTAATGGCAGACACAGTGGATTAGTTCATGTCGATGAATTTAAAAACGCAAGTGCAAATGAAAACCGAAGTTTGAATCAAGAAGTTGGGGAGACAAATCAACTTATTTATGCAATGGAAATGCGGAGATCAAAATCAAGTTTTGTTGTCAACTGCAATAGTTTTAATATCCGATAGTAATGGTTATTTCCATTCATTTAGATAATAATTGGACTCGGCTTCACAAAGCAATTTCATCTCTGCAAAATTAGCAAATAAACTGTCTTATCAATTTAAATGCGAGGACGCATCTATATAATATTAAAACAAATATAAAGCATAAAATCAACGCATTGATTAAATCACTATCGTCACAGTTTTTTGATATGGAGTTTTTCGTTGTGTCTCAACTAGCTAATCGCATATCACATACATTTATAAATATTGAAAATTGGCGCATACCAAAAACATGTAAACTCGCTGATCCAACGTTTAATGTTCCGGGAAAAATCAATTTGTTATTAGGAGCGGAAGTGTTTTACAAGATTATTATTCAAGATCAATACCAGGTTTCAAATGATACCCCTATATTGGTTTATACCAGATTTGGTTGGATTGTAGGAGGCGGAATTGACATTAAATGAAGAAAACAAGATTGATGATTTAATTCAAAAGTTTGGGAAATTGAGTCTCATGATAATAAAAAATTAATGTCATTAGAAAAAAAAAATTGTAAAGATTTATATGAAACCAGTTATCAAAGAGAGAGAGATAGAGAGAGAGAGAAGAGAGATACGTCGTAAAGTTACCATTTCGTGAGCCAATTCAAATTTTGGGAGATTCTAAAAAGGCAGCATGTAAACGATTACAATATTTAGAAAAAAAGTTAAACAACAATTCAGATTTTAAGGCGGTCTAATGGTTGGTCCAGTTGTTCAACAAGATCTGTGCTCAATAAAACTTAGATTTCGAAAATTTGTATAAACTTTTACCACAGATGTGGAAAAGATATGCAGACAAATTAACGTTTGTGATGATCATACTCGATATCAAAAGATATTATGGCGAGAAAATGAAACTGAACCGATTCAATTGTACGTCATATGCACCACATTTGGCGACGAAAACTATGTTACAATGAGCACTCGATAAAAAATGTTATTATCCATCATCTTCCAAGGTAACAATTGATTGTTTTTACGTGAACAATTTACTGTCGGGTAGTGATAATATTCACGAGGCATTGGAGATACAAGTTCAGCTGATCAAGATGTTTAAAGGTGCGTGAATGACACTGCGTAAGTGGTCATCGAATACGAATATGTTGTTGCAGCGTATTCCAGTAAGAGATCAGGAACCAGTAAACGAATCCAATGATACTATTAAAACTTTGGGTTTGATTTGGAATGCCAAAAATGATTCTTTTATTTTTATTATTGCACAAACTGATATAAAATCGCAAACAACGAAACGAGAAACTTTGTCGTCAATCGCGAAATTATTTGATCCGTTGGTACTCATCGCTGGTAATGATCACAGCGAAAATATTAATGCAGTAAATATGGCTTAGCCGAATAAAATGAGATGATCAACTTCCTGATATTATACAACTTCCATGGAATAATACAGATCAAGGGAAAAGTTATTGGTGTTGATTTGCAGACGCGTCAAGCAGTGCATATGGGGCATGTGTGTATATTCGATCAATTAATAAACATGGTTACATCCATTCCATGTTTGGAATTGAATGCAGCGTTATTGTTGTCAATTCTTGTTAAAAAGGTGATAGAGTCAATGAACATTAATGTTAATGAAATATACTTGTGGTCGGATTCTACAATTATATTGTCATGGTTAAAGTTGGCTCCATATAAATTAAAACCCTATGTGACCTATAGGATTTGCGAAATTCAAGAAATCACATCACACATGAACTGGCGACACGTTGATTCAAAAAACAATGCCGCAGATATAATATCACGTGGAATCATGCCTAATGAATTGAAAAATTGTACTAGTTGGTTTGACGGTCCTCCATTTTTACATCGATCAGAGAACGAATGGCCTCCACATGTCAAATCGGAATTAAAATTGCCAGAAATTAAAACGGAACAATTAATGTTTTTGAATACTACATCAATTGAACCAAACGAAAAGGAGAATTGGTCCGTATAATTCAACAGTCAGAATTTAAGGATGAAGAATATTCACTACAGGCGAATTTTTAAATCAAGGAAAACAGAAAAACTAAAATCGTTATTATGTTTTATCGTCAATGATGGGTCACTTAGAGTGGGAGGTCGTTTAAAAACAAGTTCATTACAATACGACCAGAAACATCCATACATTCTTCCAAATCATCATTTTACGGAAATTTTAATTAAGTATGAACATATTGTTAATTTACATAGCGGAATTCAACAGACTTTAGCCACTATTCGTCAAAAATGCTTGATTTTAAATATTAAAAATTTAGTAAAAAACATAATAACGGGTGATTTTTTAAGAGCTTGAGAACTTTTTTTTAAAAAAAAACGCATAAAATTTGCAAAATCTCATCGGTTCTTTATTTGAAACGTTAGATTGGTCCATGACATTTACTTTTTGAAGATAATTTCATTTAAATGTTGACCGCGGCTGCGTCTTAGGTGGTCCATTCGGAAAGTCCAATTTTGGGCAACTTTTTCGAGCATTTCGGCCGGAATAGCCCGAATTTCTTCGGAAATGTTGTCTTCCAAAACTGGAATAGTTGCTGGCTTATTTCTGTAGACTTTAGACTTGACGTAGCCCCACAAAAAATAGTCTAAAGGCGTCAAATCGCATGATCTTGGTGCCCAACTTACCGGGCCATTTCTTGAGATGAATTGTTCTCCGAAGTTTTCCCTCAAAATGGCCATAGAATCGCGAGCTGTGTGGCATGTAGCGCCATCTTGTTGAAACCACATGTCAACTAAGTTCAGTTCTTCCATTTTTGGCAACAAAAAGTTTGTTAGCATCGAACGATAGCGATCGCCATTCACCGTAACGTTGCGTCCAACAGCATCTTTGAAAAAATACGGTCCAATGATTCCACCAGTTTACAAACCACACCAAACAGTGCATTTTTCGGGATGCATGGGCAGTTCTTGAACGGCTTCTGGTTGCTCTTCACTCCAGATGCGGCAATTTTGCTTATTTACGTAGCCATTCAACCAGAAATGAGCCTCATCGCTGAACAAAATTTGTCGATAAAAAAGCGGATTTTCTGCCAACTTTTCTAGGGCCCATTCACTGAAAATTTGACGTTGTGGCAGATCGTTCGGCTTCAGTTCTTGCAGGAGCTGTATTTTATACGGTTTTACACCAAGATCTTTGCGTAAAATCTTCCATGTCGTCGAATAACACAAACCCAATTGCTGCGAACGGCGACGAATCGACATTTCACGGTCTTCAGCAACACTCTCAGAAACAGACGCAATATTCTCTTCTGTACGCACTGTACGCATTCGTGTGGTTGGTTTAATGTCCAATAAAGTAAACTGAGGGCGAAACTTGGTCACAATCGCATTAATTGTTTGCTCACTTGGTCGATTATGTAGACCATAAATCGGACGTAAATCGCGAAACACTTTTCGAACCGAACACTGATTTTTGTAATATAATTCAATTATTTGCAAGCGTTGCTCGTTAGTAAGTCTATTCATTATGAAATGTCAAAGCATACTGAGCATCTTTCTCTTTGACACCTTGTCTGAAATCCCGCGTGATCTGTCAAATACTAATGCATGAAAATCCTAACCACAAAAAAATCACCCTTTACATCGATGTTTACCTTGTTTTCGATGGAAACCAAGGTCATTAAATCAATTGATGAGTGGCAAAGAAAAGAAACGTATACCAAGGTAATAAATGCATTTTTGTTTGTTTTACAACAAAGGCTGTACATTTAGATGATGTCGAAGATTCTACGTCGGATGCATTTTTAGCCTGTTCAAAGCGAATTTTTAGCAGAAGAGGAAAGAGCGCTCTACCAAAGGTAAATTCAAAATTTTTGCGTGAATCAGGGTGTACAATGGAACTTTATTCCACCAAGAACGCCTCATTTCGACGGATTGTGGGAATCTAAAGTAAAACACATATGAAACGCGTAATTGGTCCTAGGGTGATGACATTGGAGTTTTTGTACACTTTGGTGATACAGATTGAAGGTGTAATGAATTCAAGGCCAATATCTGAAATGTCTTCTGATCCAAATGATTACCTGGTGATAATGGATTCATTATCACCAGGTCATTTTTTGACTGGGAAACCAATTAATACAATTCCGGAACCAGATATTAGTGAAATATCTTCAAACCGATGGTCGCAATGGCAACAAATCACTCAAATGGTATAACAGTATTGGAAATGGTTTTATTTGGAATATTTATATTCATTACAACAGCGCGGCAAATGGCGATCATCTCAGCCCAATTTAGAAGACAATGATTTAGTCATTATCATGGATGATAACAAGCCCAGTACACATTGGCTTTTGGCAAGAGTCGAACAGAGTGTGATGTGTGCAAATTCGAACTCAAAATGGAATAATTAAGAGAGGTGTTCGGGTCGTTGTAGTATTTAATATTTGTGGCTTACCACTGATGAGGGCTCACAAATAGATTAAATGGTTTTTGTTTTACAGCTGTCCCGTTTATTATGTTTTCTTTGATATTTATACATTGATTTTGTTTAACTAATCATAATTAACAATTATAATTTTATACATATCTTATAAATTATTATATGTATGTAATGTATGCAAATAAAATAATTTTGCTTATCAATCAAAATATTACACGTGCCGTGACAGGTTTATTTGTGCGTACAACTTATTTCATAAGCAGACGACGAAATATAAAAATACTTAGAATAAGCAAAATTACTAAAATTGAAAATATTATTTTGTTTACATTGTTGAGTCTCAACATTCTTCGGGGCCGTGCTTTCTAAGTTATAGGCTTCGATCTGTGGAGGTCTCCTTTTGGTTCGGCATTTGTAGGTAATAAAGGCGATTATGCTAAAAGCAATAATTGCATAGAGAAGAGAATAATGATGAATGTCATGGTGTGATACTGGGAGCTGCTCTGCTTGTATCTGTTGTATTCGCTTGTGCAGCTCAGTTATGTCATCCGCTAGAGTTGAGTTTTCCAGTTTAATTGAGTAGTATTGGCGCCTATCCATCCACTTCATCGATAGGTTGAATTTCGGTAGATATGACGGGTCAATTACGGTTTCCTTGTAGATGTTATATATTTTTAGAAAGATTGACTCTTTCTTTAAAAAGCATCCGCCTTTAAGAGAAATTATTCCATTGTGTGGTAGTGATACTGCTACGAAATCTCCATCACAGGCTTTAGTAGCCTGCCGCTTTTGACCGATTGAGAAAATCCACTTATTGTTTCTCAACTTTATCCATGTATCTTTTGGAATTTGCGATACCCTTTTTACAATGTGGCAGTTGAATGGTTGTTGTGATGCCAATAAGCCTAATTCACATATAGAATTGTTGTTGTATGCGGAATGAATGGGATGTAGCAACATACAAATATATTTGCTGCTGCTATGCTTGCAATGGCTAAACTCGTCCTTTGTCATCATGTAACATTCATCACGATGTATGGAGGTAACCAAATAGTCCATTGATGCATGAATGAAGATTCCTTCGATTGTAGGAAGAGGTGTAGGTTTAAATACTTGATATTTCGCTGTGTTCATCAATGGAATTTTTAATTCAAAAATCAAATATTGACCACTTAGTTTTCCTCTTCATGGCATGATTTGATACAGGCTCAATAATTCATAGTTTTCATTTTGTGAGGGCAGCAGAACGTTTGGGGCACATGCTGTTTTATATCTTGAAGTGCCTTGTTAAGTTGATTTGGTGGTAGGATTAAAGTGCTCACTGCTTTGTTGTTCGAATTTAAAAGGACATAAATTCGTTTTTGCTGAGTTTCTTTGAAGTCGAGCATCAGAAGAAGCTTGAAAGGTTAAAGACGTCAATTTTTGACTGTTGTTGATGTCACCTAATGCAGAACTTATTTGTTGTGTAATAGCTTGCCAATGACGTCTATTGTCTTCATCAGTTCGATTTAAGATGTTTAAAGTTGCGTCAGCAATAGATGATTGAGTCATGGATATCACTAAAATGTGTTGTTGATTTGCCAAATTGCCAACGATATTTAGGATCTCACTTTTACTTCTCCTTTCTCTGTAGTGAAGTATTGCGTTCTTGTCCTCGATTTCAGTTACAATATGCATGAGCTGAGTGTTGATTACAGAGCATATCTGATAATTGTCTTCAGCTGTTTCAATGCAAAGTTGATCCATGTTCCTTGCCAGATTTCTATATGCTATCAAATCTGAATAGTAGGATGTGAGGTTGAAGTAAACTACTATTTTCCACTGCTGATTGGTGAATCGGAGATTTCCTAAATTTTCTAGATACAGCCCAGGCTGGTGACTAAGAGTGGTGATGTTGTACATCAGCTGTTCGGTCGAGGACACTGGACTCGGCAGTGTAGTGATTTCCACTAAACATAGTAGAAGTAATGGTAGAGCTATGAGATTGGTGGCTTTAGGAACCTTGGTACTGGAGTCATTCGCTGACTTATTTTGCAACTTCTCGGTGTCGAACGGTAGGACACTTACTTTGGTAATGGGTCTTTTGAATATGGAACCATTCCCTCCTTTTACTGTGACTACCCTAGTCAAACCATCACTGCCAGGATGTACTCGTAGATCAATGATTCCAAAGGCCAGTTTGTTGGCGGTAAGTTGTTATCTTTTATTAAAACAATGTTGTCTACTTTTACCATTGTCTATTTGGCCAGCATTTCCAAAAATCTTGAACCATTTTTTGTAGTAATCTCCATCGATGATTGACAGGAATGGTTTCATTCAGCATGTTCGATTCTGGGATAGTTATTAGTGAATCACCAACTAAAAAATGTGCCAGTGTTAATATCAACGCATATTGATCAGATGAAACTGTTGTAAGTGGCCTTGAATTGAGGCATGCCTCTATCTGTGATGTAACCGTTGCTAATTCTTTATATGTAAGGGTTGTGTCTCCAATTACCCGTTTAAGATGGAATTTTAGAGATTTCACTGCTGCTTCCCAAAGTCCCCCAAAGTATGGTGCAGACGGTGGAATGAAGCGCCACTGAATCCCAATTGTTATAGAGCTTTTTTGATTATCCTTTTCAAGCAGTGCCCGGCTCCAACAAAATTGGTTCCATTTTCGCTGTAAATCCGTATGCAAAGACCTCTTCAAGCCAGAAATCTCTCAAAGGCCGCGATAAAGGCTGCACTGGTCATATCGCTGACAAACTTTATATGTAGTGCTTTGGTAGCTACGTATCCTTTGTATGACTTGTTCCCACGTCCTTTAGAAACTCTTAGTGAGATCAGTCCGGCGTAGTCAACTCTTGTGTTCGTAAATGGACGTGATGGCATGACTCGTGCTTTGTTAAAGCATTTAACCGATTACACGTGATGCATTTTGCTATCTTCGTACGTATGCTGCTCTGCCGTTCGTGATCCAATATTTGTTTCTAAGATGTGACAGAGTTAACTGAATCTCCCCATGCAATGTTTTTACTTGAGCATCTTTGATTAGTAGCTTTGTGCATCTATGTTTTGGAGGCAATATCTTTGGATGTCGGGTATCATAGTTCAGGTTACAATTGGTTATTCTTCCCCCTACTCTTAGTATTTTATGTTCATCAATAAATGGATTAAGCGAAAGGAGCTTGCTTTTTCTTGATACTGAGCCTTCTTTGTTAATCTGCATGAATTCATTCTGGAACTCCGCGTGTTGAATTATTCTAACCAGCTCGCTGTAGGATTCATTAAGTTCTTCAGCAGAAAGTTGGCAATCCGGGAACCTGTTTTTTCAAACATTTATCTATAAACCGTCAATGCGACCTATTTTGTTCATGTTTGAAAACCGTTCTATAATCTGTACAACCGGACTGACTGTTGTTGATGTTGCAAGTGTAACCAATTGTTTAGTTTCTAGTGGGTGATCATTGAGTCGGTCCAAAAGAACGAAGTTGTTTTCGGAATTTGAATTGCTTCTTTAATTTGGTACATTAGTTTAGTGAGCAGCAACGCCCCACAAAGCTCAAGACGAGGTAGTGAATGCGAGAAGCCTCACAATAGTAATGCCTTCTGAATTTGTAGTAAACTGAAGTAAACGACAGCAGCATAGGCCTTTTCGGAGGCGTCGCAGAAACCATGAAGTTCTGTTATATTGTTCTCCTCAAAATGGATCCAATGGAATAAATATTTCTTCCAGGAGAGGTAGCGAATCTTTAAATTCTTGCCATTGTGTTGATTTGAATGACGGAAGTTCTTCGTCCCAAGATAGGCCTGCTAGCCAGATTTCTTGCATCATCAGTTTAGCTACAACTGTTATTGATGCCAGCCAGCCTAATGGGTCAAAAAGTTTTGCACTATCCGAACGTAGGTTTCGTTTAGTAGTCTTGCCAGGTGCGGATTGAGTGACGATGAAACCGAATGTGTCCGTTGCTGGATTCCAGTGTAGTCCAAGAGTTTTAATTGTGACATAAAGCTTGAATTCGAATTGATTTTAATTCCCTAGATACACTGGTGTGGATTCCAAGAGAACTGTGTTGTTCGTTGCCCATTTTCTTAACGTAAATCTACAGCAATTCAGTAAATCAATGGTTTGTTTTTGGTTGATTAAGACTTCTTCCAGTGTATTTTGCCCAGGAATTAGGTCACACACGTAGAAATCATTTAAAACTACGTTGGACGCTATAGGATAGTTGGTTGTTCATCGATGGCCGGCTGTCGTAGTGACTTCACCGCTAAATAAGTTACTGCTGCTGTTCCATATGAGACGGTGGAACGCTTAAACTCCTGAAATTCTTGTTGCGAAGACTCTCTCCATAAAATACGTTGATAGTTCTGATCATCTTCATCAACGGCGATTTGTCTGAACATTTTTTCGATATCAGCCGTATGGACGTATTTATGCTTCCGCCAACTTAATAGTATGGATAATAAATCCTGTTGAAGAGTAGGACCCGTCAACTTTACGTCGTTTAGCGATGTACCTGTTGTGGTTTTGGCAGAGCCATCGAAACCTACCCTCAATTTCGTAGTTGTGCTCGAATCCGTTAGAACTGCATTATACGGCAGGCAATAGTAACCAGTTTCAGTAGCTGTTTCAGCAACTTTTATGTGTGCCAAAGCGATATATTCATCCACGAACTTCTTATATTGAATGCCAATGTTTGGATTTTTGGCAAGTTGTTTTTCTACTTGTATTAAACGCGCCATGGCGACCCTTTTAGAGCATCCCAGTACAAATGAATCTTGACTACGTAGCGGCCAGATTTGAGACGTTTGTGACTGGTCGCGAATATTTTTTTCACACTGTAGTTCTTCTTTGGTGAATGCTCGTTTACGAGGCACCCCCTCTATTTCCCAAAAGCTTCTCAGCTGTTTATCTATATCAACTGCTCTTGTTGTCATTGATTGTATTACTGTTGAATTGTGACAATCGACTGAGGCACGGCCTAGGAATATCCAGCCTAGTTTGGTTTGTTGGGTTATCGGTTTGTCAGATAAGGCCTTTGCTACATTACTCATTAAAATTTCACCATAATAGTCCCCACCCAATATAAGTCGATTGGGTCAGGACTGTAAAATGTTGTTCAATTTCATGGGTCTAAAGGCTGCACTGGCATATCCCGCGTTATGTTTTTGAATACTAATGCTTTATGACTAAGCAAAATTTGGATGGAAATCTGGGTTTCAAGGTAAATTCAACTTTTGAGTTCGCCAGTCCAGCCTTGTTCTACATACGCTGCGGTTTTTTTAAATTTTAATCTCTGGCAGGCTTCTTCTGTAATGAAGGTTGCTTGAGACCCAGGATCTATTAGCACACGAATCAGGTCATTGCGAGTACCAGAAAACGCTTTCACTAAGGCGGTTCCTATTAAGATGCATTTGCGATTCCATGCATGTGTTACTTGTACGTTTGTATTGGCTGGTTTTTTATTTTCTGGTGCAGATCGTGAACTATTATTAATATGCAGCAGGCTGTGATGTGAACCTTTGCATAATTCACAAATTTTATTGCATGGGAGTTTGTGTTCTGGAAGCAAGCATCGTCGGCACACTGGTTTATAATATACGGCTTTACTTCTTTCGATCTGTGGTAAATTTTGGAACTTCTTACATTCCGGAAGATTGTGCTCACCCCAGCAAAGGCTGCATTTATCTAGTTTTCTGGCTACATCAATATTTACAGTCTTAATATATGAACTTGTTTGTTGGGTTATTTCCTTTTTTATACGTTTTATCTCGGGATAGTGCCCCCAGAGATTGGAACCTTACTTGTAGAAAGGCTAGAAAATCGTTGACTGTTTGAAGTTTCTTCGGGTTCTTCAATGACGTATAAGCGATGAGTTTCCCTGTCCAGTTTTCTCATTAGAATGTTCAACAAGATAGCACCTCAAGAATCTGTATTTATTCCTTGGTTCTTGATGGTATTCAAACATTCCAGTGCATTATCATGTAATATCTTTAGACCACCATAGAAGTGTGGTATTTCAATCCTCGGAAGCTTGATACTGGGCCTTTCTTGACTTTGGTTCGGAGAATCTTTATTGGCAACGTTTTCTATTTTATCTTGAAGATAGATGATCGTAAACTCATAATCTTGCTGTATATTCTCGTATGTTGCTTGGCTAAAGTATTCGTTGTCAAGCTCTCCATCAATTGTATTTTCAATAATCTCTTCATGATTGTTGGTAAGAGAGATCCATAAGTCGGTTAGAAGTTTGATCTTCAACTCGTAATACGTTCTTGAGTACTGTACCGCATCCTTAATTTGAAGTATGGTGTTAATATTTGTTTGAAATATTTTAGCCTTGGCGTGTTGTATTTTATAGCGCCTCTGCTGTCGTTGATCGTCTACTTGAACCACCTTTGGATCAGGTTCGCCTGGTTGTTAGTCATCTGATTTCTGATCATCTGAGTTAGTCATTTTTCTTCATCTCCTGCTGCATTTTTCCTGGATTCCACTAGTGTTTTTTTTGTTTCCTCGAACGCTTGTTTGACTTGATCGTAGAAATGTTGTTTAATGTACGGATGATCTTCTGGAAGAATGTGTACTAATGCAGCATCGGTGGTTGAAAATTTATCGAAGAGTAGCTGCAAATTTGTGAGTTTTTGTCAGAATGTTGTTTGGTTTTCTGGCAGCTCCATCTTGCCGGTTGGAGTTTGTTCACACAAAACTTTTACGGTATCCATGTTTTTTTAGATTGATTAATTTCGAATATGTTTTTATGGCGTATCTTTAAGCGTTGTTCTTTTTAGCTCGAAGGACCAATGTTCGTTTCGTTGTAGTATTTAATATTTGTGGCCTACCACTGATGAGGGCTCACAAATAGATTAAATGGTTTTTGTTTTACAACTGACCCGTTTATTATGTTTTCTTTGATATTTATACATTGATTTTGTTTACTTAAGCATACTTAACAATTATAACATAAATTACTATATGTATCTAATGTATGCAAATTCAATAATTTTGCTTATCAATCAATATATTACACGTGAGGTGACAGGTGCATTATGTGCATACATCATATTTAATAAGCACAAGACGAAATATAAAAACACTTAGAATAACCAAAATTACTAAAGTTGAAAATATTATGTTACTTACGTTGTTGAGGATCAACAAGAGGAATCACCAAATTGACCAAGCTTCCAATAAAAAATATTGATTAATTTTTATAAATTTACTGAATTTAAAAAGAATCCGTTGCAAACTACATATTAATCGTTGCAAGGTGGGGTGTATGTTTTAAATCAATTGAGATTATTGTAGAAGTTAATATTTATAAAATGAATTTCTGTCAGTAATCTGACCTAACATGAATACTAATTAACTTAGTTAACTTTGGAATAAAAGAAAAAACAAAACTTACTTCCTTAACAAATTCAGTATTCACAAACGCTTAATGCGTAAAACAACATAAAATAAAAATTGGTGTAACTATAATTTAAAAACATCAAAGTTTTTTTTATTAAAATAAAGTATATCAAATAATTACAGTCTACTACGAAAGGAACAATTATAACCGAAAGAACAAATATTACTTTAAAACACCGTTAATCCGCCGGAAATTTCGAAGTTTCACTTTACAAATTTATAAAATTATCTAGATTCGTCAACGTAATTGCCAAACACAAATAAAGTCTATCAGAAATGACTTCCATTGCCATACTTTAATAATTGACTATCAGCTCAGAGATTGTCGGTAATTCTATTGACTCAAAAATTCGGTAGAGTTATTTAAAAAAATGTTGTTGAGACTCCTTTACATCATTAGAATTTGCAACAACATTTATTTGAAATAATCCTATTCAACCAATTTCTAAATTACAAAGACCGTTCTTTGTATTAACGTTAAACAAAAATGTCAGCCAGTATTTAAAGGTAATTATTTTATGGGAGATTTAATTGCGGAACGTATAAAATGAACCAACTAAGCTAAGCTTCATAAGAAAGTTTTGGTTTATCCATTACCTTCCTTTTGAGATGCAAACAATTTTATTTTGTTCCCCAAATAAAATATTAAAATAAGATAATTTTTGGATGCCGTATATTATTAACCCCTATGTCCTTTTTATGATCATTACTCTTAATCAAATCCACACCGCATGTTATGCTTTACTTCCGGAAATTATTTCACCCATTGAAACAATTATGATTCAAGAATATCTAAATAAATTCGAGTTACTTTGCCTGTATCACATGGGGAACAGGTATACTAAAATTGAAACTCTCACGCCATTTCCTCATATTCAAATTTATTTTAAAAGGTAATGTATTATTGATAAAAGGTTTTGTTCAAACCTAATTTGCATAAGAATATCTTTATTTAAATCAAAAAAGGTCTCAAAAAGTAAAATCAAATCGAAAATCGTTTTGTATGAGAAAACGTACAAAAGGTATAGACGCGTACACAAAAAGGTTAGTTGGAACAATATTGAAAGCCCTTTGCTTCTTTATAATATAAAAAAAATTCTTATGTCTTCTTGAATACATTCAGATTGATTATTCTAAACAGTATTTCTATACATTGTTACAGTTTGATTTACTTTCAAATTTTTCTTTTTCTTGATTATTAATTTAATTAATTCCTAATAATAATGTAAAAGTCGATGATCATATGAGATGACATGAATTTTTTTATTTTAATTCAATAAGTTAAAAAAATACTAAAGAACTCTTACAATATAAATAAAGGATTGAAATGTGTTGAATATAAAAGAGGAAATTGAAAGTGTGGGATAATAATATTGTGATTGAATTACAATACAACAGATGATCATTCATAAGAATTGAGGAAAAATGAAAGTATTTTTTTTGTTGTAAATCGGAAATGGAATGTTTCATGCTTAGATATCTCTCGCGCTAGTCAACATGATGATTTCCTCTTTTTAATTTTGTATACATTAGAACATAATACTATGTATATTTTACATTATTACATTTTTTATGGTTACAATATGTTACTGGAATAATATTATGTGTTATGTAATGTTGAAACCTTGTATTGGAATGAGATTAGTGCGTCTAGCGTGGGCCGGAGCTAGTCCTCTAATTCAAAACAATATATTTTAATAAATGAGAAGAGATATCGCTTATTATTACAGGAATTATAACTTCTAACTTTATTGTACAAAATTTACAGTTTATATAGTAAAATTACTTGATTCAAGTAAATGCTGCGTTTCAGCATTTTATGTTTACATTCTTCGTCAATAACAGAAATTCAAGTGAGTGCTATATGTCAGAACTTTATGTTTATAATTTTCTGTTACCAGTTGAATTGGTAACATATTCCCGGGCCTAGTTGTTGATTGGCTACGAATGTGTTGTAGCAGCTTGAGGTGTTCTTCTGTGCTTCACATAAATGATTGCTGCTGCGATCACTAACATTCCTATAATGACGTAAGTTGATGATAGTGAAGTTTGTGCTAAAAAATTATACAAAATTACACTGTTAAATTGGAATTTATTTTCAAAATAAAATTATAAAATTGGACTAATTCAAAATGTTGTGACGTTGAATCTATAAATATCTACAGATTTTAGCTGGCATTTTAGAGAAGGTAAAGTAAAGTATATTTTTGTGTTTCAAATAATATTCCAGCCAATTTTGGAGATTTTCACGGGGTTTCACTAACATTTTCGAATAGATCATCCAATCTACTGAGTCTATAGTGAATATGATACAATTATGATGGGTTTTTTACTATGTTAGAAACTTCAAAACTTTGATAACTACTTCAAGTTTAATAAAGAAAGAGCTAAATATATTTACAAGTCCTGGACAAAAAACTTACGATTTTTATATCGCCAATCATAGAGATGTCCACAGGTTCTCACCAACATTTTCGAATAGATTACACAATATTCTACCGTTATAGTGATTGGTATTCGATTCTAATGGGGTTTGCTATCCCTATAGTAGAGTTCATGTTTTCATTTGTACTGCCATTACCGGAAATGTCCACGGAATCTCGTCTACATTTTGCGACAACTTATAATACTTTCTGTCTATGGAGTAAAAATGGGTCAATTGTAATGAGTCTAACAATGATTTTTGGAATTTTAAGGTTCCGTGATTTTGACAAAAATATTATTATTTCCTTCTACAATATTTTAGCAATTTTTCCAATAGATTTTAAATTGACATTCCCAACCAAGCAACGAACCCGTTTTAGTAGATTTGTAGTAAATATACATAACACGCATATACCGGTGAACCTTGTTTTGGTAAATTAAATTTTTAAATTGTTAACAAATTTCCTTTTTTATATCGCTGATCGTATAGAGATGTCCACAGGTTCTCACTCACATTTTCGATTAGATTACACAATATTCTACCGTTATAGTCTTTATACTACTGTGGGCAAAAATTAGTAAGACTTTTTAATTTAAATTTCGCGCGAAAATTAGTGTTTAGCATACGCTTGTCTTTCTGAAGTACAAAAAGTGCATTCGTCGATTTTTACAATGAGTGAAATTATTCAACTAAGAAGTTCCATGAAATTTCGATTGCGGAATCAATTTTGTGGTGCCGAAACGTTCAGAATGTTGCAAAGGCCTTCGGTGATAATTGTATGTCGCGAGCGTTGTGTTTTTGATTGGCACAAAATGTTCAAAGAGGATCGAGAACGTGTTGACGACGAACCACGTCTAGGACGGCCATCAACATCAATTGATGATCAGAACGTTAATGAAATCAAGGAATTGGTGCTCGAGAATCGACGATTAACAGTCAGAGACTTTACTGACATCGTTGAAATATCGGAAGGATCAGTGAAAACCATTTTGAAAGATCATTTGGGCCTAAGAAAAATGAAAGCACGCGATTGGTTCCAAAATTACCCAATTTTTTGGAAAAACAGCGTCGCATTGACGCCTGAGAAACAACGCTTTCCGACTACTAGGATGTCATGAAATGTATTATAACTAGCGATGAGTCGCGATGGATCTGTGCTTACGACCCGGAAACAGACGATCAATCGGCCGAAAATCGTGCCAAAGAAAAAACCACGTCAATGCAAGTCAAAAATCAAGGTGATATACCATATTTGTTTTACGTGCACTGTGAACGCAAATTTGATTCTATATCTATATTCTAACAAACGCTCAATCTGCAAGGCACAAGGCGAAATAAGCATTCCAAAGAATATAACCACCAAAGAAATTTAAAACAATCAATGGTAGAGTTCAATATAAAGGGAAGCAGAGTACAATACGCGAGAAGTCGGGCAAAGATGCGTACTTACTCTTCCAAATAGTATTGGATAAAGAAATGTTCAAAGTAAATAAGTCGACACCGATTGGCATCCAGTGGGACCCAGTAAACAGACTAAAAAACAAAAACACAGATATGCACCAAAATCTAGAAGATAACAATTATCAAGAAATCTGTCTTAAAATAAAATCAGAAAGACAATGGCCATAAGACTGAACCATAGACATCAACCATGAAACAATGGAAGATGTTCATACCTTGTACTGAAGCGAAAATAAGCAAAATAGAAGGAGCTTCATAAGATCTGGGATATTCCTAACCTATCAAGAGATACAAAGCTACAAACATTCAATACTTGCGTAAAATTAGTACAGCTGTTTGGCTGTCAAACATGTAAACACACGTAGTATTTGTAAATAAATGCCTTAGCAGTTTGGTAAGATGATTCTCGTCAAACAAGATAACAAACATAGAACTTCTACGATAAAAAGATAGATCGAAATTGAGCGTCATATTAAGAAACAAAATCGGAGAAGGATAGGGCACACACTGAGATAAGTTTACCTATGTCATAACAAGAAGGTCGTTACATTGGTATCCGCAGCAGATCCGCTCTTTTCCAAAACTTCGAAAAGAGTATTAGTTGAAGTGAAACAACTGGGAAATACATAGGCAAACTAAAAGCGATAATGAAGAATAGGATTAGAATTTCCTGTAGTGTCCACCTTAGAGTAATATTCACCAAGAACCAAGGACTCCTAGTTAGATGATAATTTATTAGTTATTTATGGCAAGGAACGTCGTGACATCATAATTAAAACATAAATATGTTCAAAACGGCCACTATTTTTAGTTATCTCTTGCAAAAGTAGGCTACTTATTACAATTTCTTAGGCTTGGGCAATTGACACATTTTGATATAGGGGAGGGGGAAGGGTAAAAATTGTGAGAAATCATTCAAGGCAACTGCTTAGCGATGGATAGCTCTGGTAATGGCAGTACAAATGAAAACATGAATTGTATTATAGGCCTAGCAAAACCAATTAGAATCAGATGGCAATCACTATAACGGTAGAATATTGTGTAATCTATTCGAAAATGTGGGTGAGAACCCGTGGACATCTCTACGATCGGCGATATAAAAAAAAGAAATTAGTTAAAAATTTAAAAATTTGATTAACCAAAACAAGGTTTATCATATCTTCGCTTTGGTATGGCATAGACTGACTTGGTTTTAAGTTAGGAATAATTTGTTTGATTTGTTCCTGAAGTTGATGTGGAGTTAGGATCAAGTGCCTTGATTAGCTTTCGTGATGGTGCTGATTATTGCGGTTTGAAAGTGTTGCAGTTTCCTCATCCCCAACGTGTGTTTCATGACGATGATAGTCGACTCTAATATGGACATCTGGTTTTGTAATAATTCAGTTTGGTGCTGCTGGTTAGCATTTAATTGTTCTATGCTTTCCTTGTAGGTTTTTCCATCTCTTTGATCTAGTACCCCGAATAGTTCGTTGGCAATTGTACCTACAAAATCGGAGGACGCGTATTTTTATCTGTGAAACAACGGCTTCACAGTACTTAAGCGTGTCAGTTTGTGCTGGTTATATAAGCGTTTTATTCGAACAAAAGCTGTCTAGTTGACGAGCAGCGTTCCCAAAGTGATTTAGTTCCGCCCAATAGGAAGTGAGGTTATAATAGGTAAATAATCCTTCATTCTCCGTTGATTAGCCTTGCTTGACCAATTTTATCATAGTATATCCCGGGATGAGTGAAGAATCTCAATATATTATATCTTTTTGGTGTTTCTGCTGCTACTAGTCCTAATGCGATAGTGTAAAGTAGCAGCTTGGAGTTGGTGCTGGCTCTGACGAAGGTACCTTCTTGCATTGTTCATCGTCCTCAATCGGCAAACGGCTGATCTTTGTGATTGGCCTTTTTAGTAATCCTCCGTTGGTGTTCTTTACTGTTACGGTTCTAACAAAACCATCGTTCCCACTATGTACTTCATGGATCCTTCCTACAGGTCACTTTCCTGCAGACAGATCATCATCCTTAATGAGCACTAGATCTCCTTTTGCAATATTTCGTTCCGGTTTGTTCCCTTTGCTTCGCTTCTGTCACGATAGTATGTATTCGGTTAGACAGATATTCTTGCGTTATTTTCTGCAGGAGTCTCCATCGTGCTGATTGGCCAATGTTTTGATTTAAGTGGCTTGGTTCTGGTATTGTTCGCACTAGTTCACCTGGTGGTTCATCTAGTGCTTAGCAGTGAATTGAGAGATGCTTCTATTTGACAACAAATTGTTGCCATCTCTTCAGAAGTTAGATGTTGTTCTCCAATTATTCTACACAGGTGATACTTGACGAATTTAACTGCCGCTTTCCATAGTCCACCCATATGCGGTGCCCTTGATGGTATATAATGCCATTGGGTGCAATTCTTTGTAGGCTGTTCTACAAGATTTTCTGGTAGTTGTTTCAGTGCAGTGCTCAGATCGTTCTTCATAAGTTTTGTTACCTCGTCCAGGTGAGCATCGGTGCTGATAAGGCCAAGCACGATCCACTCCTGTATGAGTGAATAGTCTTGTTGGAGTCACTCTTGTTGCTGGAAGATGTCCCATCAGTTGGCTCAGTGGACGTGTTTGATGTTTGTAGCAAACCATTAATTTATTGATGAAATTTTTTACTGCTAATGGACCCTTTATTATCCTATATTTCTAGCGAGTGGTTGTGAAATGACTCTTATAAGAAATAATTATTGGATTTTTAATGTCGAAACAAACTCTGGCATTAGACAGCATTTCCCCTACTCGCAACAATCCGTCTTTGCCTATTTCCGGATTAAGGGTACGGAGTTTTGATTCGCTATTCCAAAGCAAAAATCTTGTGTTAACTTTAAGGCTAACTTTAAACTGTCGTTATGTTCTTTCGTCTACCTGACGGCTTGGTGACATAATTCCAGTCTGGGGATGGTTAATTTGGGTTTTACCGACGCAACTTTCGTTTTAGCAGTGACTAAAATTAATTTGCTTTGGTCGTTTGTAATTTTAGATTTGTAGTAAATTACTGCTCAATGCGTGTTCCGATGCATCATCACAGAAGCCGTGTAACTCGCCTGTGTTGTTTGTGTTGTGGTTTAACCATCTTTGTAGCTTTACTTTTTATAACGTCTGCCATTGGGTATCATAGCAAATCCATTTTGCTTCTAATTCAGTAGGCAGTTGTGTGTCCCAACCGGTTCCTAATGTCCATAGTTGTTGCATGAATATTTTTGCTTTTATTATAACTGATGCCAGCCACCCTATGGGGTCAAATAGTTTGGAACTTTCGAATAGTACTTGTCTCTTTGTTATAGGTATTTCTATATTGAGTGGTTTGATTTTAAATTGGAAAATATCTTCTGTATATCTAGTTGTTCTTGCATCCTCTTGTTTGATGGTATCCGCTCCTGATAGTATATCATCGACATTAACTCTTTAGCGACAGCTCGTTTTGCAGCTGTGTATGTATCGCCCTTATCTTGCGCTAGCTAACGTAGGACTCTTGTGGCTAGATATATAGCCGAGGCTGTCCCATACGTAACAGTTTTCAGCTTGTACGTGTTGATTGCGCCTTTTTCGTTTCTCCATAGTATCAACTGAAAGCTTTGATCTGGAGGACTGATTTTTATTTATCTAAACATCTTTTCGATGTCAGCTTTAAGCACATACTTATGTTTGGTCCAGCGTAATAACATCTCTACGAGTGGTTGTTGTATTGTAGGGCCGGTGTCGAGCAGGTCATTTAACGATATTCCATTCGACGTTTTTGCTTAAGCGTCAAAGACTACTCTGACCTTCGTTGTTGAGCTATCATCTTTGAGTACTGCATGGTGTGTTACAAAATAGTTTCTACCTGCATCATCACGTTGGTTTATTTTTCCCATATGATCCAAATTGATGTATTCATCAATGAAGCTTCTGCATTCATTCTTCATCTGTGGGTGTTTATTTAGTTGTTTTTGGACTTGTGGAAGGGCTTTTTTCCTAGATTCGCCTAATCTTGTGTAGCTCTTTTGAAAGTTCTATCCGCATCTCTGTTCATCATTAGTAAGTTCCCGCTCCGCGTGGAACTCTACAGTTTCCCAAAATTTCTTGAGATGATTTTCTAAATCGATATACGATATCATACATTTTATGATGTTGGATATTTGAGCTTTTGAACTTTCCAAACATAATCTATCCTAATTCTGTTTTTTGTGCAATTGGTTGTTCTGGATTTCCTTTTATAATGACACTCAATACGATCTTTGGATAATAATCTGCTCCAAGCAATATTTCTATAGGACCCGGTATGTTGTAGTTTGGATATGCATGCTCTAAGTTGTTTAGATGTTGCCAGCCTTCGGTTTGTATCCATTGTTCTGGTAGCAGTGTCGTGAGTTTTTGTAATACTAAAGCATCTTAGTGTAATTCTAATTCGGATGCTCTAACAGGTTGGTTGTTGAGGCTCACTGTTTTCTTTAACTCTCCAGTATTGCGACCACTGACTCCAGCTATTTTGGCACACACTTGCTGCCCCTTCAGCTTCATTTTTTGAATCAGGACTCTTGCTGTTGTAACAATACGTGTTCTTTATCGTGATCTACGTTGGTTATTAGTTTAAATTTTTTTAATTCACCCGTGCTCGTGCTTTGTATTTTGGGTTTTACTGTATGCAAAAAAGTATGATGTATCCCATTACAGATCGAGCATTTTGTCTCTCGACCATAAAGGTACGTTCTATGTGTTGATGATAGGCATCTTCTACATAGCTGGTATAGTAGCACTTTTTGGTTTTTATCTGTTGCTGACAACTGCTTGAACCGTGGGCAATGGTCTAATGCATGTTTGATCTGGCAATATATGCAAATCTCGAGTAGACTTGTTGTGGCAAACTTTTTTCTTACCACTTGCGGCTTAGTGTGGTTTTGCAAAAATATATTGTGGAAAAGTATTCTCAGATCCATTTTTACATTATTCTTAAGTTCTTATAGGAAGTAGCTAGCAACCAACCCAGAAAAATAAAATAATATTTTTTGTCTTGTAATTTTCGTTTCGAGCAAGTAAAAAAATCATCTCCACACAAGTATTTTTTCCAAAAATCAAGTAAGAAAATTTAAGGCAAAGTAGAAAGAAAATTGAATTTTAAATTTACATTATTTTAGGTATTATGTGTGTATGTGTGTGTATTCCACAGCTTAAGTAAGGAGGAATAAATAATCAAAATGAAAAACATAAAGAAGGATTTGGTTGAAAACATAAAACGTTATAATGTATGAACAGGAGGGTGGATTTTTTTTCTCTATACTTGTGACCGCCATTTATATATATAACAGAAAAAAGAAAATGGAAAATGTATTAAAAATTTTGCGATGTTGATTTTGTTGTTCTTATTTCTACATTTTGAAAAGATTTAAATGATGGATTATATTTTAATCGAATTTTTTGTTGTTTTTTAACTTAAAATTATATAAAATTCGATTTTCTTGCGATAAAGTTTTTTTTTGTGTTTGTTTTTCATGGAAAATTTATACCAACAAATAAAAAAAATACACAAAAGTTTAATTTCAGCAGTAAAACACGAGATATTTGATTAGTTAAGTTTTGGATTACAACAATATGATGAATGAGATAAACATTTTCAATTGCTTTTCTAATTTATCAATCTTCTCAATCTAATACGAGAATGCACAACAACAAATAAAATTCCGACATGACGAACTTAATTAAAATTCACATCATCATAATCTACCACACAATAAATATTAATAACATAACATTGACGTTATTAACCTAAATTCATAACCTAACACAATAATTATAATTAATTTGAATTTTATGTAATGTTTTTAACACCCACCCACCCGCAAATCCGAAATATAAAAATCTTAAAAGTTCCCTACCTCGGTGATTTGTTTTTTGTACACACTGGGAAATTTTTGTACGAGTAATTTAATATTTTTTTTATTACATTGACATAATTATGGGTGTAATTAAATATTTATAACAGAAAAGAAAATCATGTTGTTGTACATGATAATTGGTTTTATGAAAAATTATCTTATCACGATTTAATTTTTATTTTTATCTGTGTATGTGTGATATAGCGTGTTTTACCTAATGTATTTTAAAGAACATGCTTTAGAATTAGAGGAATAAAAATTAGGTTAATTTACAAGTTATGTAAATTTAAACATATTTTGGTATTTTTTTGTGTTATCATAATTGAATTATCTTGAAAATATAACGTTGCAAATTAATTTTTGTGTCTACACATTTTAATTGTTTTCAATGGATGGGCGCAATTTAAATAAAAGGATCATTAGTAATAAAGTAAAAATCCAAAATCTCTTAGAATCAATTTGGTTAGGATTTGTTTATACAGGGTGTCCGCCGGGAAGGTATACTACTTTGTTTGTTTATGATTTTTGATTAAATGAAAGAGAATGGATCTTATATTGATAAATGTTTTATTTAATGTCGGCAATTATGTATGGAATACAATATCAGATAAATGTCCGCCTCTGTTAGTCTCACAAATGCGAGCCCTTTTGAGCACATTTTTCATTACATTCTCACACATTTCACGCGGTATTTCATTAATTTCATCACGAATATTTTGTTTGAGTTGCTCAAGCGTTTCTGGTTTGTTTGCATAAGCCTTGCTTTTTAGATATCCCCACAAAAAGAAGTCCGGAGCAGTCAAATCAGGCGACCGTGGAGGCCAATCAACATCACCATTTTTAGAAATAACTTGTTCTGGAAAGAGTTCTCGCAGTAATTCCATTGTAATCCTGGCTGTGTGACATGTTAATCAAGCCCACAGTATGCAATTGTGGCGTTAAAAAGTTTTCAATCATATCACGATATCGCTCCCCATTCACAGTTACCGTTACGCCGTTTTCATTTTCAAAGAAGTAAGGTCCAATGATTCCTCCTGACCAAATTGCACACCAGACTGTCATTTTTAATGGATGTAAAGGTGACTGATGAATAATGTGAGGGTTTTCCATTGCCCAGAACCGACTATTCTAGTGCGTTTTGTTGGCACTTTGTTTCTCCCAAAAATTTCACGTAACTTTCTCATCGTCACAGTAATCGACGATTGATTTTGATAAAATGTTTTAACGATTAAAACACGATGGTTTATCGAATATTTTTCCATAATAAATTTGCCACGTGTCTACTTCACGACTGTCAAGTATGAACTGTCAATACTAATATTCGCCTAAATGGCGGCAAAATAAAGTAGTATACCTTCCCGGCGGACACCCGTTACATACTGAACTGGAAAAATATTCAATTAATTAAATCTTACAGGACGATGAAGGATATTACCTATACGAGTATGTCTAGAAAATGCGCGTGAACTTTTTCCTAAATCTATCCTAAAAACAAAAACAAAAAATTAGGAAAAGCTTAGAAAATACTTCACAAGCCTATAAGTTAAGGAAATCCCTTCCTTTTAATTATAAAAAAATCAAATTCTGATTGTTTATTATTATTATATTTTTATTTATTATTTATAACTTTATTTAATAAAAACTTTATTTTATTTATACAATTTATTAACACTTTATTAAAATACAATATTATAACTAACAGGGTTTTCAGCTCTTAACAATTATAAATTTGGATTACAACTAATTCTACTAATCGCAAAATAATGTTAAATTGGTTTGCAACTCGAGCAACATGATATTCACTTAACCGAGTGAACCCAGTTATGTCACGTGTTAACTCTTCCTCTCTTAACATTTGGCTTCTTAAAAAAATGGTGTTTCGTAGAATTTTTTCCTGGGTTGAATTGTTTGTCTGGGTAGTTCGAACATCTGTGATATCGGATTCGAATTTCAGTAGTTCTATTGTTTCGGTATTATTTATATTGATATCTTTCATCATTTGTATTGACAGGATCTCTTTGTATTCATTATCTATCGGAGTTGGTTGCAGAATTGCGGGAAGTGCTTGAATCGTTGATCTTTCTTTTGCAACGAATTTCTTGTCTCTAATAGACAAGCTCACGTTGGTAAACTTCAGCAAGTAGATACCGTTTAGTCTTTGTATTTCGTTATTAACACCTATATCGCCGACATACTGATTAAGAAGTACGTTGCCCTCTGCTATCTCGTTGTCTACAGGTATGTGTTGACTGTTGGTTTGGCCACATTTTGATGGATGGCTATTGAGCCAGTTTGGGAGGCACTCCGAGCTACTTATATCTACTACATTATTTTGATTACATATTGATAATGAATTAATTGTTCTAATCATTACTAATGCCAAATATTTTATTATGATTTTTCAAAATTTGTTCATAGTCAATTTCAATGATCTTGTTATTTATTTTGACTGCTTTTAACAATAATTTAAGAACGTTAGAACGCAAAAAAGTATGCCCAGCATATTTCTGGACGTCGCCCAACCATTCGATAAAGTTTGGCACATTGGACTGGATTTCAAGCTACATAGAGATCTGCCGAGACAAACTAAGATCTTATTTATCCAATAAACATTTTCGTGTGAAATATGAGGATGAATACTCCGAACTAAAGAAAATCTCTGCCGGTGCTCCACAGAGGAGTGTCTTAGGACGAATCCTGTATTTATTATATACAAGGGATATTCCAACAACAGATGAAGGAACCATAGCCACCTTTGCAGATGACACAGCAATCATGGCGATTGGTAGTAATGTCGCTGATGCAACGAGCAAACTCTAGAAGATTACCAATGAGGTTTGTAACTGGACTAAGCGCTGGAGAATCAAGCTTAATGAGACGAAATCTACGCATATTAACTGTACATATCAAAAGGCTTCCCATCTACCGATAGTATTTAATTAACTTACGACCGGTGCCATATGCAAACAAAGCTAAATATCTGGGCATGACTCTCGATACCAAGCTCAAGTGGAGAGAGCACGTCAAAAAGAAAAAAGAAGAACTTTATATCTAGTTCAGAAAAATGTGTTGGCTCATAGGTAGAGGCTCTGAGCTTACAATATCCAACAAGCTGCTGCTATAACGGCAAATAATGAAGCCGATATGGACCTACGGTATTCAACTCTGGGGATGCACTAAGCAAACAAACGCCAAAATGATACAGACGTTTCAAAATAAGGGTCTCCGTAGCATCGTAAATGCTCCGTGGTACACAAGAAATGAAGACCTTCACAGGAACTTACAGATGGAATACATCAAAGATGAAATAAAAAATCACGCCGCCAAACACGAAATAAGGCTCCAGGAACATGAAAACCCCTATATTCGCCATATGATAGATAACCCTGTCGTTGAAAGAAGACTTCAATGAACAAAGGCCACTTGACAACATACCAAATTAAAATTATATTTTAAATAGGTTTAATTAATTTTGGGTCTAACCATTGGCTTTCATCCCAACAAATCAGAATTATTTAAGAAATGTGTAAAACTTGTAAATTTGAAAGATAGTCTCAGTTGTAATTAATAAAGGAAAAAAAATTAAAACCAATCACCTCCTGTGATGTTGAAAGAAGCTTTTCACAATATAAAAACATACAATCAGATAAGAGGCTAAATTTTTAAACAGGAAATTTGAAATTATATGTTGTCACTCATTTATGAACTTCAAAAAATTGTTATTAATGTACCAATTAAATATTTGTTAATTTTGTTTCGAATTTAAATTGAGATCAAAAATTATTATTTTCTAATCCTAATTTTGGATATGCGTAAATATAAAATGGTTAGTTCCGTATAGAAGTCAATTTATTCCATATGATTGTAAAGGAATTAACGAATTTGTTTATATTTGTTATTCCTCCACAATTCTCCATCGCTCACTAGGCACTTCGCAATTTACGCTTGAATCTTATCATTAAGCCACTTTCAAACAAAAATATTAAACCGTAAAACTAGACACAATCCTTTTATAATATGTTCTAAAGATAATAATTCTACTATTAGATTACAGTCACGTGGCTTGATTGACAAATATACCAATGGAAACAAACAAGTATAGTCATTTCATCTTCTACAGGTGCGCCCCGTATAAGACCACGACTACAATTAAAAGTCGAAGCATTCGTCTGTGTATGCGGCTCTTAAAAATTATCAAAGTTCGAAAAATTTGTTTTAACAATTTTATTTTATTTGAATTTCAAATTATTTAAGCCTAAAATCTATTTTTCCACAAATCCCGTAAAAAATATTATAGCATCAAAAAACCGCCCTGGTAAACCAGTAAACAAAACACAACAACAGATTTAATCGTTAAAATAAGATTATGGATATTGGAATTTAACATAAATTAGGTGCTGAATTTACCATAAATATCAACAGCTGCAGATGCGAACGCAAAACAACAAAAACTTGAAAACAAGACGAACGGTTTTTCTTCTAAGTAATTTATTGATTTTTAATTTTTTTTTTTATAAATTTACGAGATGTGGTTACTTACCACCACCGCGGCGTTACATTTATCGAATTTCGCGTTCGATATTCCAGAAATCGTTTTCATTTTATTATTAATTCACGTAGAGAGATAGTAAAATCGAAAAATATTAAGCAATAGTTGTTAAATCGGTTGCTGGGAAATTAAAAGCTTTATAACTCTTTTGTTTTTGTAATAATAACAATATTTAAAAATATAATAAATATCATAACAATAAAATACGAAACCGAAAGGAAAACGATAAAACTAAAATCAAAATTAGTAATAAATAATTTTATTTATTTGTTTATATTATTTTTGATTGATTTTTATTTTTTGTTTTTACTAACTCGAAACTAAAATAAAAATAAACATTTTATTATTATTATTATTATTTGTTTGAAAAAATATTTTCTTTTTATTGAAAATTTATCGAAAAATTGAACGTTGTATCGTTCACTTTATTGTTTGGTTTTGGTACATAAATTTATAAACAAAAAAATTAATTAAAATTAAACAATAAAAATAAAATCAAGTTTTGATTTATTTGTGAAACTTAAATAAGTTTTTATCGTTAGAAAGTTTTAGAGAGTTGCTTAAAATCAATTAAGAGTTTTTATTGTAATATAGGTTTGGTTGTATAAGGATTTAATTAAAATATTATGACCACCCGTTTTGTATTTAAATTTAAATATTTTGCAAGTTAACCTCAAAATTTATTTTTTGAGTTATGAATTATAAAAAATACAAATACATATATTTGATAATATTTATAATTGGTACGACCGACCATGCCAAAATCGATTATTTTGTAACCAAACAATAAAACATCAATTTTTATGTTATCACATGTACACAGCGGATAAATATGTAATGCAAAATAAACTTTTCATTATGCTCATCGAGTTGTAAAGGCATAATATCATCAGCCCATAAAAACCTCAAAAACACTAACAACCCAGCAGTGGGTGAATGCCAATAATTCATCGTAATTTATATAAAATCAAATAGAGAGGCCCGCAACAGGGTTAAATATAAAATATTAATTTATTTATTATTAAATATTTTTCCTTTAATTATGATTATTTAGGGTACGAGTTGTATATGGTGTAACCGCAGATACCAAATCATACAAAAATAGCTGGGAAATATTTTAAACGCGGAAAATTGATTTTTGCTGTATATTCATATAAAAATAAATAATAAACAAAAATTAAACAAAGTAAATAATTTAAAATTATTATATTTATTATTTAATAACAATAATTGTCAGCTGTAATGATTTTGTAATAAATATTATTTTTTTTAAATGGTTTTTGTGGTGAAGTGGTTTTGTTATTATCAACAATGTATCGATATAATGGATGGATGGGTGGTTTTTGGTATAATTGTCAACTTCTGTAAATAAATAAATTATTTGTATGTTTATAGCTTCACAAATTAACGAATTGTGTAGATTGTTACCTGCCCCATTATGTCCGGCTAACACATTCGAGTCGGGTTGCGTCCCGACGAGTGGGAAATCGGGGGGTTCATTGCCGACATAATAATGAGGGGCAGTTCAAACCATTGTGATGTTTCCAAAATTCACTACACAAAAAAAAAAAAAATTAGAACTCGATCCACCTTCCCAATTCACAACAACACCATTGACCAATAATACAAAATTTACTCCATTATGACAAACAAACTTTATTTATATTAAACAAATTAAAATGAAGATTAAAATTAAGGTAACCATCGTAAATAATGTGTTGAAGATTTATAGTTAAAGTTTATTGAAAACAATTATTGCTTTGAAAGAAAATTGAGAATATGCTTTGATATACGAAGATTGACCAAAACAAAAAAATGTATATTTTAACATAGAATATAATATAGAATATGAAAGTAGATGAACATATAAATGAACGCTTATAATTACACCCACCCAGTTTTCCGCAGAGTACTCTTCGGTCAACCCCGTGGTGCCTGTGAAAAAAAAAATTAAAATTCGATGCACACTTTCATTCACTTTCTCTTAAATTCACCATTCTAACTGCTTAAATATTGCAGAATTTTCTTTCTTAATTCCTAATTAACTATATTAATTTCAAATCACTTTAATAACTCACTTTAATAAAATCACTTCATAACTACAAAACTTATAAAACTATATAAGTTTTTTTTTTTTAAACGCGCGATTACTGAACAATTTGGTTTTATCCTGCGTTAAAGATGAGATGGATTAAATGGATATACGAGTATAATTGATGATATTTGTTTTATTGGATTTATCCATGCAAGCGCTTTGATGAGGCCACCGTCAGGACTCTTGCGCCTTTTTTCCGCGATTTCGGGTGTAATTAAAATTTACACAGCCTAGGCAATCACAAATAGAAATTGGAACACAAAGTAGAAATTAATAAAAATTCCCACAAACAGCAAACAAAGGTTACCCGTATAGAGATGATCGAAAACTTTAGTTTTCCTGTTTACGGTTTAACGAACTCTTATTAGTTTAATTGAAAATAAATATTTTTATTTTGATCACTATAGGCACTTTAGCATGAGTTCTATGATTGGAGTATGTTATACTCTATATACTTGCCACGATGGCCTCACAAATTAAAGTGAAATTATTTGTAAAGTATCTGTGCAAAAATCGAGATGAATCTTTTGTTAAGTATATACATAAATGTACATAATTGCAATCTACATAGAGTATATAACGCCAATCGTATGATCGAGAAAAAAAATATTTACAGCTTGACTATATACCACCAATGTAGTAGTATCATAATTATATACACTTATATACTTCCTATGCAATAATTATATACTAGGCATATAAAGTTTATTGACTGGGGTATATAAAGACATCATAAAACCGATTTTTCAATAGATCATAAAACGTAATTATCTTGAAAATAATATTGTCACAATTAAAATTGGTCAGCACATTTAAATCACCTTTGCTTATTGGATAGCCGTAACAAGGTAAACATCCCTTAAATAAAGTTCATAAAAAATATATTAGGCACAGGTATTGTGGGTGGCGAAAGTATTATATTCATCTAAAAGACTAGAGGCCGCTTCAAAAAATTTTTTAGGATTAACTACTACACAGTTAGAAATTTTGCTGCAATTTATAATGCAACCCTTGCATCGAGTCTTATACAATGCAATCGTGTATCACATTCTGATGCAAAGCATGCATTAAAAATAGTTACGACGCAGTTGCGTCTAAAACTACTGCAGCAGTGTTTCGAAAGAAAATTTCTATATAATCTGGGATTAATTATTGTTTAGCGAATTTATAATAATTCGCTAAGGCATTGTGTATACTTTTAATATAAGCTTAAAATATTTTTCATATATTTCCAGTGTAAAAACGTCAATTGATTTACGTCAATCGAATTTTGGAAGTAACGTGGAATTTGTGAAATTCGCCTTATGCTTTTGATACAAAATAATAAAGTTTTATTAGTATTTGGGAATTACTAATGTGGTGTGCTTTACAGTTTAAAGCACTGGGCTATACAATTTTAATGTCGCTTACGACAAAAAATGATGCTTCCAAATAGATATTTTAATTTATATTAATTTATTTTTTTATGCAATGTGCTGTAAACTTTTAATATAACATGTATCAATTTTAACAAAATATTCCGTTAAAGTTTAATGTAAAATATACAATAAAAATTAATACAGTTAGCATTAATATCTGATATAATGCAACTTGTGCATTAGTTTGCAATGCAAGCTAGCGCAGGACGTATATTTAATGCTATTTGCATTACATAGGTCATATTTTTTCAACTGTGTAGAAAAGATTATGTTACTTGGAATTGTATTGCCGTACATCCTACTTCAAATAATCATCACCATTAAAATTAAAAATGGAGGGGTTAATATGTTGTGGCCAGCACTGAATTTCTTTTACTATTAATGTAGAATACATAGGTCTCGAATACACCTTATCTGATTTCTAAAGCGAAAAATTAAACTTACCGTACGTTTGGTAAAACGGTCCTCTTTAATTAAAAAACATCATCCGTGCTTAAATTGCAGAAAACCAACAAGATCATCCCTTATAGTTTGAAAATTTAAATTTCAACCGTCAGTCTCAAGGGGTACAAAAATTTATGAAAATTTGATAAACAATTTTTATAAAAATTGATGAAAACTAGATTTGAAACTAAAATTCCAAAGTAACTTGATTCAACAATACAAAACCCATTGCTCAAACTATACAAAGTAATCCTGAAACTTAGTAATAACTAGTAGTAATTCAAGTGAATGTTAGGAACTTCTTGGATGTTTAATACATTTCGAGATGAATTTTGAATTTTTTTTATATAAATACTTTCCAAAATTTGCTTTTTGGTACAATTTTGTTCATTATCAAGCATTACAGCGTCTTCTGTAGACATTGTGTGACCACTTCCGCGAAAGGTGATTGATCATTCCATTATTTGTACTTATACTGTATAAATATATTAAATTTGTCGTTTAAATTGGTAAATAAAATTATGTCTAAACATTTAAATTATCTGCCATCGAGTTGCATATCACCATGTATACATTTTCGAAAATTCTTTAAACTTTACTTTGGAATTACCTAAAAAAATAATATTACTTCAAAAGACGTTTTATTAATTCAAAATAACATAAACACAGACAAAATTCATCCTATTTTAAGAGAACTCGAAAATATCATTATCAATTAGTCCAAGACTACAAGCAAAGAACTCCAAACAAATATTCAATTTTGCAGATCACCTTTCCAATACTGAATATCCGATGCTCCTGCATTTAAAACAAAATGATTTATTAGAACACCTTACGCAATTTACAATAAATACCGAAGTTACGAACCTTGACGAGAATGGAGAATTGACTTTAGTCGAAATTAAATATTCTGGTGTACTAATGCCTTTGCGGTTCCAATTAAAAAAAAATATTTGAACAGGATGATAACTTGTTACGTTCAATAGAATTTATAAACAATCATAAAGTTAACTCGGAATATATAGAGCATTTTATTCAAGGTGAAATCTGGCAAACATGGCAACAAACATTAAGTAAAGATGAAATTTTAGTTCCATATTTTGTGTACTTAGATGATTTGGAAATTAATGATCCACTTGGTTCACATGCAGGTGTGCAAAGCATTACGGCCATTAACTATGTTTTTCCAACTTTAGAATTTATTTATTTATTTATTTATTAATAGATTGACATAACAATTTTAGTAGAGGAAAAGCACATATGGAAGCATAATAAATGAACATCAACAAAAAAATACTTCCATTAGGCATAAAAACCTCAGATTTTTTCAAAAAACAAATCCACTCCATGCTAATACCCTCCATGTTGAGCTCAAGCTCATTTGTTACGGAGGATACTGCAAGAAGTGAATGCTTACAAACTACATACAAAAACAATATAAATAAATATAAAAATATTATTATACAAATGTATTGTCATTCAAGCGCGCCACGCTAAATAACCCGTTTTAAAAGATCTAAGCGACGCCGATTTCTTAATATCTAATGGAATAGAGTTCCAAAGAGAAATACCTCTAACAGAAAACGAAGTATTAAGAGACCTACACAAGTTTACAGGGGGAAGTAAACGTAAATTTGAAGAATAAGACCTACTGAACCATAACTTATTAAATAAATAGGGAGGTTGCTTTGTCCTGAGAAGCTTAAAAATAAAAAGACAAACGCGAAGTTCATAAAAATCAACTAAATTACAACCCAAAATCAAATTCAAAAAGGGCGAAATGTGATCATATTTCCTAATACTAAAAACGAAACGAGTACAAGCATTGAAACACCTTTGGAGAACATTCATACTCTCCTGAAGCATACCAAACAAAACAACATCCCCAAATAGAAAATGTGGAAGAAGGTGCGAGAGGAACATACGCTTTTTAAAATTACTATCAGAAAAACCAACAACTTTATACAAACAACTAAGCATTCCAAAAACCGTTTTGCTAACCTTAATCAAATGATCACCCCAAGTTAGAGTTTTGAATTTAGTACTAACCTCCAAATATTTTTGTCGCTGGTATCATAAGCGCCAGTGATATGAAACAATTCGGAAGTAATCCTTCTCTCTATCCCCTTTTCGAAAATCACTAATTTTGGAGGATGATCCTTTGGAAATTAAAACATCAAAAGGGAGTTTTTGCTTGGTCTATTGTTAGGAGATAATTTCGCCGTTAATAGTCCTTTAGGTTTATCGACTTCATTTTTCCTCAAACCATTGTTGCCGATTTTGTAAAATCGAACCTACATTTTTGCGCAACTTAAAATCGGTTAACAATGCGATCTGAATTGAACTATGCTGAAGATATTGCATGCAATAACTTGTCCTTAACTGGAATTAAACAAAATTATATTTTCAATCAACTTAAATGTTTTGAAATTAAAAAATAACTATAGCGTTGATGTCATGCATGACATTTTTGAGGGTGTTGTCATTACAAACTTTGTAATATATTATTAAATTCTATAGAGATAAAACATTTTTTTACTTTAAAATGTACCAATGATAAAGAGGAACCTGTATAAATTTTCACTTTTCCTACTTTGTTTGATGAAGAAAAACAGACATGCTGTATAAGATAGCGGAAATTTCTCAGCGGAAAATAAGAGATTTCGCTACTCGCCCCAAGTGGCAGCGCAATCACAAAAGATAATTTATTTTGTTATATAATTAGCAGCGGAAATTTTTTATTCATTTTGTATCTCTTTTTTCACTAAATAAAACATCCCAGCGGAATAAAATATTAAAAGTAATTCTTAAAATGACAAATTGATTGATCTCCGAAGTAAAGGAACTCGGTAAATAAAATCTTGAAATTTAACAATATTCCGTCTTTCCGCCATTCTTAAAGAATGACGATGATATTTGGATAAAAGTATTGATCAGGGGTCCAAAACATAGGACAAAATTCTAGGATCTGTTCATGCTGGACTAAACTAGGCCAGTTCATAACCAATACTTTTGAAAATTTAAATTTTTTTGTTAATTTATTTTCATTATTTATTTAAAATATCTTATATGGCCGCAGAAAATCAAAAAATTATAGTGAAAATTCTAATCCATCAATTTTCTCCAAATTTTCCTCGTAATCTCAGTATGACCTAAGCTATTAGAAAAATAATCGAAAGTATTGGTTCCTAGTGGACGTTTTTGAGATATCGACCAAAAACTAAAAATATCTTATATGGCCGCAGAAAATCAAAAAATTATAGTGAAAATTCTAATCCATCAATTTTCCCCAATTTTTCCTGGTAGTCTCAGTATGACTTAAGCTATTAGAAAAATAATCGAAAGTATTGGTTACTAGTGGAAGTTTTTGAGATATTGGTCAAAAGTTGAAAATAAATTAATAAAAAAATTTAAATTTTCTAAAGTATTGGTTATGAAATGGCCAGAGTTGGGCGAGGTAGATTACGTAATGTAATCTACACAGTTGTAGACACGTAATCTATAACGAATGTTACATAGCGATTTTCTGCATTCCTGACGTCGACAATGTAGACAACGTCAACAACCTAAGAAATCATAATCAAATCTAAATTTTCTTAGTATTTTTCTAGATTTTGTTAGTTAGTCTCACAAACTTACTGTTAAGCTAACAGGTAATCATCTTATTATTCAAGGGGCAAAATACATTTATATTGTGATAGTGAAAGACGTAACTAATAATTTACGTCTCCTGGTATAATTCATCCGAAATATATCAGCTAATTTATTCATGAATGAAATATTTGTAAATTCAGTAAACAAAACATTGTTAGTTCAATTTAACTCCATATTTTTTAATTCGGCCAAATCTCAGTAGAGGTCAACAAAATATACATGGCTCGAATTTGAACTATGAATTCTTAATTATGATTTTCAGACGAACATTTTTTTATGTTATGAGGCTTGTTTAACAAAAATTTGTATTTAGTCTGAAAATAATGTTCATACTATGTGCATCACGCCGATTTTTTGTTTAAATTTTCGACTACCTAAATTGATGGTTAGCTCATTCCAGCTGCTTAAAAATGACACAAAATATAAGGTTTAATTAAAATTTGCTAAATAAATTAAGATTAATAACTACCAAAATATTTGTATATGGAGATTGACACATCTATCAATGACTAGCATGAACTACACACAAATTTTGCCAAATTAAAAATTGAATGTAAATGTTTCCAAAGTTAAAAACAGGGTGGGCCATTTGTTAGTCCTTTATTCATTTGTTAATAAAACACATTTTGGGAAAAGTCAACATTTTTTATTGATAAGGAAAGGTGGTTCTATGCTATTTATGTATGAAAAACAATATCGTTCATATGTCCACCACGGCTTCGTCTACAGGCTTGCATCCGAACATCAAAATTGTCGATGACTTTTTCCAATAAAAGCGGTTCAATGACCTCAATTTCCACTCGAATGTTGTTTTTAAGTTGTTGAATTGTTTGTGGATGATTAGCATACACCTTACCTTTCAAATAATCCAACAAAAATAATTAATTGGTGTTAAAACCGGGCTTCTTGGTGGCCAAGGAACTTCACCATTTCTTGAAATTATGCGATCAGCAAATTGTATTAACAATAAATGGATTGTTGCACGACTTGCGTGGCATCTCGCTCCGTCTTGTTGAAACTAAAGGTCGCTGACACGAAATTCATTCGATTTGGGCCACAAAATACCAATTAGCATGTTGCGACAGCGTTCCCCATTCACTGTAAGGGCATTTTCCAGTTCGTTTTCAAAGATAAACGGCCGAATGAACTAGTCCATAAACCACACCAAACAGTGACTCTTGGAGGATGAACTTCTGTTTCGTGAATAACATGAGGACTCTCCGCTCCCCAAAATCGAAAAAATTGATGATAATTTGCATATTATTGAATTTTCGTATGTCAAAGAATTTTATAGAACGTACTAAAGTACTAAAATTCATCGATTGAAAAAGAACCAACAGATGGCCCACTCTGTATCTCTGATGAAATTGCATAACACAAAAAATCCATTGAAAAAGTTCGATAGTTTTCTTGTAATATCGTTATTCTCAACAGTTCTGTATTATAACGGAACTGTATAGAACAAGAACATTACAAGAAAACCATCTAACTTTGTTGATGAATATTTTTTGTGATACGTAGAGGACTGTGTTATCTACCTTATGCTTTAAAAAGTGTTACTTACCTCTTCGCGAACTCGAAAAATTGAATTAAAAAGCCACGGCTTATGACAAAAATTCGACATCAGGCATACATAATTAAAATATCTAATACTGTGCTATTTTTCGGCTAAATTACTGACTTGAGCCGTGTCGTGACGCCGATTTTTTTCGAAATTTTCGACTAACTAAACTGATGGTTAGTTCCTAAAAATTATTGATTCGTGGCTCTAAGTTTCAGAAACCAAAACATGCTTAAGATTTGAACCTGCAAATCTAGTTCAAATTTATCAATAGCCGATTTGAAACAATTTTTATAAATTGATAAATTTTACTTTATTAAGTAAATTTTAATTAAACATCAGACGTGATTTGCTTAGTGTTATCTCTCAACGACTTGTATGAATTAACCATCAATTTCGTAAAAATAGTCTGCGTCAGGCGCAAAGTATAAACGAACTTCATATTAGTTCATACCACTCATCAATAGATTGAGTAAAACACAATGCACTGAAATTTTATCCTAATTCGCTAATTTAGTTTGAGTTTTATCAACTGTCGAAGTATTTATCATCGATAGTGAACAAAACAATTTAGTACTCAATTTAGGATTAAATGTTAAACCCAGTACGCTTTATGGATACAATATCAACTAGAAATAACTAATAACTAGTAACGGCTATTTAGTTTAGTAAATCATTTAGACTGTGAGTCTCACGCCAATTTTTTGTCTAGTTTTCCGACTAACTAAATTAAAGGTAGGTTCAAGGATCATTCCTTCCTTCAAGGATGGCGCAAAATAAATCGTGTCAGGGGTCTCAATTAAAATTTGTTCACTTAATTAAAATTTATCAATTTCGACAATTTTTTTAATCGGCTATTGTCAAATCTGAACAAAGTTTAAAATTTAGATGTAAATATCTTGAATATTTTGGTTTAAAACAATTGGAGACATTATCTGTTATGAACTCACCTCCATATTAGTTTATTGAAAATTTAGACAAAAAATCGATGACGAGCACACATTATTAAAGAAAAACACGGTGAGAGGTACAGAGTATAAGTAACACATCGCCTCAAAATTTCCCAGTCTAACAAAGAAAACACAATTTTTGGGGGTAAAATACATTTTAACCATCAACATAATTTCCTACTAGAGCGCTACAATCAGTTCAACGCCTCTATAACATTTCGATGCCTTTTTTGTAGAACGATCTAACTTTGTCTTCAATATAAGCTATAGTTTCGGCAATCACTTCTTCATTGGAGCCAAATCACTTTCCCTGGAGCTTTTTTTTTAGGTCGGCACACAAGTAATAATCGCTGCAATTTTGCCATTGTAGCGATCGACTTGTGACATGGGAGCATTGTCTTGGTGAAAGAGCATTTTTTTCGTGGACAATGTCGGCTATCTCATGGTACTTCACTTTACGGGTTTTCAAAACAATTTCGTGGATTTTTTTATTTTTTCTGAAATCACAGCCTAATTGGGCGTCCAGAGCGTGGTGCATCATCGGTGGTTGTACGACCAAAGCCACTGCTTTGCGTGAACGGAATTTCTTCTCGTCAAAAAACAATGTTTAATCAACGTACAAAATTCTTTTTTTCCATTGTTCTTAAATTAACAAAAGTAGCGTCACTAAAACAACTGTAACTTGTAAACTAATGGTCGCAATGTAATGCAATTTTGATTATTATCGTTTAAAGGTTGGTAGAATTAAAAAATTATATGGGTTTTAAATTTCTGGCACCATCTATGTGTCAGACCGGGAACTTTTCAGATGTAATATGTAACTTGGAAATATGTTAACACAAGTTAAAAATATGTTGAACATTTAATCACTAATGGCGGAATTACAATTGGTTGTCGACGTTGTCTACGACTAGTTAAAGTTTTTTTTCTTCGACATTGTTCTACATTGTCGACAAGTTTTCTACGTTGTCGACAAGTTGTCTAAGCAATAACGTAAAATTTAGTAGATGACGCGTAATCGCCCATCTCTGGAAATGGCCTAGTTTAGTCCAGCATGAACAGATCCTAGAATTTTGTCCTAAGTTTTGGACCCCTGATCAATACTTTTATCCAAATATCATCGTCATTCTTTAAGAATGGCGGAAAGACGGAATATTGTTAAATTTCAAGATTTACCGAGTTCCTTTACTTCGGAGATCAATCGATTTGTCATTTTAAGGATCACTTTTAATATTTTATTCCGCTGGGATGTTTTATTTAGTGAAAATAGAGATACAAAATGAATAAAAAATTTCCGCTGCTAATTATATAACAAAATAAATTCTCTTTTGTGATTGTGCTGCCACTTGCGGCGAGTAGCGAAATCTCTTATTTTCCGCTGAGAAATTTCCGCTATCTTATACAGCATCATATAGACTTAGATGTTCAAGCAGTTAAGATTTGCTCACACTTGAACGCTTGGGCATTATGTTGCAAGCAGAGACTGCAAATCCACAAGTTTTCTATTTTTATTTAGTCAGTCATCAATGTACTAACTACTGGTAGAATGAAAGTGAAAGCGATTTTAATATCTCCTATAATTTATTTCATGTATCGTATTATTCAGCATTTGACCAGATTTTGCCTGGGCGATGATCTACTGATTGTTATATTTTCTGATGGATATGCTTACCAAAACCGAAATCAGTATCTATCTAATGCACTTTCGAATTTTTCTGTTGTTAATAACACGTATGTTGAACAAAAGTACCTGGAAGAAGGCCAGAAGCAAATGAAAGTGGAAAGCGTTCAGGCAAAAACTGAAAAAAAAATGTAACCGATCAATTTGTAGACCTTACAACTACGTCAATCTAACAAAAGAAGCACGTGTACTGGTAAAAGTTCACGAAGAAGTCATTACCCAGCCTTACGACGTACACACAGAGAAAAATGTCACTTTAAAATAAAAAGATATGCTTATAAACTCACTTCGAAAGAAATCTTTTTGAAATGGCTTTGTCTAAATAGAAATCTTATTAAGTTCTATAAGAAATTCTATTAGGAATAAATTGAAAAATCTTTTAAAATTTTTTATGTGAATTCCTATTTATTCTCTTTTTGATTTGCAATTTTATAAGTAAATCGTTGAAAAATAATGTGATATCACATCATTCTGTTTCAATTTTCTGAAATAAAAGTCAAAAACTATATTTATCCTTTTCCTAATAACAGTAAACTGTTCTATTTGCTCATATAAAGCGTCATTATTATTCTGGAAAGTAAATACGTTCTACTAATTTGTTTGGTGAGCTGATAAAAAAAGTTAGAGTAAAAATGATCATTAATTGTGATAAGTGTAGTTAAGTAAAGTGGTAGTTCTTATTATTATTATAAACATGAGTGATCAAAATGATAACAGTGAAAATAGTGAGTTTTAATGTAATTACTGTGCCCCCTCTTACATTTAATGTAGATGAAGTGGACAAATGCGACGAATTATTCCAATCATGGGGTTTGGCAGATGCCACAAGGGTTTTATTAAAATTACATGGATATGTGACCCTGAATCATCTAAAATCGATAGAATTAGAGGACATAAGTGAAGTTTTCCAAAAATTAGGATTCGAATATTGGGGTGAAAAAAGTGTATTTAAAGAGAGTCTGAAAAAGTCGAGAATCGAAATTGTAAGTATTTTATCGTTTTAACATTAAAGTGATTGTATAATTAATGTTGTTTCTTTATATAGGGAAAACCATTAGTGTGTGATAAAGATACTATCACGTGTACTAATAGTTCTAGAATACTAGAATGGTTAGAAAAAATTTCTAACGAAATTTCAAATTCATCGAATTCCTCAGAGATTGTTCAATCTGAAAGGAAAATTGAGACAGTTGATTTAAACCAAATTCTCCAAACAACTATTCGTGGACAAATAGTTTTAGATTTTTATAAGAGAAATAATTATCTAAATTTAAAATCGCAGAAGCATTTGACATACTGTATCACCAATCACGTCGCTGCCAAAACTAATAAAATGTCGTACAATGAAATGGATAGATGGGCACATATAATAAGCAAATGTTTTCCAAACGAAAAACCGGTAAGTGACCTTAGTTATATTCAAACTGTGTGATGTATAATAATAAATTTGTTAGGAAACATACTACATGATTAGGCAACCAGGTAAAAAAAATCCAACCGGGAAATTACATTCCAGTTGGATTAATTTACACGCAAAAGGTAAAAATGCTTGTGACTACGGCTCAGAAGAGGGTCCAACAATTCCAGCTGTACCAATAAATAATGGTAAATACATACCCTTTCCCTAATTTACTTACCTATACTAATTCTCGTATCATAAAATTATTTTATATAGAAGCTAAATTGAGCGATCTTAAAATTTGGCTACAAAATAATTATTCACCTTGGGAACAAGTCTGTTCTTACTGGGAACGCACATCAAGCGTAAGATTAAGTCAATTTCAAAGTTGCAATGGAAACTGTTTAAACGAACTGTTCAAAGCATGGCCTCGATTTCAAGATCCAAACGGATACCAGTTGGTTAGTAATTCATTACATATAACGTTGAAAAAAATAAAAAATAAAATTGTAATTCTATAATTAAATTTACATTTTTATTCTATTGAAAATTGGTAGATTGACCGGGATTTTGAGAAATTATATCCGGAGAAAATTAACCTGTTATTATCAAACTATGAAGAATTTGTTCAAAAAGCTTTAAGGTATTTTGAAGAAAACATAAACGACAAACATTCTAGAACAATTTTTAATATACTTAAAACAACCGAACTCGATAAAAGTAAATATAGCTTTAGTATATAACAAATTGATAATAAGGGATGCATTTAAAGTATATATTATATTTGCAGATTCAAAAGATTGTCTTGTTGCATATTTGTTGCCGTCGATACTGCAGCCGAAAAAATTAGGTAGGAAAAAGAAACCTACAATTGGAGATGCTCAATCAGATTTCATATTGCACGTACGGAACCAGAATGATGTAATGCCGGAAATAAGCAAATTGCAAGGGGAACATGCTAAGCAAAATCAACTAATGCAACCAAGAATTATAGTGGTAGGTTCTGAGCTTTCGAAATTACAAAATTTTTATATTTACGTTGACAAACTGACTTACCAGTTTTGCTCATTTCAAAAATGTTTAGATATAATTATAAAATCGATATACGTATATCAACTTAAATATTTGCCAATTAGCAAATTAGTGTGGTTATTTTTTGAAAAATATTTTTTTGAATTCAACTCAGAAAACAATTCAGAAGTTGTAAATCTTGTAAACCAATTGAAATATCAACAAATAAATTAAATTTTCCAAAATGACACAACTAATTTGCTTCTTGTGTGAATTTAAAACAATCAATTTAAATACATTATTTAACCATTTAAAAATATTTCACGGTGTACCGGCAATTTACAAATTCAAATGCAAACAAGATAATTGTCGACAAATATTTCATAACATTTATTCATACAAAAAACATATAAAACAGCATATGCTGAAAGTTCAGTCATTACCTACTTGTCAGAATTCTACAGCCATAAATACAGTAAAAAATTATTTAAGTCAAGAAAACTCGGATACGATAGTGAATAATAATTTTCGTAGCTTAAGCTCAAATTTTAACAATACGTCAATTAATAGAGATATTATAATTTCAAATCTAAATAATTCAGCTCTAGCATTCACACTCAAACTTCATGAACATAACGAATTTTCAAGAAAGGATGTTGTTGACATACAAAATTTAATAACTACATATATTTGCAAACCATTATCTGAAATAATTTTAAAAATTTCTATACACTTGAACAATGACAATAGTAATTATGAATTTACAGATATTTTAAACTGGGTTCAAAATCCTTTCGTTAAAATAAACACGGAATATCGATTAATTAAACATCTTGAAACATTTGACTTATATAAACCACCAAATAAAATTGTTCTTTGCAACGAGCTATCTGAAGTAATTATAAACAGTGAACCAATTTTGGCTCAAAATTCTTTAGAAGGATGCCTTATGAATATTGTTTTTCAGATCAGAAAATGTTTTGAAAATAAAAATATATTTCAATATACTGTGAATAATATGCAACATCTCCAGGAGCAGACTGATCTGAAACATTTTATCAATGGCAAATTATGGTGAAGTTATAACGTACTTTCAGATAAAATTGTAATTCCGATGTTTATAGCTTTAGATGATTTTGAAATTAACGATCCGCTGGGATCCAAATCCGGCAAACAATCAGTATGTGCAATTTATTATAATTTTCCAACAATCCCTAATTACTTATTGAGTCGATTAAATAATATATTTGTAGCAGGTTTTTTTAAATCAAAAGATGTCAATGAGCTTGGTTTTAGTTCTATTATGAGATCATTAGTTGAAGTTCTTTCAGTATTAGAGACCAGTGGCGTAGAAATAAATACCGAAGCAGGAAAACAAATAATATACATAAAATTAGGACAAATTTTAGGTGACAATTTGGGTCTGAATGCTGTATTGGGTTACACTAAATCATTCAATTGTAACAAGTTCTGTAGACTTTGCACAAGAACTAAACAAGAAACACAAACCGACTGCATACTGTTTGATGACAGTCTTCGAAATAGAACAAACTACGCACGTGATATTGAATTAAAGGATGTGAAATTGACAGGAGTAAAAGAATATTGCATATTTAATCAACTTCAACATTTCCATGTTACAGATAATACAGCATGTGATATTATGCACGATCTATATGAGGGCGTTTTTAGATATGATATTTGCAAAATTTTGTACCACTTCGTTTATAACAAAAAAATAATAAGTCTTGATGTCCTAAACTACCGAAAGCAAATGTTTGCTTACGGAGAATCCGAAACAAGCAATATTTGTCCTGCAATTGAAAAACATCACATTAAAAATAGTAGTTTTAAAGTGACAGCTAAACAAATGAAAACATTTATTCACTTTATATTATTAATTTTGGGCGATTTAATTGAAGAAGGCGATCCCGTGTACGTTTTTTTATTAACTGCAGTCAAACTAAATGATTTGATTCTATTGTCTTCATTTAATAATGAGAAATTGCAATTACTACATGATATAATTGCAAAGCATAATCAACTATATATTGACTTATTTAATGAAAAATTAAAGCCCAAATTTCATTTCATGGTCCACTATCCATATATAATCCGTCAAATAGGCCCTCTTAGAAAATTGTGGTGTTTTAGATATGAAGCGCAACACCGAGTTCACAAAATGTACGCACGGAACACAACTTCTAGACTAAATGTTCCAGTAATGCTTACGAACAAAGTTGCATTGAGTTTTAGCAGTTTAGCATTTTCACAATCCTTTTTCCAAGATGAAATTCAAATTGTGTCCGAGCTAGAAACTATTGACCTAAATAATTTAGATTACTTTAATAATATTTATTTTGTAAATGAATTTTGTAATTTGCCTACAATTTCTACTAAAAAAATTGAGTTTCGTTGTGTATTATACAAATGTGAATATATATTAACTATTTCACAAAACGAAACAATTCCTAAAATTTATGAAATTTTACATATTTTGCCTCATGAAAATAATTGTTATGGGTTATGTCAACAATGGGAAAATAAGGGGTTCATAGAACATTTTCAATCATATGCTGTTGGGCAACGACTCAATAAATTTATTTTGTGCAATTTGCAAGAATTTGATGGGCCGCCAATTCATTTTAATATTTTAAAAAATGGAATTAAACTAATAAGATTAAAGAAATATTATAATTAAGAATTTTGATCAATATTTTTTATTGTTAACACCAATGAAAACCAATAATTTTTGTTATACTCATAAGATATTATAATTTACTTTTTATAATTTCTATATTTTACGTAATTCTTATTTGTAACAGTGATGAAATAAATTTTGAATTCAATTATAACAACAATTTATTAATTTGCTTACTCGGCCTCAAGTACCAAAAACCAATAATATTATAGTATTAAATTTAGAAGATATCTTATTAATTGAATCAATCTATGACGTAAGTATTTCTAAAAGAGTTTCTTATAGAATTGAAATGAATTTCTATCAACAATTCTATAAGGTTCCATTTTAAATTAAAAAGAAGTTCTTTTCAAAACCATAAGAAAATCTCTATAATAATATGTGACTCTTTCAAAAGAAAAATCTTTTCATTAGAATATGAATGTCTTATAGGCAAAAAACTATAGAGAAATCCTATTGATTCTCTTTGTGAAATATGTGACCATTTTTCTGTGTGTAGTATATTTTGCTCACGATGTTTTTTATAATTAAAAAAGCAACTTAAGGTTCTCCAGTATTAGACATGGCTGCAGAAATAGCGGAAATACTGCTGCCAACCTACGAGCATTGCTTTATCTTCCGAATGGCTCAGAACAACTCAAAACACATTTCGACGATGATTGCACTGATTTGCTTGTTCGTATTATACAAACAATTTGAATTGATGAAACTGCAACCGAAATGTTTAAATATTAAGCAAACAAAATGGAATCATTTGCAGGAATTAAAAAAGTTATCCTTGTTGAATTTCAATCATTCTACAATGAAATTCTTAATAAATTATGTAACTTTCTCCATACTGCCATAGCTAAATAATCGCCATGTCGCATTTTTACTGTATGTTAATTAACTTTATGCCATATAATTAAAAAAATCTATATTATTTTATTTATTGAAATATTATTTAATCAAATGTGGTATTTTGTTTTTTTTAATATATTAAGTTTAAGGATAATAATTATTTTTTGTTTCTCTTGAAAATTTTTGAATTTGTGAAATAGCGCTTATTGAAGATAAGCCATCAATATACTTCCAAATAGACCTTGGTCACACCAAAATGCCGCAATCACCACTGATCCATATCTAAGCTTAATCTTATAATCCTTTCTAAGATAAATTTATATAATAATCCATATTTCGAATTAAAATGGGGCCTTAAATTCGCTTGTTCCTATACCAGAGATACTTATGTATAGTAGCATATACCTTCAGATGGGTCTTGATCACACTAAGATGCTGTGATTACCACTGGTCCATTTCATGACCATAATTCTGTAGTTTAGAGGCTCAGCTTGATCATCCAGAGGCGGTAAATTAACGTTTCCAGTCGAACAACTCATTTCAGGCGATTCGTTGTAAGATGTTTCAGCAGTTCTAGAAGGCACATTACTCAATTGTATTTTACACGTAAAATATTTTGATAAGAGGAATTTTTTGTAGTAAAGGGTATTTCCTGTGGAAATAAGTAGTAAAAAGTAGTAAAAGTAGTAAAAAGTATAAGTTTAAAGTAATATTTGGTTTATTTCATTTATATAATTCACAATTTTAAATGTCAGAAAACAGCTTACAAATTAAAAAATAATAAATTTAAATTTATAATAAAACTTTTTGAGTCAACCAATATATTTCGACGGATCGAGTCAATTGATTGATAACGCAACTCGTTTCGTACAATACGACTATTTTAGAATCGGTATTCTTTTACGGTCACTGAGGCGATTCCATTCCCAATTGCTGACGATTTCATCCTTATAAAGATAAACCGTTTGATCCACTCTCCTTGTTAAAATTTTTGTATATTATTTCTCGTTTATATTGACTACATATATAAATTTTAGATAGAAATGAAATCACGATCAATCAAATTATTATAAAATACAAATTTTCAATAGCTCTGATTAATTAGCAATGTAATTATTGTGTGTGGTCACCATCTTCATGCTTATGTCGGATATCCAAGTAAATGGAGACAATCGACTGTGATTAATTCAAATGAAAAAAATTTAAAAGAAAATTGATTTTATGTAAAAAATGTATGAGAGCACCTACACCCATGGGCCGACTTCTTTATAACTATTTCGATAATATGCTAATTTTGGTATAAAATCCCTAAGCAAAATTTTAATCTGGTTGAATGAATGATGTGGAAACTTATAAGAAAGGTTCCCTAAACTCATTCCGGTGAAAATTTAACTTAAATAAAGTTGAAATTAAAAAAAAATATACCGTGGCCCCTAGACCCCGCTGTCTAGTTCCTTCTTCAGAAACATTCCAAGTTTGCTTCGGAACTTACAACTGTTTCATGATAAAAGTTTCATGATGATCGGTTGAACACCTGAAACGTCCATTCGAGGAACATTTTTAGTCGATTTTTATTTAAAGTCCAATTTATTCGAGGAAAAGCGATATCACTCTTCCCCCAAATCGGTATGCCAGTATGCCTCATCTAGCAGCAGAATGCACTTTCCAGCAGCCCTTGAACCTGGATAGGAATTCAATTTGCCAATCAATCCTTTATCCGAAAATAGCGGCCAATTCCCTACATTAGTTATACATAGTGTCCAAAAAATTAATAAAACTCGTAATCTGACTAGTGTTCCTGGGTAAAATAGTAACGTGAGAGTTGAGCACCGTTGATTAATTGGCTTTTAAAGAAAAGAAAATACCCAAATAGTGCAACGTGTTATATTTAAATTGTTCAATTGTAGCAAAATATGCAACAATACAAATTATAATTCAATATAAAAACTATTGTTAACTATTGTTAACATCATATCGTAAAATAAAATGAAAGGGTATTTCTGAGGAGTACGAGTATATGTACACATACCTTAGAAATAGAGAGAGAGAAATATTAAATATGTAATGTGGTTACATTTGTGAAAATAAATAGTTATTAGTACAGCATGTGGTATTATTTATAATATTACAATTTAAATAACAAAAAATAAAACACAATTCTCATATGCAGCATCTTATGTTTGTTCGAATATGAGGTATACACACATCTGCATATTTTATATTCATATTATCTAGACAATATCGTTTTATGCATTTCCAAATAAAAATTCATTAAATTTATTTACGATATGTTACGGTTGTTGAAGGTGGTTTAGTTTTAAAACAGAATTTTCATTATTTGAAAATAGAACAGCCAGAGATGATTTTTTTCCGAGAACTCATATTCTGCTCTATACAATATTTAGTTATGTATATTAAAAATATTTCATCCCGGAAGTCGTAATTTAACACTGTAAATAAATACGAGAAGGTACCTATTCTTAATTTTAAAATATTTATAAATTTATTACCTTATGTGGAAAACGAGAAAATGCAAGATATTTTGCGGTATATAAATACATTTGAACATTTTGCTAGACCATCTCTGGCTACATATTTTTCTGAAAATGCATAAAAACAGAAACAGTTTTTTTTTGTTATTTGCTAGAGTAGAAATATTATAAAATATTAAATTAAATCAACAATATGTGGTAGATTCTATTATTATGAAACACTTACACATTTATGCTTTATCAACAAGATTAAATTTATAAGTTTAATATTCATGTACTTGTAAGGGAGCTCAAGTTCTTGTGGCTGATTCGGTTTATTATAAATTTTAAATATGCAATTTGAATGATCCGTTTTGGTGCAGAAAATAAAAGGTTTTAGTTAGGCAACACTAACCACGAAATTACCATTTGACTCTTTTGTGAGGTTAGCCCACCAAAATTTGGAATTTGCGAATTGCCCCACAGCCTAGGGTACTTAGAAGACTTTGGTTGTCTCTGTGTACACCCAGGTATCCGCATCTACGTCGTGGAGGGCGGGTACTGCTTTGACAGTTGCAAAATGCAACCGGAAACCAAATGCCGGATGTTTCACTTGGCAAAAACCATCAATGTGTACTACAACAAATAGGGAAAATCCACACGTTTCGGAAGCAGAGCCAATGGATTCTGGGGTGGTATACTCATTGTTGAATCCATTTGGCCTAAGCTCCAAATTATGAAGATCACCAAGATCATCAAATGGACATACCTTTCAGTACGAGATGGAAAACGTCGAACTCCGTAAACAAAGAGAAATAATTAAATTTCCTACTAGATTGAAAGAAGAATTTACAATTTTAAAGAAAGCAATTGAAAAACTCAAAAAAGCAGCTGAAACACGTGCAACACTTGGGACGGACCTAACCCTGCAATCGATGATGCCATCCTATACGGATAAAGAAGAATTAGAAAAGGAGACAAATTGGGTATTGAACTGGAATAAAACACCAAGCAAGAAAAAAAGTTGATGGTATTTCAAATGACGAGGTTTCTATGAACCAGTTAATCGTCAAGAAATAACAAGCTCTAGAGCAGCAACAACCAGGTAAGCCAAATGAGAAATCACCTCCAACAATTAATGGCGTTGGAATATCAAATTTCTCGAGTTTAGGCCAAACAACAGAGCTTAACTCCTAGAAGCATCAATGTTTTACCTATGAGGAAAAAAATGATCGTCCAATCAAAGTTATGGCTAGAGGTCTTCATTCAACCTGCGCAAAAGAAGAAATTATTAAGGATCTTAAGCAAAAGGATTGTAAAATAGAAAATGTTGCAAACATCATTAAGAAAGAAGAAATCCAAACTGAACAAGAAGTTCAAATCAACAAAATAGGGCTTCCACTATTCATGCTCACTTTTAATAACAAACAAAAAGAGGAAGATGTGTAAAATATCAAGGCAATACTTAACATTTTTTTTTATATATATTTATTTATTACAACTGATTTAAAAATCATCTAGTAATTTATCTTTCATAATTTATATTCTTGTTTGGAGGGTTGTAGCCCTTTGGCTAGTCCCCTTTACAATTTTATTATATTTTTAGTCGATCCTGATTGGATCTTGTAGATTATGCGGTTTCTTCCTTCGCAGCCATCTTACTAGGTTTGAATCATCCAACATACGACGTATCTCAGCGTTTTGGTGAAGACTAATACGTTGTATGTGTTTTCTCGCGTGTTTGCTTATTTCTTCACTAACGAAATTCATCTTCAAATCTCTATGGAGGTTGTCATTTCTTGTGTACCACGGTGCATTAACTATTCCACGAAGGACTTTGCTTTGGAATGACTGGATGATATTGACATTGGTTTTCTTTGTACAGTCCCAGAGCTGAATACCGTAAGTCCACACAGGTTTTAGGATTTGCCGGTATAGTAGCAATTTATTATGTAGAGTTAGCTCAGAATTTCTCCCTAACAGCCAATCCATCTTTCTGTATTTGATGTTTAACTCTTCTTTTTTCTTTTTCACATGCTCTTTCCATTTTAGTTTCGCGTCTAGAGTCATGCCTAGATATTTTGCCGTTTTTGCATAGGGAATTTGCTGGGAGTTCAGTTCTACTGGTATCCAGTTGACCTTCTTGTTGGTAAAGTTTACGTCAACAGATTTTGTTTCATTAAGTTTTATTCGCCATCTCTTTGTCCAGGTACTGACAATATTAGTAGCCCTTTGCAATTTGCTTGTAGATTCTTCTATGCAATTAGCAACTGCTAAGACGGCCATATCATCCGCAAACGTCGCTATGTTGGTCTCCTCTATCGTTGGCAGGTCTGAGGTGTATAGAACATATAAAGTTGGTCCCAGAACGCTACCTTGTGGTACCCCTGCGGATATTTTCTTTATTTCTGAGTATTCGCCATCTAATTTAACTCGAAAGTGTCGGTTAGATATGTAAGATTTTAGAATTTCATACAACTGCTTTGGTAAGTCTCTTTGTAATTTATATTCCAAACCTTTATGCCATACGCTGTCAAAAGCCTGTGCTACATCCAAGAAGACGCTTGAACATACTTTCTTTTTTTCAAGTACGTCTTCAATTATGTTTGTAATTCGGTGTACTTGTTCTATTGTTGAATGATTTTCTCTGAAGCCAAATTGATGTGGAGGAACAAGATTTCTTTCTGCTATTATTGGTTTTAGTCTCTTTAGGAGTAGTTTCTCGAATAATTTTGAAATTATTGGGAGTAAGGAAATCGGCCCATACGAATTTTTGTCATTAAGTGGTTTGTTTGGTTTAGGTATCATAATTACTTCTGCTACTTTCCATTGACTTGGAACGTGTTTAAGTCTGAACACTGCATTAATTATTTGGAGTAGTTTACGTCGACCTTTTTCAGGAAGAGCTTTTACTATTTGTCCTGTAATTAAGTCATATCCTGGAGATTTCTTTGTATTTAGGTTGAGATTGATTTCCTCTTTTAATTCTTGTAGTGTGACAGGAGATATATTGCAGTTATCCATTTTATATACTGGTGGTATGTTTTCCTCTGCAGTTTGTCTAGGTAGTGGCTGGAACGTGTTCTCGAGGTGGGTTGCAAACAACGAAGCTTTTTGCTTTGCACTTATAGCCCATGTGCCATCTTCATTTTTGACTGGTGGAATTTGTAGTTTAGGTCGTTTTAAACTTTTTGTCGTTTTCCAAAGGGAGTACTCGGTATCTTTTTCCCCAGTAAGGCCACTCAAGTATTTATTAATGGATTCGTTTTTGATTTCTTTAATTAGCAACTTTAGTTTATTGGATAAAAAATTAAGAGTTGTTTTATATTCTGGCGCTCGACTTCTTTGCCAAGCCTTTCTTGCTTTTGGTTTTGCTACAACAAGTTCCCTAACTTCTAGAGGATAAATAGCATTTCGGCGCATTTCCTTTGAACTTGAGGGGGTACTACTCTACGCCGCTTCTTGTGTACTGTTGTTGAGTTGTTCTAGTTCTTCTTCTATCAATATTATCCTCAACAAGTTTCTAGAATTTCCCCCAGCAGGTTTTTTTGTTCGTTAGCGAAGGTGGACTAGTTTTTTTTAACAATCGTTGCACTGATTGTCATAATAACAGGCGTGCGATCCGACATAATCCCCTTGCTGCTTTCTAAGTATATGTAGTTTTTGTCTATACCTTGGGTGATAAAGAAGTCAATGATATCGGGTATTTTGTTTCTATCCGTAGGCCAATAAGTTGGTTGATCTCCAGAATGAAAATCGTAATTGCATAGTCTTCCTGCTGCAAACAGCTCTCTTCCTTTTTTAGAGGTTACTCTTGATCCCCAGTAGGTGTTATTTGCATTAAAATCACCTCCGATTATGCAACTTGATCCAAGTGATTTAAATAACGTGCAATAGTTTTGTTTAATTAAATTATATCTTTGGGGGCAATATATTGACGATACACTATATTCTTTGTTGTTATTTATAAATACTTTTAAGGTGACTAGTTGCATAAATTCCTCTTCAATTTTAAGATCTATAAAGTGTTTGATGTTTTCTTTTATAACCACCGACGATCCTCCCCTTGCCCTTCCTGCTGGATGAATGGCGCGGTAACAATTGTATCCATATATTTTTAGATATGGAGTTGAAGTAAAATGGGTTTCATATACTAGGCATATATCTATTTTTCCAGTATTTAGGAAAATTTCAAATTCTAGAATATGTTGCATTAGCCCATTTGCATTCCAGGTTACTATTCTTAATGTTTTGTTTGTTGTTGTTTGCATCATTTTAATAGAGCATGGATTTCATTTCATTTAGAGAGTCTTGCTTGAAGGCATTTCTCTTGCTTAGCTAGACGAATGTTAAGAGCTTCCATGCTTCTTAGTGTCTTTTGGAGCACGGCTGTATCTTCAGTAGTGTGCTCCAAAATAATTGGTTTTGTCATGACTACTTGCGAGTACAGTTTTGGTTTTGGTTTTCCCGTTTTAAAAGCATGAGGTTTAGGTTCCTCTTTGGTGGAAGTTTGGTAATTTTTTACCGATACTCCTGGACTTTGTGTTCGCGTTTTATTTCTTATTATTTGTAGCTCCTTAGCTATTTCACATCCCCGGTAGTTTGCGGGATGTGACTTATTACAATTGACACATTTTGCAGCAATATTTTTACTAACCGGGCATACCTAGGCATGGTGCTTTCCGCCACATTTCACACATCTAATCTCTCGTTGGCAATATTTCTGCGTATGATTAAAACCTTGACATTTTTTGCACTGCAGTATTAATCCGTTATTCTTTTTCAATGGCTCTATTTTAACTCTCATGCTATGTATTGCCTTGATATTATACACATCTTCCACTTTTTGTTTGTTATTAAAAGTGAGCATAAATAGTGGAAGTCCTCTTTTGTTAACTTGGACTCCTTGTTCAGTTTCGATTTTTTCTTTCTTAATAATGTTTACGGCATTTTCTATTTGATAACTCTTTTGCTTGAGATCCTCAATAATTTCCTCTTTTGCACAGGTCGGGTGAAGACCTCTAGCCATAACTTTAATTGGGCGATCATTCTTATTTTCATAGGTAAACCACTGATGCCCCTCGGAATTAAGCTTAGTAGCCAAAGCTCTATAAGTTTCAGAGTCTACAACATTAATTTTCCAGAAGCCGTTGCTTAGAGATACGAGTTTGTACTCGGCTATCGTAATCGATTTCATAATCGATTGTATAGTGGAGAAATTTGATATCCCGACGACATTTATTGGTGGAGGTGATTTTCTTTCGGTTTAGCTGGTTGTTGTTCTAGAACTAGTTGTTTCTTGATGATTAACTGATTTCTGAAGTTGATGGTAAAGTCTCCGCCATTTCTGGTGAGTGTTGCGCTTTCCTTTTCTTACTTGGTCCTTTATTCCGGTTCAACATCCAATTTGTTTCTCTTTCTAATTCTTCTTCATCCGTATGGAATGAATTAATGCGATCATCGACTGTTGGGCTAGGTGTCGTCCCAAGTTCTGCACGTGTTTCAACTGATTTTTTGAGTTCTTCATTTTCTTTCTTTAAAATTGTAAATTCTTCTTTCAATTTAGTAGTAAATTCTTTTATTTATCTTAATTGTTGGACGGAGTTCGGCATTTTCCTTCTCGTACTGAAATATATTTCCAGTTGAAGATCTTGGTGATCTTGATAATTTGGAACTTCGTCCAAATGGGTTAAACAATGATTGGCCCACCCCAGAATCTGTTGGGCCTGCCTCCGAAGAGTGTGGATTTGGCAGCATATCTGCTGCTGTACCACCTGGGGTATTACATTCCGTATTTGTTGTATTCATTGTTTATTTTAGCCAATTTATACCACTGGCATTTGGTCGCGGTAGCACTTTGCTACTGTCGAAGCAGTAGCACCCCCCGCGACGAGGACGCGGCTACCTTGGTGTTACCTAGGTGTACACAGAGACAGCCGAATACTTAACATGAGAATTAAAATAGGGCTACTAAAAAACAACGGTCTAATACCACAGATCAAAAATGTCAAGGTATTAATCATACGCAGAAATATTGCCAAAGAAAGATTGGTTGTGTGAAATGTATTGGAAGCATCACGCCTAAGTATGTCCGCTTAGTAAAGATTTTGCTGCAAAATGTGTTAAATGCAACCAACTTATTGGCAAACTACCGTGGACGTGAAATAGACAAGGAGCTATAAAGTTTAAGAAATAAAACGCGAAAACAAAATCCAGGAATAGAATCTAGTGTTAAGGACTATTGTACATTATTTAAATCACTTGAATCAAGTTTCATGGTGATGATTGGAGGTGATTTGAATGCAGCAAATACATACTGGGGATTAAAAGTGAAAGGGCTGTTTGCAGCAGGACGACTATGCAATTGTGGTTTTCATTTATGAGATCAACCAAGTTATTCGAAAACTACATATACTCGTACCTAGAAGGCAGCAAAGGGATTATGTCGAATCACACGCCTGTTATCATGACAATTAGTGCAACGATTGTTATGAAAACTATCCTACCTCGGCTAACTAAAACAAAACCTGCTGGGAGAAATTATAAAAATTATTTCTTGATAATATTGATCTTCAGGTACCAATTAAAAATATGATACAGCCAGAAGAGGAACTAGAACAACTCAACAACAGTACACAAAGGAAATGTGCGGAATTGCTATTTATCCTCTGAAAAAGGAACTGGTTGCAGCAAAACGAAAAGCAACAAAGGCCAGCCAAAGAAGTCGAGCGCCAGAATATACAATAACTCTAAGTTTATTGTCCAATAAACTAAAGTTGATAATTAAAGAAATCAACAACGAATGCATAATAAATACCTAAGTGGCCTCACACGGGGAAAAAGATACCGAATAATTTTTTTTGAAAGCGACAAAAAGTTTAAAACAACATTAACTTCAAATTCCACCAAATAAAAGTAAAGATGGGACAAGAGATTGATTGAGAACAAGTAGAAGGTGTACTTCAAAATAAGAAAGTATGTTCAAGTATCTTCTTGGATGTAGCACACGCCTTTGACAGAGTATGGCATAGGGGCTTGGATTATAAATTGCAAAGAGACCTACCAGAGCAGTTTTATGAAATACTAAAATCCGTCATATATAACCAACAACTTCGTGTTAAATTAGATGACGAATACACAGACATAAAGAAAATATCATCATTAGTACCATAAGACAGCGTTCTTGGACCAACTTCATATGTACTGTGTACATCTGCCACCATAGAGAAGACTAACATATCAACGTTTAGTACGAAGGCTAACATATCAACGTAAATATAGAAAGATAGATTGGCTCGTAGGAGGAAATTTTGAGCTAACTTTAAATTAATTGCATCCATATCAGAAAATTCTAAAACCTGTGTGGACTTAAGGTACTCAGCTCTGGGGCTCCAGTCATTTGAAAACAAAGTCCTACGTGGAAACAATGTACAAAACAAATGACAACCTCCATTGAATTCTGAAGCTGAATTTCGTCAGTGAAGAAAATGCTTATATACGTCGTTTGTGGGATGAGTCAAGTCCAGTGAAACAGCTGCAAAGGAAGAAATCTTGATCACCTAGATGAAATCTGGATCGACTAAAAATATAATAAAGCTGTAAAGGAGACAAGGCAAAGCGGCACTACCCTCCAAATAAGAATATAAATTATGAAAGATAAATTCCTAGATGATTTGTAAATCAGTTGTATGAAATATAATTTTTAAAAAAATTGGAAACGTGCCACTACACAATTATTTTGTAATTTGGCCTAAAATTAGTTTTCAGGTACATTTTAAATTCAAAAAGCCCGGAGCTGAGACAATTTTCGATTTTGCGAAACTATAATTTAGTGGGATGCGGGATAAAAATTTAAATAAAAATGAATGAAATTGATTTCCCAGAGACCGACCCAGAGTTCATTTTAGGGAACTTGTCGAGAAACGATTTTTCCAACTGAGCCTAAAGTTTACTATTAGTAAATCTTATCTTTCAAAATCTTACAATTTTTTGTTACTTTAGATTGCCGTAAGATGGTTTGGTTGACGTCAAATCGAATCTAATAAATTACATTTTTCTTTCATTAAACTTGATAAAATTCCTGGGCTTGGCATAACTTCACTTACATAATATATTTGAATCAAATGAATCGAAATTTAGGCAGGGCTTCTTCATACAAGAGCACTTCACACAAGAGCACTTCATACAAGAGCAAATGGGTTATTTTTGTGGGACTAAAATTTTGTATTTCCTGATGATTCTAGTTCATATACGTCGTTGTTGATATACGTGATGTCCATCAAGAGGATATTTAATATTTTGTGTTATATATTTATGGAAATGCAACTAGTACTTTGAAACAGTGAGCACTGAACAAACTGCATTATACAAAACGACTTAGGAATGGTAAGTTAATCAATTGGCATCCAAACAAGCAATTTTGAACCCTAAATTCGGTTTTGTTAGATTTAGAATTAATATTTTATTTTAGCACACTTTTGTTTATTTCAGCAATTGCATATTAAAATATTCCTGCTTTTAAAATTTTTAAACATTTTGTTAGATTAAGTGTGCAATTCCAAACCAAATTTCAATTAATAACCAAATTCAGTTCAATTAATAACCATCCGATTTCTGAATTGATTTCAAAAATGGAAAGTAGAACATAACTAATTGGTATTTAATAGCTTATGCTGTTACCTGCAACAACTTTTATAATCAAATTTTCGGTATAAGGGGTGACTTTCACCTAAATCGTGCAAGATGGCTCCAGAACTCATGCTTACTCCATACTCCACAACCGTATTGTAACGGAATTCTATCCAATTCCGTTACCAACCCAAATCTAAATATTTTAAAATTACCTATCGCCATAATTTTCGAGGTAACACCTCTAAATTATATCAAAAATCATTACCATGCCGACGATATTCACATTTTTTTTTGTGTGTACATTACTCCAATTACTGTATATAACCGTGCAGTGGTTGAATTAATGTGTACTTGAAATCAATGTAACACGATCACTTGTTTTGATTCAACAAAGGTAAATGCTTTTGAGGTAAATGGCATGAGTAATGAACTCTGCTATTGAAAGTAATCAAAAATTGCAAGTATCGTGCAATTAATTTATGTTTCAAGAAAATTGAAAAAAAAAAAAATTTTCGCGTGCATCGATTTAGCAAAATCGATGTCACGTTGTTGTACACGCTTTATACATTTTTTTTGTGATCAAAGCACAAAAATCGGCCAGCGATATGTATAAATCGGGTACAAATTTTTGTTTAGAGGTAGTTAGACAGTGTTCAGACCAACGCGTGGTCATAGTTTTTGTTCGTTTTAGTATAGTTTGTTTGTTGTTTTAGTAAATTTTTTTTGTGTTTTTGAACTTTTGTGAAGAGTTTTGAGTAGAGTAATTTAAAAATAAAATAAAAAAACAGTTTTATTTTAAATGTTGTTGTTGTTTTTTGTGAATATACTGAGTGTGCTCAGTGTGGAAGCAAGCAGGCGGCCGAGAGACCTTATTATTTTGTTTCGGTAAGTATTTCTAGGTAAGTGTTACTGTTAAGTGTCACTAATAATTAAAAAAATTAGTAAAACTAGTAACAGATCGTTCCTCTAACGGTCTTTTTAAGACAGGAACTGATACGGCCTAGCCCGTCCCTTTCCTTTCTGTTAGAGCCGATCTATTACACAACGCATTAACATCAACAAAGTGGCTGAATTATTTTCAGTAAGGAAGCCTAAGTAGGAGATGACTCACTAGGAGTCATAAAATATACACGCCCATAGTCAACTCATCAGCGGGATGGGTTAACATATTTCTTTTCTTGTTTCTTCCCCACTTCTGGGTCCGAGATCAGCCCCAATCCCTCCGTTAAAATTATTTCTGTTTCCCCAAAAGGAATCAACTGATCGCGGCTAATAAGGCCGCTATCTGGGCATCCTCATCTCCATGCCGTTCCCTCTACACCGACTAAGCTGCGGGAACAAATGCCGCGAGGGATGCCATACAGATAGTGGCAAATTCTATGAAACTGGGTTTGCCCTACCGCATGTAGAGGCCAATCCATTTCCCAAATGGGGCCATAATTTGGCCCAGGTATCCTGGTAGGATCTACCACCAATATATCCTATTTAAAATTTAATTGAGGTTTGTCTCACAGTTTCTGATTTAAATTATATCGGCATATCTGTTAATATAGTGCCAAACATTCTTAAATATTTTAATACAACCGGTGCACATGGTCGTCTACAAGTTTTATTTAGTGACTAATGTAAAATTCTTTTTGGTATGTGTATGGCTTCTGTACAGCCTTATTGGTAGCCCTGACCAGATACAATGTTGGGTCCTACACATACCGATAAGAATTAACAATTTTTGAGCTGCAATGCTGGATCTCCGAATGATTGGTTTATCTGTGGCAAGTCCCAACCCGCACTCCGGGGGATAAACTGACATTCGTGGTAGTATTTGGAATTCAAGAATACATCAGTCACAATGTAAAACTGGTACTGGCACTGGTATTTAATTTCTCAATAAGTTGTACGGTTTTCGATACCGTGTACAACCAGCAATTTTACAATACTGAATAGGCAAGGGTGAATAATGTGATCCCTGGAGTAATGGGCATATCCCTTTCCTGGCCGGTAGAATACCGGGGGTATAAAGGGCTGCTCATTCCCAGTTTCAAATTGTAAGGTTGCCTTTCCATTCTACATCAAAATTACCAACAGCAGAACCATCAAAACGCACTAATGTCACACTACTCAAAAACATCACGAATGTATCACAGCAACAAAAGCAGCCAAACCGTTTCATTACATCTGCTGCTGTACAAACTTTAAATCAACCTGCAAGGATGACGATTTCCAAATCACGTGCAACTAGGCATATCAGTCTAAGAAATTTCTTCGACTGCATGACCACCGATGATCGCAATCATAAATCACCTTTGTACAGCTTTAACCGTCGTTAAAGCAAACAGGAGGTCCATTGTGGTGTAACTTCTAAAATAATTACGATATAGACCAAATAAAATTATCAAAAGCACTAGAGGGTGAAAGCTTTAAAAATATCACAAAATCAGTCCCAGTGAAAAACTAATAATTCATATTTGTTGTTCGACTAGACATCAATGTTACCCCAAAATACGGTGCTGCCTAATTGTTAGAATAAAAAACACAGCATAAATGAAGCCGATTATGCGATGTAAATGGATAAGTTTAACGAAAAGTCGTTATATGTCGAGCACAACTGCAAATCCTTTGCAGTATTGACCAAGTCTCTAGTCCGCGAGCAATGCAGGCATTGCTATTTCAATTTGAAACCCGGTTTTCATTTTACATATGAAAATAATTCAATTCAAATTTGCCATCTCTCATAATCAATCAAATGAATAAATTTATCCACTTTGGTTATTTACAATTATTACTTTCCAGTTCCCAGTTCACCATACAAATCGATTTTGGTCAAAAAGTAGAATACAAATTAATTGAAATTCGGAAAAATTACAAGAATGGCAACAACAACAATTAGAAAAAAATAATAAATGTATTCTATTCTTTACCTAAAGATCAATTACCGAGTTTTTAGAAAACACGATTAACTCCGATGGCTTTCGTTTTATATCAAAAATGTTCCACCAGAAGACCATCTAAACAAAATTTCGTGAAATGAAATCTCATTGCAATTGTATATTGCCACTCAATAATTTTAGCCGATAAAGAAAATCCGGCCAACACCCGGATTTCTATTACTAGGGTTACTAGGGATATTGAAAACCTCAAATACTCCTCACTTTACTTCTAAGGAGAAAATAACAACTGAATTTGTTATAAATATAAAAGTATTTTACACAAAACAAGGTGAAAATTTTGTTCCCAATTGTTTTTTGTAATTGCATTTTTTTTAAATTTGCAAACATCGAAAAATCTCTTACGGGAGCCACCACTTAAGAGGCCGGTTTTGATTAAAAATTAATGCCACCTCCTCATTTATCGAAAAAGCTTAAGTTTGGCGGGTCACCCCGATTAGTTAATCCGTAAAGTGACTTTTCAATCAATACAAAAAGTGACTCTTTGAAAATTATTTTTTTTGGAACTTCAGTAACAGTTTGGAACTTGCTATAGGCTTCAAAAACATCAATTTTGGTTTTAAACGACTCAATTAAATATTTATTTAAAGTGTCTTTTCGACTTTTGGTAGGTCTGGCAAAAAATTTTTGAGATGTTCTCACAGACATGAAGATTTTTTATCTTGAAAGCACAAAATTCTGTTTTCGATTTACCAGTAGTATTACGTAAGCACACCTAGTTGAAGAAAAAGAAGGTGCCAACGATTTACCGTTGCGGATCTTATTTTGCTTTATTTTTGCTTGATTAAAGATGTACCCCAAATCGTTAGCCATTATTTTCTTCCTAGATTGAAGTCGAGCTGTAACCAGCAAACTAACTAGTTCTTTTTTCACGATTTTTGTTAACGCTATTAGTGGCTATGAAATAATAACGTCTCGTTGGTACGATTATTTACAAAAGTGTACTCCATCATACCGCTAAAATAATAACTACCGGTTGTCGCACTATCAAAAACATTACCCGTTTGGTCTAATTGCACTTTATGTTTCCCGAAAGTTATTGATTACTTCCTAAACCACTCCAGGTCGCATTGCACTAATGTTAAAATCCGGCTGAAACCTGGAGCATCACCTCTGGCCATTTGCACCATTTTTTAGCTCGATCACTCATTCTGCTATCTTTTAAATTAACAGATGGAAAAACAATAAACTATATTTCACAATCTCAACAATATCCACCAACGCTACCATCTTTATTTTTTTTAAATTTTACATTTAAATTAAAAATATAAAACTACTAGGTAACCCGAAGAAATCCCTATTTCTTAAAAATAAATGTTTATTTGTCTTCAAGCTGTTATTTAATAAAAGAACGAACACAAATTTAACTAGAAACAGTTAAATCACCGTGGTTGGAGGTTATTACATTAGAAAACAAGAACACAGACAGAATTACGTTCAAAATATCATATATTGCAATGTTAGATTTGTCTGATAAAGAGATTTTCATCAAAACGTCATTTTCGGAAAAATTGTGGGATAGCGCTTATTGTAGATAAGCCATCAATGTGCATAAACATTTCTATTTAGGGGTATATGGCGCACTACACATACATTTCTTTAGTATAGGCACAAGCAAATTTAAAGCTCCATAATTATTCATTATTCTGTAAATTTGCCTTAGAAATGGTTATAAAATTACGTTTTGTCGTGTAACGAAGACCTATCTGGAAGTATATGCTACAACACGTAGATAGCTCTACTATAGGCATAGTGAATTTCATGTTCCTGCTAAATTCGAAAAATTTATTATTTTGTAATTTCGGTCAGATAGAGATAGCTCTACAATTAATGCTGTTAAAGTTAGCCTGAGAATGGTAATGCAGATAGTGTCTTTGCTACCCCGCCGAAAGATGACAATGCAGATATTATGTTTCCATCCTAACAGGAAACGTTAGCCGTGTTTTAATATTCGAGCACTATCCGGCGCCGAAGGGATATTTTTTTCGATTTTTAACTAAAAAGTTGAATGAAAAATCATAGTTTATCACTTAGCGCGCTAAATATAAGTTTTGATACAGAAAATTGGGTGATCCGAATACATCTATCAGGCACTAATAAAAAACGCGGCTATTATAATATGTCGATAATGCATATCGTGTTGATAAAGAAGTTTAATTTCAATATTCCACCGAAAACAGGCAATACAAATTTAAGCAAAACAACAAATGAATCATCAATTTTCTAAAAGGAAAATGTCAATAACAGAGATCTATAGAATAGTCACGTTTAGCTGATGAAAGGTTTGTACCTAAGTAGAATTGTAGAATTTGTACCTAACCTAAGTAGAATTGGATTATATGTTTGTAGTGGGTTGATGAGATTATATTGGTGAAATGTTCCATTTTCCATTGTTTCGACAACAAAACTGTTCACCTATCGAGATTTTGCTAAATAACCAGTGTCTGTCTCACTATAAAAACTCTATAAAACACGACCTAAGATTTAAATTCTAAGTTTAGGCTAAAAGATTATGAAAAATTTTAATTTCCCCATGTTTTGTCGATAAAATCAATCATGATGAACGATTTTTACCGTCAGAAGAACGGAAAAATAAATTTTTTACCCCCATAACCTAATCAGACTGACCCCTCCTAACCTACAATCAAAATCTACCTCTGGTCATGGGCTATTGAATCGGCCTAGTCAGATTGTTGTCCATATTGCAAAATCTCGAATGATGGACGATTTTATCGTCAGCAGAAGGGAAACATAAAAATTTGACCCCTACAACCTCATCAGACTGACCCCTTACCTAAAATCAAAATCTACCTATGGTCATGAGTTATCGAATCGGCATAGTCAGATTGGTGTCCATGTTGAAAAATATCGAATGATGGACGATTTTATTGTCAGACGAACGAAAAATAAAAATTTCACCCCTATAACCCCATCAGACTCACCTCTAACCTATATCTATCTATGGTCATGGGCTATCGAATCGGCCTAGTCAGATTGGTGTCCATGTTGCAAAATCTGGAATGATGGATGATTTTATTGTCAGAAGAAGGGAAAGATAAAAATGTCACCCCTATAACCTCATCAGACTGACCCCTAACATATAATCCCCCTAACCCCCCTATGACCCCTAATATATAATATAATATAAAATCTACATTTGGTCATGAACTATCGAATTGACATAATCAGATTGATGTTCATCAGGGAAAATCGCGAATGATGGACGACTTTGCTTGATAATTATTAACCTTCTTTATCGACATTTTTCGGCTGTATGAAACAGATATGGCATTTCACCCTTATAATCTCATCAGACACCCCTAACCTATAATCAAAATTTACGTATGATCAAGTGCCATCTAATTAACATAGTCAGATTGGTGTCCATCTGGAAAAATCTCAAATGATGGACGATTTTATCGTCAGAAGAAGGGAAAAATAAAAAATTCACCTCTACATCCTCATTAGAAAACGTTATTAAAACCTATAGTTAAAATGTTCCTATGGTCACGGCCCATCGAACTGACGTCGTCAGATCGGTGTATGTCTTGCATAGTCTTGAATTGCAAACCACTTTAACGACAATTATGAACCATTTAAAGTTTGATAATTTTTAAACTTCTTTAACGACAATTTTCGGCTGTATGTACTTTCTCAAGTTATTGCCCTTACAAACCTCTTTAAATGAACTTTTTCCAAACATAATTTTAAAGTTATAATAAATTTTTGCAAGTTAGCCGTATACTACTATACACGAAACAATAAATTAATATCGGTTAAATTGCAAATTGTATTTGTTGTTTGTTATGATACATATGTTTTCGGCTGATTTTGTAGGTTAGTCACTTTCGGCTAGGATATTTCAATGTAATATATGGTTTGTTTAACTTTCGGCGGCATTAGTCAAGACACTATCTGCATTATCGATTTTTTAACTTTCGGCTGGCAACTTTATCAAGGTATACAATTATCATCGCATCTTAGTGCAATCTAGACCTGGCTGGGCCAACTATACACACATGCAACTATACACATATCTATCTCTAGTTTAGGCACGAGCTAATTTAACGAGTGACGAGGGGGACAGTAAATAGAAGATATACTGAAATCCCTATTATTGAATGATTCAACTTTTATAGATTTTACCTACGTCTTGTAATCATGTTTCATATTATTATTAACAATTGCAGTTAATCCACCTAGCGTTTCCTTCCGGACGAATAGCATGGTACCATTCACAGTCACATATTTTATTAAATAAAGGGTCTATTAAATAAGTTTACGATACAATGCGTATATTTTTTTTCTCTGTTCAGGAAAAAATAGTTCTGAACATGTTTACGTAATTCAGTCGCGTTATACAAATGACAATTCTAAAGGTTCTGTTAATTTAATTCGTATATCATTGATGTAAACTCATTGGGCCTATTAAGACGTGTATGCACTACATGATGCATTTTTATCGCCTCTTACCTCTCCGCAACACAAATATCACCACTCCAAAATAAGTTTATAGGCGAAGAGGTAAGAGGCGAGGAAAATACATCATGTAGTGCATACACGTCTAAATAGGCCCATTCGTTGCCTCTTGTCGTTCCAGTCGCTTTTATATTGCTTCTACACCAGTTTCTTCACCAAGCGTCGTTTATCGTTTCAATAAATCGGAATATTCGCTTTAGTTTATTTTGTCTAATAGCATTAGTTAACTGCTGCGTTATTTGCGCATTTAAAGTTGGAATACTCTCTCGTAGAACGTTAAAGTTTTCAGTAGATTGGCCAGTTTTACTACTTAATCTTTGAAGTTGTACCGCTACTCGCATCCTCTTGAGTTGACCACGTGCTGCCTCTTACAGTTTCTACACCATAAAAATGCGTTTCGGCTAACAGTGCAATCTTTCGCATTGCGTATATCGGAACATTTTATGCACCTAATATCTGACCAGCACTATTTCGATTGTAATTAAAGCCTTGGGATTTCTTGCATTTAGGTATTTCTCGTGTTCTTTTTCAGTGTTTTTTTTATTAACTATCATATTGAATATTGCTTTCATATTAAATATATTTTAAATATATTTTATGCATTCTTTTAATGACCTTCGTCTCTAATTTTCAATTTTCTCATTTTGAGGTCTTCTGTTATATTATCCTTCTTGCAAATGTTTTGAAAACCTTTGGCCATAAACTTAATTTCTCGGTTATTTTTTTCCGCAAGCATTTTTTATTGTATAGTGATATACTACTCTACCGTCGTTTGTGCGGGCAACAATTTCTGTAGAGCTTGAATATTCGGAAACTCTGTAATGCCAAACACATTATCTTTATTGCAACCTTGTGCTGCTCTTGTTGCTGTTGTTGTCGCGGTGTAGGCACTAGTTTGGTAGTTTAATTAACTTTTGCTTTTGGATTTTATCTTCTGGTGAAAATTTGGCTTTTCGTTTTCCAACACAGGGTTAATACTCGTACATGCAATAGTGCTATTCTCATTGTAAGTAGTAGGAGGAGTTCTCAAAACTAGCTCAGTTTAGAAAAAATGATTTCACAACATACGAAACCAATTTTATTGGTATGTCGTGCAGCCATTTTTTATATTTCACTAGGTCTTCTGCGTAGCTCAGCAATTTCGTTTTCCTACTGATTCTTCGAATGTGTTTGTCTAGGAGGTGATCTATATAGTTTTGACTTTCGTGTGAATGGGCATCGCAATGGTTGGCTCACCCCATACATTGAGCCAGCCTCGTTAGGTGTATTATTTAACTGAGCAGTTGGAGTATCACCTGGGGTAAAAACTCCATTTTATAGTGGAATTAGGGCTTTAAGGATTACTAGGTGACTGAAGCAGCTACCAACTTAATCAGTAAAATTGTTAGTGGGTCCAAGAGAACATTATTTGTTAGGTTTTAGGTGTACGTTTATTTGGCCGTTTCTCGGTCGCTAGTTGTTGGCTGATTAGTATGAAACACCCGTGCAGGTGAGGTTGACATTTTGGCTGATATTTAAGCCACCTATACCGATGCCCCTTACCCGCATTAAAGATAATGAAATTAAAACAAAATAACATAAATAAAATTTTCTAAAAATAAAATAATAAATTTTAAATTCTGTAGCGAAAGGTAAGCTGGATTATTCAGTAAATTTCTGTGAACTTAGCTAAATAAGAAAATACTCGCCGTGTGTGGGTAAAAATCCACTCGAATACTCCTGTTTACTAAATTTCAGTCCGGCTTTCTTTCTTTTTTAGGTGTCGTCAAGTCAGAGGCAAAATTTATTTTATACACTGTCATGTTGCAAACCGGTGTGAAGTTTCTGGACACTTTTAAGTTACTGGACACTTTTATAATTTGAACAGAAATTTATGCGAGTATCCAAAAGAATGCTTTAAACCAAATATAGATTTTAGACCAATATTTGCACAAGTGTACATTTCTAAAAAGTGTAAGTACAAAAAAAATTGTTTGTAAAAAAGTTTAGATTTGTGTATTTCATATAACTCTTTTCAGAAATTACTTTAATCATTAGGAATATGTATATGCAATTTTTGTATGAAAGGATGTCGCTAATGGTAAATTGTAAACGAATCCCAGAGATTGGCTCTCATAGCGGCTATATAGGTTTGAACGGGCATACATTGTGGAATTAAAATCACCTTATGCTATATCGAAATATAAAGTGCCGTAGGGCTCTCGCAAAAAATCGCAGATAGCGTGAACGGTCAAAAAATCAATGCGAGAGCCCTACGAGCTTATTTTAAAATGACATTAGGTGATTTTAGTTCAACAATGTATGCTCTTCCAAACCTCTGTAGCCACTATGTGGGCCGATCTCCGAGACTCGTTTTGAATTCACCATAAGCGACATCTTTTTATACAAGAATTGCCTTTATGAAATACAAAAACTTTTTTTTGCAAACAAAATAAATTTCTGTATTTACACTTTTTTACAAATGTACTGTTGTGCAAATATCTGCATAAAATCTATATTTTGTCTAACAAATTTCTTTTTGACTACTTTGGCCACTCGAATAAATTTATGCCCAAATTATGAAAGAGTCCAATAATTTAAAAGTGTCCAGAAACTTCACAGCGGTATGTTGCAACGATTCAGAATGTGTTATATTATGCGCTGCACCAGTCAAAAAATGTCACAACTTGTTTCAACTGCAGTGACAATGAATAAGCTCAGAGAAATATGGAAGGTACAACACATTATATGGTAGTTAACCTTAAAAAAACTACTCCTGTTCAACTGCTCCTGACTGGTCCTGCTGGATGTCGGAAGACTTTTCTCATCAAACTCATCATGTACATTTGTAATCGATTCACATAGACGGATCGTTATTGTAATGCCTATCTTGCATGTGCATCCACAGGGAAAGCCGCGAATGCTATAGGACGAACGACTGTTCATACTGCGTTTGAAATCACCCTTTGGAGTATCCATACGTTATTATCGAATAAAGTCAATGGTTAATATGCATCTTTATTCTAGTTTGTCAAGATGATACTCATCGATGAAGGGACGGAAATGTTAGAAATCATAGATTTGAGAGTGAAAGAAATAACTTGAAATATTGATGCCGCTTTTGGTGGACAGCACATCATTATTATTTGTGATTTGAGGCAGTTGCCACCGGTTAGAATCACTCCCAGTAGCAAGCGAAAAATACAGTGGATCGATGGTCAGCAGTTATGGAAGGGAATTGTTTTTATGTATTGACAGAAGTTATACGGCAGGAGAATGCTGAATTACCTTCATTATTAATAAAGAAAGTTTGGTAATGGGGATCGATTGGATGAACAAGAGCTATAACTGATTGAATCGAGATGGTTATTATTGAAAAATCAAATTCCATTATAACAGTGTTCCTCCGCTTCCGTCTCTGAACAAAATCTATTTTCAATGAGTCGATGCTTATAATTTGAGAATCTTGCGTTTATCTGATGAAACACCGAATTCATTAATTTCATTGACACAGGAGGGTTACCATACGAAATTATTTTCATTATAGACAGTCGTTGCGTATGGGTTAGCCAGTGGGGGCAATAGGCAAATCGGCACACATTAATTTAGGTGCTCAGTTTACGGGTTTAACGAGTTCTACGGATGTAACTTCTTAATTAATGGAGCAGCGGTTTCTATCAACTGTAGACCCGCAACAGTTCCTCCCAATCAAAATAAATCGATTCATGTTAAAAGAAACCATTTTCTACTAAAACCAGCTTGCTCGTTCTCAATTCACAAATTGCAAGGAGACTTATTTGATGAAGTTGTCTACAAACAGAGTAAGACACATTCACAACCTTTGGGCTACGTAGCCTTATCCAAGGTTATGGCTCACGAAGGACTTCATATTGTACTTACTGATGAGCGTCAACATTTTTACTTTTACTTTACGTTATTTGGCTTCCTATTGTCCATCATCTTACAATTGAACGGATTATACTCGAAAAAATCAGGAGAGGTAATGTGAATTTTTTTTTCCTGAATTACCGCAGTCTCCTTGGTTAATCTCATCAGAAATTTGGCATCGTAACGAGGTACAAATCGAAATTGAAAATTTCAATCACATAACACAATAAAAACGACCCAGCATTAAGCGAAGGGGCGGATGGAGGGTAGGCAAGGCGTTGGCACCACCGCAACACAATTTTACTGTCTGTGATGATGATGCAAACTTGAGAAGAAATTCCCAGTACGTTAGTCAAACCAATTCTGCTTTTGGGGACATCGTTGTTAAGTAGTAAACTCCAGACGCGCGACGATTCTGATACGCATATTTTATGTTATTCTTAATTCGAAAAAAATTGTATTGCACATGAATAAAATATGTTCGATGAAATGTGTAGGAACTATGCACCAAAAAATAATTTTTTTAGGGGGAATGAAAGATTTTAACATCTTCTCAAAGTCAAAAATTCAAAGTAACGGCGCATCTTATAGTTTTGTTAAGTGACATTGTAAGGATTTTAAATTTGGCACTATGCAGCTTGTTTTTTTGTACATATCATTTCTCTACACAAAAAATTGATTTCGGTAGATTTTAAATTTAAAACGTTGGCTGTTATACATACTCTGCAATCCTTATCTCTTCCACACCTTCATTTATCAGCCCATTAGTAGCGTTATATGAACTTTTTAATCGATTTATCTGTCTAATTTTACAAATCAGAAATTCAGCAGATATATAATTTTTCTAGGCCAATTTTATACTTGTTTACTTGCATTTACTTTCTCGCGACAAAATTTTGTAATTGAAATGTAGTGCTTATGTTACGAAACATATCCTTAGACATGAAGAAATTAGGATACCCATGTATTCTATTATGTTCATACTTTAAGTAATTTGTATAACATAACTGCAATTTCAACGCACTAATCACACACCTTAAATTTATTCACATACTTTATCCAGTGAATTTCAACCCAATAATTAAAATCTAACAAGCCGGTTAAACAAAATTTGAATAAAACAAGAACAAAATTCTTAAGAAGGTATAAAACAAAGCCTTAATCGAAATAAAACTGAAATAAAATTCATCATCAACCGCATTGCGTGCTTTCATATATGTAAATTTTTTTTAATATTTTATGTTTGAAGAGAAAATGTTTTCTATAAAAATCATATTCACATAAAAAAAATCATAAAGCTAGAACGGGATGCATATAGTTGATGCCAACCCAGAAATACAATATGCTGGAAACATACAACATAAATTTCGTGTACATTTTCAATTGTATAGGGCGCGCGTAACATAATACGGATACGCACAGTGAACTTTTTATTTCCCATTTTTAATACTCGCACGAAGTCGTTTTCCTCTGAAAATGAAAACTAAATTATTCATAATATGAATGCGTATGGTGTAGTTCTTATTTTATTTTACTGTGCCCGTATAAAAAAAATTATTTTATTATAAATTATTATATTTTATCATTATGTATTATGCAGAAATAACAACAACAAACAACAGCCGCACAATCATATCTCAAAAGTAAAAACTTAAAAAGGTGGAGCTTATACTCAACTTAAAACCATTTAAATTCCCCTTCAAAAAATACTTTTGTGTTGTGTTCGACTTTTTGTATTATTCTCGTTCGAAAAATCCATCTTAAATGGGAAAATATAAAAAATTGTTTTATTCAAATAAGAAAATTTCTTACCCTTGTGGATGAATATTATAAAATTATAACATTTTATGTGTGCTGCTGTTGTATTTATTATATTCCGAAGGATCATGATTTGAAATTGGTAAAACATAAAAAAAACGTAATGGTAGAAAATCGCAGAAGAAAATGTGTTACACACGGAGGGTAGTTTTACAAATTTTCTTGGTTGGCTTGTGACACAACAAACACGCGAAGTAAAAATATTTAAATTTATTCTGATCTTGTTTTGTCTATTCCTAACGAGATGGCAGTGAATTTCATTTGGTGATTTTGTATAGCGATTTATGATGTATCGTTGCAAATTGAAAAGTCTTATTTGAATTCAAAATATATCTGCATATAATGGGAAAGGGGTGTACAAATCAACAACTCCTCTATAGTATATTTAATTTGGAAATTTCCACTTAATTTGATGAGGCTGATAACTACTTGCGATAATTAATTGTAAATCTTTGGCATGCAATTTAACAATAAAGTTAACATACACAATTTACAAAAGAAACAATTAAGCTGAAACTACTAGCCTTGTTATCATGCACTTTCAATTTATTACTTAGTTTATATGAGTAATGAATTTTCCTTCGTCTTCATCACTGCCCCAATCAGAATCGCAGTAGTGATACTTGAAGTTGTTAATTTAGAGAACTCTAATTTAGCGTTAGCAGGTCCCTTTAAATAGCGCAGTACTCTATTCTCTGGAAATCAATGCGCTCTTCCGGGATAATTATTTAGTCTGCTGATATTGCTTACAGTCAAAATTTTTGAAACACGATTAGGTTGGCTCCTCCTTCTTGCTGGTATGGCATGAGGAATATGGTTTGATCTCGATCGGAATTTGTTTTAGGATCCCATTATTTCATCTTAAAATTATTATGGTTGTAACCGATGACGTGGTTGATGGTCATTTGAAAATGATAAAGAATCGTTGACATATACTGATAAAAACAGCATCTTGTCCACTTATATTTTGTGCAAGAATCAACTTTAAATTATACTCCTTTGCTCCAGCTGCTCTAATTCTATAAAATTTGTTACCATCCAACACGTCTTATCTGTTTGAGTCCATAAAGTAACTTCTTAGGTATTCATACTTTCGGCTATTTTTGAATTTCTCATGTTGTAATATGTAAATTTTGTCTTAGACTACCATGAAGAAAATAATTTACAGCATCCATATTTTCAATTTCCAAATGGTATTTTACTGCAATGATATTAAATATCTTAAGGAGATAAACCTCATTACTGACGAATAGGTTTCACCGTAGTCAACTCCTTTTCATTGCGAACATCCTTTCACAACTAATCTTGATTTGTATCTATATATCCTCTTGTATCTATATACCTCTTCAGCGGTACGGTGTTTTGGACGGCAGATCGGTGAATTCTCACATGTCATTTTCAGTAAGAGACTCATATTCCTCGTGCATTGCTTTTTCCCACATTAATGCATCAGTCCTTGACATATGACCGAGAGGTGCTGGGTTCGAATCCCATCAGAGGCTAGATGCAAATCGAATTTTCATCATCGATTACGATCGGTGATGTTAATAAATACAACTAAGACCCTCTGATGGAGTGCAGAATTCCGTGTCACGCGCCGACCCACCTTCAATGTCAATGTACAGGTTGACATGGAGCTTGCAATGTGCAGGTGGTATACTGTAGTTGTGTGAGTAGATGAAGTAGGTGGGTTAATGATGTGGAGTGAATGAATGAGTGGTATCGCAATGGGCCTAAAAATTGGCCTAAGTGTGCAGTAAGCAACCACTGAAACCTAACCTAACCTAACCATTGATCGGATCGGACAATTATTTGTATTTGAAAGGTGACATTTTAACTTGTGCTTTGAAATACAAACCGGCAGCAAAGAAATGGTTCAAGTGCTTTCTCTCTGGAAATATGGATGCAAAGATTCATCTCGCTCTGGTCGACCAACCTCTGGAAAAGTCGGTCAAATCATGCAGGAAATTGAAGAAGATCATGCAGTCATGCAATTGGTAAAGAACTAAATATTTATCACAAAATAGTTTTACACCAAATGGCTGGGTACAAAAAAAACGTAACGCTTGCCGTTTTCGTACCACGTGAAACGCTACTAAAACGGAATGAAATCGAGCCATTTTTGAAGCGTATGATTACTGGTGATGAAAAGTGGATAAGATACGACAACGTTGTGCGAAAAAGATCATTGACGAAACGAGGTGAAGCTTCTCAAACGGTATCAAAGCCAGGATTGACGCCAAGAAAGGTAACGCTTTGTGTTTGGTAGGATTGGAAGGGAATTGTGCATTATGAGATGCTGCAACAAAGCCAAACGATTGATTCTAATCTTTACTGTCAACAACTAATACGTTAAGAGCAAGCAATTCCGTTAAAACGTCCAGAATTGATCAGTAGAAAGGGCGTTGTGTTCCATTATGATAACGCTAGACCACACACATCATTAATGACCTGACAGAAACTGATAGAGCTTGGCTGGGAAGTTTTGATGCATCCAAAATATAGTCCTGACCTTGCACCATCGGACTACCATTTGTGCTGGTCCATACAGAACCATCTTAATGGCTTTACATTAAATTCAAAAGAGGCCTGTGAAAATGAGTTGTCTCGATTTTTCGCCTCTAAACTACAGAATTTCTACAGTGATAGGATCATGGCTCTACCAGAAAAATGACAAAAGGTCTTCGATCAAAATGGCGTATATTTGGTTTAGTAAAGTTCATTTGAAATAAGAAAATTCTTTGTTTCAATGTCACCCCAAAAAGGCCACGAACGTTTTCCCTAACCAGATATAACATCTCGACTTACAATTACGTTATTTGATTGTGGTTAATGTAAAAGATGTTATGTGATATATATCTCTGATTTTGGAATCTGTGTCAGGCCTCGCCACATGAACAATTGATGCGCATCCGAAAAGCGCAAATAATTAAGGTTAGGTCTTCCTCCTGTTCAGATTTCGATGTTACGTCGCCTTTAATACTTTGTGTAGGGGATCGGTTGATTATATAGCATGCCGTCAATACTGCTTATGGCCAGAACTCGTTACTTTCTCAATAACTGTCCGATTTATTCTATCGGCGATTCTATTTTGTAGCAGTTTATATGAAACAGTCGATTACAGATTTTTTGCAAATTTTTAAATACACCTGGTTAATGTATTCGCCTCCGTTGTCGATTCGCAAACATTTTATAGTCTTATCAGCTGTGTTCTCCAAATTTTTGAATTCAAAGAACATTGGTACGGCTCTGGATTTTGATTTTTTACAAAACATACGAACAATTTGCAAAAAAACATTGTCAACAAATTTTAGAAATTAACGATTTCCTCTTATCGAATCTATATATCCATAGGACCACACAAATCTGAATGGATAAGTTCCAGAACTTCTCTGAAATCATTTCGAATTGTTTAAATAGGTGACTTGACCTCAGGTGCAATAGACTTAAAAATTTCATGCCGCTTGAACTTAACGGAGCAAGTCTTCTTTGCTGTCAGTGGATTGAACATTGTGGTTGGTATTTTCTATGTGTTACTATTTTTGGATCAGAGATTTAGGACTGATATTCCCACAGAAGAGGACTTGAGAGAAGCATTTCTGAATAAAGATGTTTCTTCATTGATAGTTCAAAGATAGATAGGAAGGATGGGGTGGGGTTTCCCGAGAAAAGTTAAATATAAACCACTCTTTTCGTCTCCGGAACTACTATGCCACTAAGACGCCAAAATAATATTACATTACGTCGAAAGTAGCACCAAATTGTTTGTGATCTTTTATAAATAGAGACCCGATGAGTTCAACATTCACCTGATGTGAGTACCAGGCGAACATTTCAATATTATAGGAACTGAAAAGGCGGATGAACTCGCTTGACAAGGCACAAACTGCTTCGTTTCACAAAGCAAGTCGTATTTTGATATAATATTCGTAGACTCATTAGTCAATGTGTGTTTCTTTTGCAATATTGTGAAATAAACGCGGTGCGACCGATTCCAGAAATGTTTGCTGAATCTGTTAGACTAATCTCCGTGTAGCTATTGGTGAGACATTCCTTTCGGATTAAATTTCATTGCAGCATCAGTAAATGCACGTCCTATCAAAAAATGTGTTGGTGTGATGATTCGGATACTGCGGCTCTATCTTCTTCAATAAACTGGAAAACTTGCGTGCGTAAGTATAAGTGAACCAACTGCTGCCCGTTACCCATATGCAGTGTTGTGCCGGATTTTCTGCACCGTGTAGTTAATTAATATTCTATACGTGTAAAGAAGGTATGTAGACACTTAAAAATGGCATAGCTAATCTACATAATATTTCTGTTAGTAATTAACAAAATTCTAGTACTTCTTTGTTAATTGAACCATTTTAGGAGAGCGTCTTTCTTTACTTACAGGTAACACATTTCAACCTAAATTTGTATATTAGAAGTACAATTTTGAATGTATTACATTTAAAGTGCTCAATCGGTAGTAAATGGGTCAGGAAACATTAATTGAGGGAAAGTAGACGCAACAAATTCCCGCGTACCTGTGATTGGTATGTCGTCTTAGTAAAATCACACCAAATGGTCCATCAGGTGAAGAGTGAACTCTTTCGCGAACATAGGAACTTCCTTTCAACAATTCCCGATCAGTAAAACAGTTTTTTCCTATTTGAATTCTCTTATTTACCAATTATGCATTTAACCTTAAAATATGTAATCAATACGTGTTGTTTTACTCAGAAAATGACGCGATTGAAAAAATTGTTTGTTGTTTGTATTCCTTAGCTGGATTAGTAACGGGTGTTTCAACAGGTGCGCTTCAACTTTTTTCCGATAGGGACGGCGAACGATGCCATATTTTTTTATTAATCTTTTGTCATTCGGAAACTTCATTAGTATACATTTCATCATGGAACGCTACACACGTGAACAGCGATTGCAAATCGTGCAAATTTTTTATCAAAATAATCGTTCTGTTGCTGCTACTTTAAGAGCATTACGGCCATTTTACGGTCCATTTAACAAGCCAGCCCGTTCGACAATCGACCGTATAGTGGCAAAATTTGAGTCTACGTTTTCGCTACATAATGTTCCGGTGCCCTCGAGAGCAAGAAGTGCTCGAAGTGTTGAAAACATCGCAGCCGCCAGGGATTTAGTTCAAGAAGACGTGAATGTGTCGCTCACACGATGTTCGCAACAATTGGGCCTTTCTGTGACATCATTGTGGCGAATTTTACGTAAAGATCTTGGCCTACATCCGTATAAGATCAAGCTGACACAACAACTGAAGCCGTTTGACCATTTGAAGCGACGCCGATTCGTGAATTGGGCTCAAGAGCAAATCGAAAATGATGCAGATTTTCACCGAAAAATCATCTTCAGCGATGAGGCTCACTTTTGGCTAAATGGATTTGCCAACAAGCAAAATATGCGTTACTGGGCAGGAAGCAACCCACACGTGATCCATGAGGCACCGTTGCATTACGAAAAAGTCACTGTTTGGTGCGGATTACATGCCGGCGGCGTCATTGGGCCATATTTTTTCATCGACGATAACGATCGCCACGTTACTGTTAATGGAAATCGATACCGCGATATGATAAACGATTTTTTTTGACCGCAATTGAATGGGATGGACTTGGACGACATGTGGTTTCAACAGGACTGGGCCACTTGCCACACAGCACACGATACAATCGCGTTATTGAAGACTAAGTTCGATGAGCGTGTTATTTCGCGAAATGGGCCCGTCCAGTGGCCGCCGCGCTCGTGTGATTTGACACCTCTAGATTATTTTCTTTGGGGTTATGTGAAGTCATTGGACTATGCCAATAAGCCGTCGACGTTGCAATAGCTCAGAGCCAATATAGATCGTGAAATTGTTGGAATTTCGGCCGATTTATGCGAAAGAGTGGTCGAAAATTGGGTTCAAAGATTGGAGTTCGTAAAACGTGCACGCGGTGGTCATGCAAAAGAAATCGAGTTTCATACTTAAATGTATATTTTGAACATATATCGTTAATAAAAAAAAAGTTAGTTCAAAAGTCGAACAGTTTGTGTTTTATTCAAAAAAAAAGTTGAAGTGCTCTTATTGAAAAACCCTGTACAATTTCAAAAACAATTTAAGACATGTTGTTGTGTTAAAAAACAGAACATTATATCCGGTAAAAATTTTAAAACAAACACGAAGCTACCAAAATGTCTTTGTATTGCAAAGCCATCAACATGTCAACTGCAATGGACGCTTTCAGGTCTCGCCAATTTAATTTGAAAATTTTATAAAGTTACTCAACCTGTTGCCAACTATTTGGTGATCTGAAAGAGCAAAATTATTAACATCATCACAACGCAATAAAATGTTAAACCAAACCACAAATTTTCACCCGAATAACGATCATATAAGTTCCTCGGTTCATAATATTAATACTTGCCAAAATATGACCTAAGGCACCCTATATATTTCGAGTAATATAACTCCATTGAAAAATGACTAGGAAAAACAAGCTATCTGAACAATCAGATATACCATCTGGAAAGTTGTTCAATAAAAGATTAATTACCGGAAGTTCTGTGACTTTGCAGCACCAAATTTGATGACGTAATGTTACATATCACGATTTCAATAGCGAATAACTCGAAAAAATGTTCATTTTCTGAAACGGTTTTTGCGTATATATGTTGTTATCAATAGCATCTCTATACCAACAAAAGCTGAAGCTAATGACAATTGTAGTTTTTCACCATTTAGATAAAATTTATTTGTTTCAGATTTATTACTTTATGCACCTAAATGTTGATAATGCAATACATACACGTACAGTGGAAACAAATAGTTTGTCTGCGATATACACAGAAAAAATATTGTTCTTGAGGTATACAAACGAATGACACCAACTGTACTAATATGTTGTTTGACAACTGTACAATTTATTTACACGTCTTATTTTCATTTGTCTCTTGATTAATTTACATAAATTAAATATTTTTATCATATACAAACAAATCAAATTTTATTCATAACGCGATTTTATGTCAATATTCGAGTGCCTCCATCGAAAATACGCTGTGATTTAAATACAGCGGAGAATTTATTTCCTGTTAGTTTACAGCAGCAAAAAGTCAGTTGAACTGAATATCAGTTTGTGAATATCATTTTTTAGAACACTATCTTTTATTCTGTAAGCAATTTCTATAAAGTTAGAAATTTTACATTTTCAGAAACCGACCATGTTTTTTCAAATTATAAATTTAACCCATTTTAGGAAGAGATGAAACCTTTGCCGAGATTTTGCTTTAGATCAGACCTTTATATTTAACTGTTGGCGTTTATATCTGATATAGATGGACCTAACTTTTAACCAAATAATCTAGTGTGGGATATCTCCTGGATTCCAGCAATTAAATTTGTAATTTAACTGATTTTTCATAAGAAATGGAAAAGGACAATACAACCATAGTAACACATGTGTAAAGATAAGGCTCTAATATTGAATATTTCGAAATGGACAATTGCGTTTATTTTGCACACAAAGGATGCTAACTTTTAGGCCGAAATTCCCGATGAATGTCTATATGGTATTTGTAAACGTGCTGATATGTAATCGCTTTATGCAACTAATACGATTTTCTGCCAGGATTTACAATGTAACTCAAATTTTTTTAAATATTACAATTGTTATCTGTATAATATGGCATTATATGGCATTATGGCAACAACTTATCGTAGAATCAATTTATCGTAGAACAATTTATGGTATAGTATTGTTTATCGTGATAACAGTTTATCGTATATCACAATTAATGTCTTGGATTTGAAGTATCTTAAACTATATATAAAACGTTTTTCATAATGTATTTTGTATAAGAAATCGGTCATATCTTAACTATCGTGATGAAATTGGGTATGTTGGATGGAAATGGGATTCTTAAATGATTTTTGGAAGAAGTTCTTAAATCTTGAACAGACTGGTGATAGATGTTAAGGCAGCCAGTCCTACCAGAAACTTGGTTACATCATGAACCCAAGATAGACGCCTGCTTACGTCTCCCCTAACCTGGAGAACAGAAGCTGATGAAGCGTTGGTTTTGCGGCATCAATAACTTGCTCTGACATGTAGTGTCAATATCCAGAAGCAGAATTTTGCTTGAATCGTTTTCAATAGCTCAATAGAGCGTATTGATCGAGCAATATTCTAATAGTAATAGAATTAGATAATTAATTTAAATAGATTTACGATATAGAACTGAAAATCTTACAATTTTACAAACATAAAGAATTTGCAAAATGCCGTCGATCGCTTTCAAACATTCTCATTTTTAATAAAGTACGAAAACTTCGTAATGAAAAAAAGTTTTGTTTTCTTTGAATAGAATACTAAAAAGTTAAGTAAAATATGAATTAAAGAAGGGTATTCTAAAATGAACCAATACAAAAGGAACGCTTCCACCTCCACCCCCTGAATTTGGAGTTGGGTTACTCATCACCGATATCATTAATTCGTAATTAACTTCATACCTATTAGCCTTCATATTTTCGTATTCAGGTTTCTTGGGAGTCACTTTGATATTTCGTTTGTCAATATCCAAGCCCCAAGTGAAGATAAACTCGTGTAAATGAAACATGCTTTCTACAAACAACATGATGGAATCGTGAGCAAATTACTACAATACCACGTCAAAATATTACTGGATGATTTAAATGTTCAAATCAGAGGCGCTCACGAGGTATATCGCGGCACCATCACCACAAAAAATCACCAAGTGCCGTCCCAGGTGACAATATTCTAGAATTTCATCCAAAAATCATTTAAGAATCCCATTTCCATCCCACTTACCCAATCTCAACATAATCGGTTTAGAAACTGCCGTCCTTCCTAGATAACCATATTCCAGAACTTCATCTAAAAACTGTTTTAGAATTTCATTTCCACCCAAAATACAAAATTCCACCAAAAGAGGAAAAGAAATTGCCGAGTTCCGTCACAGATGGTCATATTCCAAAATTTCTTCCAAAAATCAATAAAGAATCCCATTCCCATTTACCATATCAAGTTTCATCATAATCGGTTAACAAATTACCGAGTTCCGGTCCAGAACGGCTACCAAAAATCGTTTAAGAATCGCATTTCTACCCAAAATAGTCAATCTCATCATAATTGTTCTTAACCAATTAACGAGTTCTCTTTCAAGTGGCCATATTCCAGAACTTTTTCTAAAAGACATTCTAGAATCCCATTTAAGAAATGATAAGAAATGGCCAAGTTCCTTCCCAGGTTGCCATATTCCAGAACTTCTTCTAAAAATAATTTAAGAATTCCATTTTCATCCAATGTACAAAATATTATCAATATCGGTTAAGAAATAACCGAGTTCCGTCCCAGATGGCCACATTCACGAACTTCTTCCCTAAACTGTTTATTAACGAGTCCTGCCCTAGGTGGCCAATTCCAGAACTTCTTCCAAACATCATTTAAGAGTCTCATTTCCATTCAAGATACAAAATCCCATAAATATTGGTTAAGATGGCCGAGTTACGACGTCTCATGTGGCCCCGTATTTTACAGCTTCTTCTAAAAATCATTTAAAAATCTCAATTCCATTTAACATATTCAACCCCATTTTTTTCGATTAATAAAGGCCGAATTCAATATAATTTTATAAACGTAAGACACATTTTTTTATCTCTCTGCTATCTGTTCTGGGGCCAAGGCTCCCCAACTATTTCGCGGTTTGCTTATTTACGTCCTTACTTTTACGCCTGTATCGGCGAATTCGAGGACGTACGGATATCCGATTTTATTACCATCGGCACATTGCATAGCTCCATGCCAGCCAATTCATGGCATGGAAGATGGGTCGGCCCATGAGCCCCGCACTCCGGCAGAGGGTCATAGATGTGTTCCTTTTCACCACAAATCGTAATTTGTAAAATTTTCTTTGCATCCTGCCCCTATCGGGATTCGAACCCGGTACCTCTCGATCCAAACGCCAAAGCTTTTACCACTATGCCATTTGGTCGGTAACGGAAGACACTGCAATTTTTTATTTGCACATAATTTTGTTGTATGGTCAATTTTACAAACTACGATAACCTGGCATACGATAAATTGTCCACACGATAAATTTTATCGACGGTAAATTTCGGACACAATTTACCGTGGATACAATTTATCGTGTGGACAATTTATCGTATGCCAGATTATCGTAGTAATAATAAGTAATAAACTATTCTACGGTAAAATATTCACGTTAAATTGAAACACTATAAATTATTTACGATAAAACGACCGTCACCCATTTTTCGGGGTGGAATTGAAATTATCAAAGAAACACACCAACATTGAAAAGGTGTTTTCGGGCCAGCAGCTTCACAAACATGTGGATTCTAGTTTTCTGTTATTTTTTATTATTTTTCGGGCTGAACGGCTTTTTTAATAAAGCGGAGTTTGTTTTCTATTAAAAGGTTTTTTTCGGGATGGTTTTCGGGCCAACTTCATATACGTAAATTAATTACAAATTCAATTGGAATATATACAGTACCGAGAATAGAAAGCGCAATACCCATAAAAATACACAAAAAGATGTATTTGGCCAGTACGACGCACGTTTAAAAAAAGAATTGTTTTAGAAGTGGTTCTTTGTAATATAACACACATTTTATGCAAAAACAGAATTTCATGCTAAATGGTTTTATTGTTTTTAAAGCCATTATAATTTTTTAGCGTTTTTCAGGTAAAATTAAATTTCAGTTTCAAGAACAGGTAAAAAATGTTGAGCCAGTAAACAGGTGTCTTACGAAGTAATAAAATGTATATTTAATATTTAGTTGCCCCGCCTTTGTTGGCAATATCAGATGCAATCCTTGTTGGCATGGAGTCAATTAAATCTTACAGGTACTCGAGGGTCAGTTCTTTATACCATACTTATTCGATGATTGAATTGAGTTTTTTGGATGATGATGGCATCTTTTTATTGATTTTCATCCCCATTACGTGCCAAAGGTTTTCAATGGGGTTCAAATCTGGTGAGTTTCCAGGCCAATCCAGAGTAGGAATTCCCTTTTTCAACAGCAAATCTTTAACCTGAAGAGAAATAATAATAATTAACTGTTTCCTTTTTTTTTATCGTCTTAAATATAAAATTATTAAATGAAAAAAAATAAGGCTTACCGTTTTCGCTCGATGACAAGGGGCGGAATCATCTTGGAAAATCACAGACTCAGCACTCAAAAAATGAATTTCAATGGAAGGAAACAAATGGTCCTTTAAGATTTTTTTGTAGACTTCTGCGTTGACAGTCCCTTTAATAAAGGCCATTTCTCCAATTCCATGATAGGAAAAACATCCTCGAATCATTTGGCCCGCTGGATGCTTCAATGTATTTTTCAAGCACTGATCGCTCAGTCGTTCGCCGGATTTGCGCCTGACGTACTGGATTCCATCCGATCCAAAAAGGTTAAATTTACTCTCATCGGAAAATATAACTGTTCGCCACTGCTGTAGACTCCAAGCAGCGTGATTTCGAGCCCATTCTAATCGTTTTTGTTTCATTTTGGTCGTAAGAAATGGTTTTTTTTTTGACGGGGACCTGGCCATATATCCTTTTTCCCGGAGGCGGTTACGAATCGAATGAACCCCGATTTATTTGTCGGTTTCTGCGTTGAATTCAGCCCGAATATCTACAGCAGTTTTAAATCGATTGGTTGTTGACATTCTGATAATTTTGGAATCTTCTCGGGCAGTTGTCTTCCTTTTTGGACCTGTTCCTATTTTGCGTTCCAATTCACCGGTAGAATGAATTTTTTTTAAAAAACGGTTCACAGTCGGGTAATTACATCCAATCTCAACAGAAATCTGTCTCGATGACATTTTAGGTGTTTCAGACAATGCCAGAATCCGATTTTTCTGAGCCATAGTTAGTTGTGTGTATTTGGTCATTTTGAACTAATTATAATTTTAATAACTTTCTCGTGCGAATATTTATCTCAAACTAACTAAAAAGGTTAAATAACGATTGTATTTATACCCAAACAATAAATCAGCCTCCTACGATAATGACAAGGGCAATTAGTACAATTTTACCTGAAAATTATTGGTGTTGCACTTTCTATTCTCGGTACTGTACCAGTATATAGCATTTGGAAAGTCACAAATGCTCTGTTTTAGTGGTGGAGTCAACAAGAATTTGCAAAAGCTCAAAATTGTTGGTTTACGGATTTCGAGAGCTAATATATAAATAGCGTATAATTTTGTATTTGCTGTTTTCCTAATTTTAGTATTCCGGTTAATTAATTTAAAAAGTAATACAAGCATACATACATGGACTGACCAAAACAAATATTAAATTTCATATTCCCGGAACTATTAATTATAAATAAAAATTGAACCAATTAAAACTGAACTCATCATTAAATTAAAGACGATAATTATTTTAATTACAACTGAATATAATCATTACCACGCGGTATAAATCCCAATGGTCTCGAAATGAATAATTGGAAAATAAACCATCCACTTCAGTTCATCATCCACTACATATATAATTAATTAATTATTAATTTATGCGTATACATAACTGATTACCGTTTACAAAATCAATACACATATTTAAATTTTGATTAAATGTTTACAATACAATTTACTGTCTATGTAGTCTATGTAATAGCGCAATAATAATGATATTCTAACCCTATCACCCTATCATCATTAAAATTTTGCAATACATTTATTGCAACGTTGAGCTAATAATCGAATCCCTGCAAACTTTTTTTTTTGTTATCTGCTTAACAATAGAGTTTAGCAAACAATGAGGATTGTTACATTACTACTACATCATAAATATCCTCTGTATTGTTCTCGGAGAAAAAGTGAAAATCGATCTACCTGCCAATTTTTAATTTTTGTTTGCCGATTTTATTGGAGAGGAGACAGTCTCAAAATGACTTTATAAAAATTCAGGGTTTAGCAAAATGAATAAGGGTGCAAATATTTTAGCATTACGTATCAAAATAGTCAATCATTTTACAAAGCATATATAAAATAAAGGACTACAAACAAACAGGTACGCCAGGTATATGCTTCATAAAAACAGGATTCTATTGTTTGGGATATAATGATTATTGTGATTATGACGAAACAATGAATGTTTGTTTTGCTATTGTTGTAAAATTTTTATTGATTTTGGATCAATGCGGAAATTTAATAGGTTTGGTTGATTGTTGAGTGAAAGTGAGAATGCGGATTGAATACGAATGGGAGGAAGTCAATCCTTTTGTTGATATTATGTGTGTGTGGTGATTGAATGGTAAAGTGAAATGTATTATATTTCGATTATTTATATTTAATTTTTTGTATGTTTGGTATATTTTGTACTGTTCTATGACGTGAAGTCGAATGAAATCGATAGTTTTTTTGTGTGTGCATGTGTGATTGTAGAAAGGTTTGAGAAACACCTGAGTATCGAAAATATTATGGATTATCAGGGGTGGTAATTTCATCATTGTACAAATAAAATAAATAATTGAAATATTTTTTTTATTAAATATCAAACAATAAAATAGAGTTTCCACATATTGGATAAACAAACATAGTTAATGGCGTTATTTGATTTTTAATTTAAAAGAATTTTAGATTCAGATATTTCTATGTGTATGTACAACCCCATATTAGGCAAGTGTGTTTTAGTTTCTGCACATTAACAACGAAGTAGAAGCCTACATATACCAGCCTATGATGGCCCTCCGTTTCTAGTTGATTTTCAGCTTAAAAATTAGAACCGATATAAACCTCCATTATTGAATGAACAAAGATGTTCCAATGAAAGTGTCATAATCCCAGAGATAACCTGTTGGAAAATGTTTCAGAGAGTTCAGTTATAGAGCATCAAATTTATTCGAGCACACTGCTAAAAACTTAACATCAATATATGGTTGCTTATCAGCTCAACGTTATATATTTGTTTTTATGGTTCGTGTGGGAGCCGGTCTAGCATTCAACGCATTCTGAAAAATATTGGTCTCTGGACCTTTGGACTTTTGCTTGAAATCACGTAGAAATGGTATCATTATTACAGTAGACCATTAATGCAACTATATTCAAAGTTGGCGCTAATTTTAATTTGAACAATTGCCAAAATTTGATTAACAAACAGAGTTTTGATTTTTTGATTGTCATGCTTGTAGCTGTCACTCAACCTCAATTTAACAAAACACTACGTCAAATTGAAATGTAATTTACTTATATATATTGTAAAAAAAATTGTTCTTGTTGTTCAGATTATTGTCATGGTTTCAAGATTCTTATTTAATAATTTTAGTCAGGGCCGCGATAAGCGTAGGTGCAATGTGTACACCGCACACAGGCGGCCAATTCCAAAAGGCGGCCGATTTTAAAAGGCGGCCAAAAATTATTTTTTTTACCTATTTTTTAAAATTATTAACTAAAAAACGGGCATTGGTTCAAAATGGAAAATAATAAAGTTTTTTTAATGTTTCTAAAATCTAATGAAGTTTTTACAATCTAAATGTATGAAAGCAAAGTTTCAACGCGTTGAAAAGTATTGTAGTACATAATGCATGTGGATTAGTACCCAAAGAAAATTTTAAATTTAAATCCAAGAGCTTTTTTTGTACCATGTTCGGCACGGTTCAACCAAAAGATGGTCTGCTTCAACCAAAAAATATATGTCAAATTTAATTTTAAAACCTTTAAGTGAAACACGTTGCTCTAATCGAATTGGTCCCATAAAACCTTTTAACCGGTATCTAGCTGTGCAAGTTTATGACATATTGAAATTGCAAAAAATAAGGAAGAAACTTCAAATCACGTCATATGGCGCATGTTTATCGTAAAAAATATGAAATTATCAATTTCTATGTTCCGTAGTAATTTGGCATAAATTGTTACTACAAATTGTTGCAGTTAGCAAATTACGTGAAATCATGCTTTTCTTCGTTAAAGGACTCAACCAATTTTTTTGACAAAATGTAGAAGCGATAACGAGTTTGAAGATAATATTGGTGTTACAAATGAACTAGTTAATGAATTGAATTGGACATGGAACCTACTTTTCCTGCTATTGGTGAGAAAAGAAAGAGCCGAAAACCCGAAATTTCAATTATGAATGCATATATGAACGAATCTTAGATCCAAAAACTCATTTTAAAATTAATTTTTATTTTTTCATTCTGGATCACGCATTAACATCTATTTCCGAAGTTTCGAAGCACTTCGGGGATATAATGAAATGTTTGAATTCATTCACGATATTGGAGAACAATCAGATGAGTCGCTACTGCGAAACTGTAAAGATTTACACTTGATACTTTCAGAGGGACAAAGACGTGAATTTGAAGGTATGCGTTGCCTCCGGAGAAAGATCGTTCTCAAAATTAAAAATTATTAAAAATTTTCTAAGATCAACGATTGACGAGGGGAGGGAGGGACGATTTAGAAATTTAGCTTAAATATCAAAGGAACATTAGATGGTTGACAATTTGAATATGGATGATATTACATCTGAATTCGCTGTAAAAAAACCTAGGAGAGCTTGTTTTATGTAAATTAAATTAATGTTATGAAACCTAATTGCTGGATTTTTAAATTGGTTCCCAGTAGTTAGTTTTCTTACTTCAACAGGCGGCCTATACAATTTTTGCACCCAAGTGGCCGTATACTTAGGCGCGGGTCTGATTCTAGTACTCATGTTCAGAGGTGCTATATAAACGCTGAAATTGTACAAGCAAATTTGAGTATAATTTAGTCAGTTGAACTGAGTAATTGATGCATGCACCAAGTGGAAACCACCACGAGCACCACCTCAACATTGGATATTGAAAATCTGGTTTACGATCAGGTGAGGAAAATGCTATTTAATACTACGAATAACCAACTATCAGCATTGACGTCAGGAACAATCAACAATCCATAGATAATTGTGGCACACCTTACTCAGAAGCTTCTCCACTGATGTCCTAGGAGCCCAGGGTTTGGTTGTACAATGTAAAATAGCAATTTTCTCTTGATAACCGTAATACAGGATCGTCTCGGTAAAATCAACTTTTCGATCGAGTATTTAATGACATAAGCGATGTCATTATTGGTACCAAGTCCAATACGCCATACACCGATCTAAAAATACTGTTCTGAGAGGTTGTGTTAATTCCAAACAAATCCATATCCATTTGTCAAATGGATTTGGTCAAAATGAGTTCACTCAATGGATATTAGCTCCGGCTAGATGAATTCAATAAGCATAACTAAACTCAAGGCATTAGCAGATCGTTTATTAGAGACCATGTCACAATCTGACGATATGCCGCTATCAACTAACCAGCTTCATAATCAGATTAAATCCACTATCTGGTTACAAATTAATGAAATAAATTGTAGTATTGACGAGGTGATACGTGGTAGATCACGAAATTTTACCGATCGCAACGTTAGGATACAAAATAGGTCCACCAGTAAACATTCTGTTTAAGGAAAAGGATCAGATTCATTTGTATGATATTGCGAATTTAAAACAAAAAACTAAATAAGCTTTTTCAAACGGCAAAATGTGAAGCAAAATATCGAATTGTCGCCTTAATGCTTTTGATCCTGCATCAAAAACTAATTTTTTAATCGACACCGGAGCAAATATTCTGTATATATACCTGCCAATAACATTGAGAAGATGGAAATATAGAGATTAATCAAAGCTTGCGTTTTTGGAGCCAAGGGATAATTACGTAGTCCAAACTTCCAGTTCTCGAATAATTGTTTTAGAACTCGGCCTTCGAGAAGATTGACGTTAGGCTTAAACAGCAATTACACTATAATCAGAAATTTCAACATTAAAGGTAATCAGTACTATTACAAACTCGAGATTTTACAATCGCATGCAAAATGAGACGATTATCTACGTAGATAATCATCTCGTTTGGTTTAGCCCATGCAGTGATTACCGTGCACTTAATAACATACTCATTCCAGATAACATCCGATACTTTACCTTCAGGCTTTTACTCATCAGTTACAGGGATGTACAGTGTTTTGCACCATCAATAGATTCCGATGGATGAAGCAGATGTCCAAAAACCGCAATACCAACACCGTTCGAACCATTTGAATTCGTTCGAAAGACATTTGATCTGAAAATAGCAGGCAAGACATTCCAGAGATTCATCAATTCAATTTTTAACGGTTTGGATTTCTGTTTTTCTTATCTTGATAAAATTGGTGTTTGAGATATTAAGCAATGGAGGTTTAGAAATCAATCTTGAAAAATGCTATTCCGCGAGGTTAAAATTTAATTTTTGGCTCATGAAATCAATGCAACAGGAATCAAACCGCCCACAAACATTCAAAAGATTTGCATGTGTTACACACAGCGTAGACGAATTTTTGAGTTCTGAATTAGACTAAAAAGCGACTACTGCGTTTCATCTTGTTCTGTTAGCAGACGTGTCACTCACAGCCGAGCTTGCAGTAATTGTTGATGCATCCGACAAAATTACTGGAACAGTCTTTCAACAGAAAATGGACAATGCCTGGCATCCGCTACAGTTCTGTTCATAGCACTTATGACAGAGAATTATTTGCTGCTTATTTCGCAAACAAACGATTGCGATATTTGATTAAAAGTCGTAAATGCACATTATTCACCGACCATAAACCATTGATGTACGCATTTTACCAGAATCCTGAAAAGGCACCACCACTCAAATTCCGATTCTTGTATTACATTGGACAGTTTACAACCGATATACGAGACGGCACGTCTCGACGGAGAAAAATCGGCCATATGTACCACTGGATTCCTGCAGGTTGGTATTCAAATATATACATAATCTTTACCATCCAAGTATTCAAACGACTGTTAAAGCCATGTCAACACAATTTATTTGGACCAGTAAGAGCGATTGTCTGGCCTGCCCAAAAGCAAAAGTTAGGCGGTATATCAAGAGCAGAATAGGTAATTACATCCAGTTATGAAAAGATTTAATAGTTCCGAGACCCAACATTACTGTGTACCCATTATATACCATTTTACAAAATGCGCTAAATCCCGGGAACTGGACCTGTTCAAACTTCAAAGCAGAAACTGTAACCGCAGCAGTATTTATTACTTGGATCTCATATTTTGGTGTACCGGCAATTATTATCACAATATTGTGCATTTTGGTTTCTAACATCCAGTTATAACCCAAAATGCATTGGATTCATTAAAAGATTTGCACTGTACACCCAAAGCTGTTATCATCTGCCATCAAACTATACATACGATGGGCATGTATTCTACCAATAGTTTTATTAGGTCTTTACACTGCCAATCGCAAAGATTTTAAAACCACTTCAGCAAAAGGTTTTTTGTCGAGCAGATCCGAATTCCTGACCAAATGTTTGCAGAGTCGAAGATAGGACAAAATCTGCCGAAACTTGTAAATCAACTTCAAAAATCAATTCATGCAATCATTCAAATTAATCCGACCATCTTCACCATTTAGACATCGCCAGTATAAAGTATTCATCTCTGAAGGGGTAAATTTATTATCACATGTATTTATACAAGGGTTCATATACCTGTTCGGCATATTCGGAGAATGTGGGAGTTGAGATTTGATTCTATTCATTAAACTTTGATAATCACCTTCGTCATAATGGATTGAGGATAAATCAAACACACTAACTCGTGGCCAATCGTCTTCCAATTCTTGAAGAGAGTCACAATAGATTCTCGATAAGGCGTCGGAACTACATTTTGAGACCCTCTCAAATGAAACCTCTTTTTGAGGCCGCGAAGCATTCTAATTCAGAGACATTATAATTCTTCTGCGTTTTGTTGAGGTTTTGAGACACATAAGAAATCAGCCTTTCATTGCCTTATTCATCGTGCTAATAAAAACCCCCACCAATACCATTGATACTTGCATCACAACTAAAATGAAAAAGTTTACCGGCGCTGATACAAGGAGAGTTTTTAAAGGCTGAAAGGTTGTTTCTGCATCATCATTCCACTGGAACTTTTGTATTTTGGGCCAATTTGTAATGTAGGAAATTTCCGCAAAATTTGGAGGGTATTACATACCTCGAACGGCATTACGGTGAGCTGATCGAGCGGTCTACCAGGCACTGTGAAGGCCGTTTTGTCACGTGAAGAGGTGGACAGCGAGATTTTACGCGGTCGAGGCATAATCGCGCCTTTTATTTCATTTTCTATGATAAACACTGATGAACACCAAGGGCTGCTGCTCAATTGAGGCATGCAGTTCAATTCCTGAAATATTAAATCTTGAATGACGGGAGACACATTGTAGAACCGTTGTTTGTTCGGGTTTGTGTTTCCGAAGTCATTTTAATGCTCCGCTTATGTCGTTTTACCCAATATATTTTGCTGAAAAGACGGAAACACCTGTTTTAGGTATTCTAGTATATCTCGCTGATTATTTAATATGTGTAAGTTTAATTTCAGACATAATTCAGACGAATTCGCCGGGTGAAAAGCATCCAAAAGTTCACACCGAGGAACAATGTACCTTCTAACGTGGGAGTCGAACGTTAATACACTACGAAAAAATTTGATGCAGATGTTTGTTTATTTCTGAATCATTCGGCCGAGATGCGAGTTGTGAAATCATATTTTATCTTTAAAATTTATATTTTTTAGTAAAGGTATACCGTTCTCCGAGTTTTATACCAAACACTAAAGCTATCAAAAATTGAAGTCTAATTTTGATGACGTCATCAACGCAATGCATGCAACGGACATCCAGACATCCATCGTTTATCGTTTATATCCGTCTAGCAAGGATAATTATTTGTTTTGCATTTTTTGGATTAAAAACTTTCAAATCGTCGAGAAAAGTGGCTTTGAACCAGGACCACTTCATCATTTTTAACAGAAATTCAATAACTTTAACTTCCAAATCGAAGCTAATTTGGGCGGAATTCTAAAGTTTGGCCATGCTTGACTCAATTATGTCTATCTTTTGTATATAGAAAAATCTGTCGAATTCGTATCGCACCTAGTTTATACTTAACCAATATCAGAATTGTTTAATCGTAGAAATTGATACAAAATTTCAATAAATTGATGTATAATGTTTGAGAACGGGTAGGTAATACGTGCCATGTTGTAACATTTTTTGAATATCAATAGGAATCGAATAATGTGCCCAAGAATACCTGAGTAAATCTTTCACAACTTAGTTTAGGTACTTTAAAATTCAGTTAGAATTCCAATCCCATCATACAAATTTCATTTTAACATGAAAGGATAAATTCCATTGAAAACGAACAAATACGTTTGGACCAATTATTGAAGCACTTTTTCCACTCCGATTGAGGCATCCCCACAACATGCATTTGCAAGCGTTCATGAACTGATTCTTCAGCTGTCGAAAAACGTTGACTTCGCCATTTATTTTTGATTTGCGGAAATTAAAAGCGGTCATTGAGTGACAAATCAGGACTATGCGTCGGCTGATCCATTAATTCGATATTTTGATGATTCAAATATTCAGTTGTTTGTGCCGATGTGTGAGAGTCCGGTCGGTACATTTTTCTTATTTCGCTCACGACTTCTGACAAACAGACAGTTGAGGCATGACCAGTTTTTTCGGAAAACGCTACCATTTCCTTCCATATCGGATCATCCGTATACCGTTGTCTGCCGTTTTGTTTCGGACTCATACGCAATATTCGCCACCTGTCACGATGTTATAGACATGTTTTAAAGCACCGCGATCATATTTATTTAGCATTTCTTTCGACCAATTGACACTCATGCAATATTGGGATTAGTGCAGTAATGTCCGAAAATGCGATACTATTAAAGTTAGCCGAAAGTTCCCAGCCGAAAGATTAAAAAAAAAAAATGATAATGCAGATAGTGTCTTCGCTTTCTCGGCGGAAGGTAAACAAATACGTCACCGTTGATCAACATTCTCCAGCCGAAAGTAATCAGCCGAAAAATTTATTTCAACAACACATCAACCGAAACCAATTTGAATGTATTATTAGGCAAAGTTTTTTGTAAACACTAATTCTATTTAAACTTGTGAAATACAAATGTTTAAATCAATTAATCATAATTTGATCAGCATCATTTTTAACCTTGCTTCAAATCAACACTACGTTTGGTAGGAATGCCACTTTGGCCATTTACTATGTCATAAAGATGGTCAACTTCGGCATAACTGTGGAGAAATTCTGATAGGGATGCAGAGGTGTAAATTAGCAAATTTTCGATAATTCAATATACCCAAAATGGCCTCTCGCTCAAGATTACTGTACTTTGTCTTTGATGCCGCTATGGTCATTTGATAGGCCATAATGATGGCCAACTTCGGCCTAATTTTGGAAAAATTTTGATGGGGATGCAGGGATGTTATCTAGGAAAATTTCACCAATTCAATATATCGCAAATGCATTGAATGGCCTGTCGCTCAAGATTAGCGTGCTTTGTTATTGATGCCACTGTGGTTCTTTGACAGGCCATAATGTTGGTCAACTTTGCAACAATTGAAAGCAATTCCGAAGAGGATGCAGAGGTCTAATTTTGCAAAATTTTGCTAATTCAATATATTGGAAATGCATTGATTGGTCTGTCGTTTAAGTTTAACATGCTTTGTTATTATTTCGGCTATGGTTGCTTGACAGACCATAATGTTGGTCAACTTTGCAACAATTATAAAGCAATTCCGATGGGGATGCAGAGGTGTAAATTAGGAAATTTTCGATAATTCAATATACCGAAAATGGCCTCTCGCTCAAGATTACTCTACTTTGTCTTTGATGCCGCTATGGTCATTTGATAGGCCATAATGATGTGGCCATCATGTGACCACTTCGGCTTAATTTTGGAAAAATTTTGATGGAGATGCAGGGATGTTATCTAGGAAAATTTCACCAATTCAATATATCGCAAATGCATTGAATGGCCTGTCGCTCAAGATTAGCGTGCTTTGTTATTGATGCCACTATGGTTCTTTGACAGGCCATAATGTTGGTCAACTTTGCAATAATTGAAAGCAATTCCGAAGAGGATGCAGAGGTCTAATTTTGCAAAATTTTGCTAATTCAATATATTGGAAATGCATTGATTGGTCTGTCGTTTAAGTTTAACATGCTTTGTTATTATTTCGGCTATGGTTGCTTGACAGACCATAATGTTGGTCAACTTTGCAACAATTGTAAAGCAATTCCGATGGGGATGCAGGGGTGTAATTTTGCAAAACTTCGCTAATTCAATATACCGAAAATTCATTGAATGGCCTGTCACTCAAGATTAACGTGCATTGTCATTGATGCCACTATGGTTATTTGATAGGCCATAAGCTTGGTCAACTTCGGCCTAATAGAGGAGAAATTCTGATAGGTATTCTGGGGCGTCTGGGGTTATCTGAAAAATGTATTAATAATTTTTTTAGTTCCTGATTAACTTGCTTTATCATTGATGTCACTGTGGCCACGGGAAGTGTAATTTGGTATGCAGTCCCAATAAACATAAACACGAAAAAAAAATGTATTCGAATCCTATGGAAATTGTTTTTTGTGAAGATGTTTTTGACTTTATTTATTTATATCTCGTAAATGTGGGAGAAAAATATGTTTTCATTCTCGTGAGCGTGAATTGTTCACTTACCTCAAGTTTTGATAAATTGTTTTACATTTTAAGATTGGTTTTCATTCAAAATTTTACAATTTTCACAAAAAATAACTTCCATGGGATTTGATTGAATTTTTTTCGTGTTTATGTTTATTGGGAGTGCATACTACATTACACTTCCCGTGACCACAATGACATCAATAATAAAGCAAGTTAATCTGGAACTAAAAAAATTATTAATTGAACGGGTAATACGTTTTTAATATATCGCATTAGCGAAATTTTGCAAAATGGCACACCAGAATACCTATCAGGATTTCACCTCAATCAGGCCGAATTTGAACAACATTATGGCCTGTCAAAGAACCACAGTAACATCAATGACAAAGCACGTTAATCTTGAGCGACAGGCCATTCAATGCATTTTAGATATATTTAATTAGGGAAATTTCACTAAATTACACCCCTGCATCCCCTTCAGAATTTCTCCACGATTAGGTTGAAGTTGACCAACATTCACTGATTAACTCGCTAACTGGTTCCTTCTTTTCTCTAAGAATTCTTAACCACATAAACGGGCCAGTAAGTTAGAAAAAATAATTTTTTAAACCATGTAAATCTAATTAATTAATTTCACAATTGTAAACACTACCATATATTATAGTCACATTAAATATCTTTTCGGCTGATATGTTTTGTTAGATGAGCATCACTCAATGGATCGGAATTCATTACTTTCGGCTGAAAAATCTAATACAATATCTACATTACCGACAATTTTCGGCTGGAAACTTTCAGCTGATTTTAATAAGGTGAAAATGCGTCAATCTCACGATAAGTCACTTGAGTGATAAGTCACACATCTTATAAAGGTGACAACATCCTATTTTGGACAAACTTTACGAAATTCGTCGTTCCGCGAACTATGACCATAATTAAAATCTGTAAAGCATCGATAAAAGATATGAGAGCTCTAAAAACTAATCGCACGAAAATGTTCACGGTTTAGTTCCATTTTTGCACTGAAATCAAACGTTGATATCATTACAACATCAAAAATATAGCGGTGGTATAAAAAAAACCTTATACCTTTACCAACCCCGTTTTATAAAAGGAAAACCTCGTTTAACCGGACATTGTGCAATTACAAAATACCAAACAATATATACAATATGTCTTGAATTTGACCGACGAAAAATTACAGAATAACCGATCGGTTATTTTTATCAAACAAATAACAGAGCCTGAATTGTGAACATTTCACAGGCAACATATCATTAAATAGCCGCTCAGGCAACAAGTACCGCACAGATTTTGACAGATAGAAAACTGAAATATAATCGATCGAAGTACATACGAGTATACAGGCGAAAGTAAAACTAGTGTCTGGAATATAACTGGCCTTCTAAAATAATTTTGTGTTCCAAAATAATTTTACTTGCATAATGTGACAAACAAATAAAATTGATGTTAAATAGAATCCACATCTAAAACTAATATTTTACACAACCCTGCAAAACTGATTCCAATCTAATAAATTTCAACCCCATTTAATTCAATTACAATTTTTTTTTATAATTTATTCAAATAATTTAAAAAAAATTCAACACAAAAATCTATGAACAGCAACAACAAAACTCAATATTGCCATTTACTTCATAAAACACTAGAAAATGAAGTATAAACATTTCCATTCAACAAAGGTGTGATTTTTACCGTCTCTGATGAGAGAGACGAATCGAAAAAAATACGTGGATGGTGCATAAATTAAATTATGTTTTGGTCTAAGGAATTATGCATAATTTTTTATGTTTTACAGCAACAACCAAAATAGATAAATGCAATCACTGTGTAAAAAGGGTTAAATCATACCAAAAATATTATTAATATTTCTTCTGAAAAAGGGTTTCGATATTCGTCATCTCCGGAAGAATAATAAAATCCGTGAGAAGATCTTAAGCTTGAACATAAATATTAAGAATGTGCCATCGGTAAATATTATTTTTTATTTATGTATTCAGGTAAGCCGCGAGTACTGAGAAATATCCAGATGTCACCTTAAATATTTAATTGAATTACCTTAACCCGACCGTAATGCTATGATTATTTTTTTATGTCTACATATATTCGGTCGTATATGTTTTACCTTAATTACAAAATAATACTACGTTTCATCGTCCGCATTTTAATTGATAGACGAATTACGGAAAGGAAACCTCGATTTAATTTTAAAATAATGTCGATTGAAATCCATATGTTTGGTATCATATAAAAGGTAATAACTCGTACATATTATAAAAAAAGTCAGTTTAGAAGATCCATGTGTATTTCTTATGTATAGCATAATGCATTGTAGGAGGAATTAATTTAAGGACATTAACCCGATCAAAAACAAAGGACAGCTGGATAACGAAAGAAACAATGTACATAGTTTTGTCGGTTTACGTTGTTGTTTAGTTTTTCCTCTTGATCGAACATTAATGGATTATTGACAGTGATTGATTTTGAAATTATCAGAATATAATACGGCAGCTTAATGCTATCGGTTATTCAATGTAGTTTTGGATATACTAACATTTTCTTAGATGGACAAACTGTAATTACGGGCTAGACTGCTTATTCGCCCAGATGTAACGCACACAAGCGAGCAAATTAACATGCCTTTCCATAGTCATTTAGTTGTAGCATCCGCAATATTAAACCCTTTGCAAGATCATGAATGCCGCCCAGACATTTTAGACGATTTAAAGCTTTATAAGGAAAAGCAGCAACAATTGTTCAGCAGTACTGGTTTTAATTGTTTGTTTCAAAAAAACCTTAAAACTGCGATCGTTTAGCTATCGAATAAATTAGAATTTGCATTTTTGAGCCGAAACAATGGAGTAAAAGCGCTTTAATATTGTTGTTGTTTCTCAAAAACAATTTTTTCGCCAGTACTTTAAATGTTGCCCTTTTATACAACTACGAGTATGAGTTGGAAAGACAATGAGCCGCAAACCCTGAATCATATTGCTTAAATCTATGAAATTTATAAATGAAATTTATAAATAATAAAGTGATGGAGATTTTAATTAAGTCCGTAGATTAACCGACCAAACGGCAAAGTGGTTACAACGTTGGCGAATTTTCATCAATAGATTACGATCTGTGATGAAATGGAACACAACTATTACCTACTGTCGGAGTTCAAAACTCATGGGCCGATCCACCGTTTATGCCAGTATATGCTGGCATGGAGCTATGCGATGTGCCGATGGTGATAAAATAGAACCTATAGCCATACGTCTTCGAGTTGGCAGGCGACTGTGTAAGGTAAGGACCTGAAAAGCAAACTGCGAAAGAGTTGAGAGTGCCCTAGAATAGATTGCAAAGGAATTTTTGAAGAATCCCAATGGCAAGCTCTGTTTATAGGTACAAAATTGAAAGACGTCCATTAAAAACTAGAATACTGATTTGTTGAAATAAAATATTGTTCCTATTTCATGGGCGTTATGAATGCAAATACAATACCAAATCCATACACTAGTAAGTTTATTCTCCATATATATGTTGTGCACCAACGAGCGTAATGGTAAGGCAACATTATCATCAGGTTTAACTTACATTTTCCTATAGAATGGCTTCATTTAGAACACAGTTGGTTTTCGACTGTTACCGGAACTTAAGAGTTAGAAAATATTTACGTTTTGTAAAATTTCTCTTAACATCGGAAAGAAAAAAAGTAAATCTGAGTCACATAGAGACAACGCCGATTAGCGAAGGAAAGAGAAACATAACAATTGTAAATGTAGAAACAAATACCCAACCTCCAAGCTCTCGACAAGTTGCAGGTTCTCAACGACGCCTCGACGTGTCACTGGTACCTCGCGGCTCTTAACTCACCAAAAACCACCACTGCCAAAGACGATGCGATGAGTCCCCAACATCTCACGTCTCTCGACTCGCGATGAAACGACAAGTAACTGCTTTCTGACAATGCTTTCAGTACCAAAGTTTCTGTGAAAGTTGCTAATAGCATTTGTGAAGTTTGTCATAAGCATTGCTACGCCAGTCAAACAAGCATTTGCCGCTTCAAGAGACGATCTCCTGATTATTTTCCGCTTGAGATTTTAAACAAAGATCTACTGTTCGTGTGTCATCGCTGCAAAACAATCTCTATCCAACCACGATTCCTCATGAAATTACATTTCTCACTCAAGTAGAGATCTGATAGCATTCGTCAAAATCGGCAATTACGATGGCGTCTTCGTTCAGTACGACTTCAATAAACAAGTAAATCTTGTCGAACAGGCCTACAGAGCTGCCTCTTACCTCTGATTCTGCAGGTTTTATCTTTATCACTGAAATACAAGGAGATCTTGATATCACAAGCGAGTTCACAATTTCATATGATAATATGAGCGCTGCTATCGAGTGGTTAAAGAAACAAACCGGCTATATCACGAGATGGAATAGAGGAATCAGGGAAATGTGATGTTTGAAGACAACACAAGTAAACAGTGTCGCGCTCAGGCGATCGGAACAATCATACAATTATCTAATCTGCCACCCTAGAGAGACATCGAGGTTCCACCGAGAGGCTACTCTTTATAGTGTTTCGTGCTAGATTTTTGATTGGCTACAATTCAGATACTTTGATCTATGGTAGATCCGGTCACCTTTCTGTTGTCTTGCAGATATTTTTTAATAACCATTCAGCGACAGTTTTGATTGCCAACATGAAGAGTAACGCTTTCATGAAATTTGACAACCTCTTTTACTTTGCCGATTCTCTCTTATGTGCACCAAAAAGCACATCTGCAGTAAATGTAAACGTTTGTGTGTGTCTCGCTATTACCGCATTCGCACGTTTGGCCTATTTGTCAGCATCCACAAGGAACTTTCAGACTCGATGAATACCACATTTACCCTCGATAAAATTAAAGTCACTGTTAAGGGTAACTTCGTTTTGCAAGACGCTTTTAAAGAGCAACTCATCGGAAAGGTCATTGATCTTGTGGGCATTCCATCTATTACCCAGATTTACGATTCAATCCGACCAGGTTCAGCTCAACTCAATTTCAATTCGACTCAAACTCAAGCACAAAAATCGGTGGCTCCGAACGATAAGCGTTAGTCTCAGCAAAAATCGAAGTTGATTCGACTTCCTAGCTATGGCGATGTGACTTGTATAAATTTTGGAGAAAGACGATCAACAACATCGTGAATGATCGGATTACTTTCAACAGCGAATCATGGGTGATGTAAGGTCCAGTAAAACAAAGAGATGGTGGAAGACGTCCATCTCTACGTCAAAAACTTGGGACGCTCGACAGCGTATGGAATTCTGCTATGAGCGGGCTGATTGCGCACATTAAATGCATGGGACCGCCTTACTATTTCATTACACTCAGCTGCAATGATCTTCACTTGGAAGACCTTATTCGCGCAATGTTGATCACCGAAGGAAATTCTAACAAGGATACATACGATGCGAGAAAACTCGTTGAAAAGTAACCGGGCATCGTAAGCCGTTACTTCATGATTTGAGTCAACGCAATGATAACTGTTTGCTAAAATCGGACCATTCGATTCTTGAAAGAAAATTTGGTCGATCATTTTCTGATTCGAGGCTTGCCTGTTCTTTACATGCTTATTTGGATCGAAGGTACAACAGACTTGAATCTCCGAAAGGAATGATTATTTTAATTTTATTTTAGAAAAGTCTAGAAATTTGACTTGAGAAATATTTGACTCATAAAATTGTTTCAAATTATTTTTAAACCCGTCTTCACCGTCTTCACAAATCATGTTCACCGGTTCGTAGTAACCATAATTTTGTCCTGTGTTTAGTTACTTGAAGAAATTCAGAAATTCTTAAGGTTCTGATGCTTGTATATCAATAGACTCAACGTTAGGGAATCGATTTCATCCAGTAATATGTTTCCAATAAATTAACACTTCAAAAGCTCCCTTCTATTTTCCTGGGTTTTCTACATCCAGTGAGGTATGGCGATTGTTCTTGCAGATTAACATGATACTGTAAGTCTTTGTCGTATTCCAAGCCATCCTTCCAAGAGAAGTATAGCGTACAGACTTCTGTATGACACGGATATGTTCATTGTAGAACGGGCATCATATATTAATAGCATACTCTAGTTGAGATTTGACGTATGTAAAGTATAATACATTTATTGTCTCAATATCTTCAATATATCCCGTCTACCATTCAATAAAGCCAAACATAGAGTTAGATCTAGCTATGCACTGCTCGATGTGATTAGAGAAACTCATATTTCCAACGAAAGTAACCCATAGCCCTTTAAATTCACATGCTATTTGTAGAGTGGTACCATTTATATGGTTCTGCTGAACAACAAAATTAGATTTTCGAAGAAAAGATATGATCTTGTGTTGAGACCGAGCAGTTTCGAATTACACCAACCACCCAGTCTGGGATGTCAATATCTTGTGTGTTGACGATGAAAATGATGAAGATCCAAGGACTAATATGGGAGCCTTCATGCACGCCGGAGGTGACTGAGATTAATTCAGACCTTTTGTTCCCCATTTCGATGTATTGAGAGCGGTTGCTTAAGTATGATTTGAACCAGGTTACAAACGGGCTGCAAAACAAAAATTTGTTCAAGAATTCTTAGGTTTTATAATGACTGATACAGTTAAATGCTTTAACAAAGTCTGTATACTGCATCAACTTCTTTATGATTTTCTATTTCTTTTATCGTGCTGCAGATCTTTTTATCAAAAAACCATGTTGACTTTGTGGTATGTATCGTGGTACCACGGTCCTGAATGAATTGCATATTACTAGCTCAAATAATTTTGGAATTGATGTGTCAATTTCATCATTATACCTTTATAACATGAAACATCATTCCGTGTTTCAGTTGCCTTGTTCCAGTGTTTGATTGAAAAGAAGGCACAGAGAAATTACCAAATTTTTCAAGTCGGGCCGCATCCATCTTTAAACGTTTCTAGAGCGTGATGTATATCACATTGTTGGTGCTATTATTAGGTTTTATGTATTAATCAATGTCTTGATATGACTTGTGGATTACAAAATTTTTGCCCTTGAAATATCGTATGTTCCGAGTAACTGTTATTCTCACGCTTAATCAAAAACGGAGGTCGAACGTGCATTTTGAAGGAAATGCAAAAAAATATTTCACAAACAAATACAGCAAGCAACAGTCAATGCTGGACGGGTAACATGGACATTCAACCGTGCGGTAATAACGAGGCAATCGCAATATACGTCTCCAAGTATTGCAAGCCATACAAAAGATTCAAAAAGAAGTTAGCAAAGCTTTTCAAGATCTACATAAAAGTTCTTCATGAGCGACAAGTTTCTGTGTGCGAGTGGGTTTATCGACAGCTCCATCGCCCACTGAAGCAAAGTTATCCGTTCTGTGAATGGTGATGCAACCGGCTTTTGATCGAACAGCAATGAACGTTATGCATCGTTTACTCTATCCGCATCAGGCGTATAACTTTTAACAAATATCGCTAATATGCGGAACATCTACTACGCAAAGTTGATACCGAGAAATTTATCCCATAAGACATTATCAAAACTGGAGGATTACCAAAAACGATGACGCTGTTTGTTGGTGCAAAGTTGATACTTCGATAACATCGATAGTACCATAGGCCTCGTGAATTGTCGAAAACATTTGGCCATTCGTTCGTCAAGCTCAATTGTTTGCTGAAGATTTACCAACTGTGAAGATAATTTTCTTGAGATCGGTGAACATATCATCGAGCCGCGGACAGTTGCATTTTCTGCAAAGTTCTCGTTGCTGGGCTGTGAGATCCAGGAATCAATGCTGGGCCATGCCGTCATCAACTTCATCTGCCGGCTCGAGGATCTACACTCCAGGTCACGTATACGTCATATTGAGCCACGTAGGAACGCTAGTATTCAACACGAATTTCTTGTTGGTGCAAAAGTTTCCTGGCAAACAAGTATGCAACACAAAAGCGTTGGCAGCGAATGATAAGGTATATGCTTTTCAGGGTGCAACATCATTTCCTTCAAAGAAGTTCTCATGCTACGAATCCAGAACTCATCAAACCGGCCTTCAAATCAATGAAGCTTACACCAAATATATGGTTATCGTAAAAACAAAGATTCGTTGAGAATTTATTCCTGAAGAGCCAAAATATGAGGAGGTAAAAGGGTTTAAATGTTTGGGATCGGTAGTATAATAACAAAGTTAAATTCAGTTTCTGTAGGTATAACATCAATGAGTGTAGTAAGGTATCGAGCATTTAACGCAAATACAGCGAGTGGGCTAAAGAATTAGGCAGATGGCAAAGAATCAAGGAATCTTTGGCATATCCACATAATGATCACGAAATAAGATGAAAATACCTTTACCGCATGGGCATAACCATCAGCTAAATATGATGTGCCATTGATTAAATTTTGGTTGATATTTTAAAAATCACATTAAATTATTCGAGTCACTAAAGCAAGTTAATCAGAGGTAGTAATCAATTTCTACATCGTTAGAAGTCAGTGCAATTATGTTATTATGTTCATTAATTTTAAGGATCGGCACAAATTATTTAAATGTAGCAAGTTTACAGAATATCAGTTGACGAGAGACGAGCGTTATTTACACAATGGAGGTAGTGTGTAATTGCTGTTGGCAACATCCGACTATCTTTTACGACAAATGCACATATGTTTCAAATATACCACATTTAAGTTCTAAATCGCAAAAATTCAATTTACTGAATTTTTGATAGAAACTGCCCTTTATAGTCAAAAATCATTATTCCTGCTTAAAATTCAGAAAACCAACAACGTCAAACCTTGTTGAAAATGTAATATTAATTGCAAAAATTGAAAACTTACTATGGAAGCTGCCACTTCCGGTACACAGATATCCACCACATTTCGCATGGCTCTCCTAGTTTTATGACAAAGCTGGACGGTAGAGATGCCGAATTTTGGTAAAATAAAGTTTTTTTTATCAAAACACATCATGATCTGCAATTTTATTGTTGTAATCGTTTTATTGTAAATCCTATATACTTTTCAAAATATGTATTTGCAAAAAAACGAAAAAGCTCCTATGGGTACTGTTGATTCTGTCAAAAATAACTAAACAAATAAAAAAAACATGAAGCAAATTCATCCTCGTACGAAATCATAACAATCGCCAATTTCTCAATTCATTGATCTCGGTTATTTCAAACCACTGAAGTTACCCGATCAGTATCTTTATAGAAGTGATATACATTTTTAAGGTACTCTGAAGTGGAAAGATTTTACCTAACGGTAAATTAATTATTCAGAAAACGTTACTTGGTTAAGTAGCTGCTGGAAAATCAGAAAATGGTTAAAACCAAAATTAAAAATTCAATCAAATTAATAGAAGGAACTATGTAAAAATTATTTCGAGCAATTTTGAAGTTCGCCTAAAATCCATCTGTTTTGGTGTACCCGTTTTGAACCGTTTATAAGGACCGCATAAAGGGACGTGTTCAATGGATTCGGTGGAACAACTACAGACAAATTTCGGTACTGTTCTGAAAATATTGTGCCGTTTCAGATTATATCAGTGTTATGCCGTATTGTCTACACCGCGTAGATTATTAATATTCTACATGTGTAAAGAAGATTTATAGAAAATTAAAAAATTGACGTCGGCAATGTAGAGAGTTTAGACAATACCGAAAATTATTCTTTCTGTTATCAATCAATAAAATTCTATAATTTCTGGGTTTGTTTAACTATTTCGACTTTATGGAGTTTATTCCTACCCCATATTTGAACATTTGAACAATTTTGTAAAAATGAGGAAAAGGTGAAAAACTTCTTCGTTGAACAAAATCGTCACTACGCAATAAACTGTTAAAGCACTATAACGTACGATGAAGCGGGTCACTTTGATAAATTTAATAATAAATAAATAAACAAAAAAACTTTAAATTTAATTTTAAAATGAATTTTTATTTAACAAAAATATTTATGTTGCCGGTGAGTGATGAGCTGCGGCGGCGATGTTGCTCCGGCAAAGTCCAATATTGAATAGTCACACGATTATTATTTTTGCCTTATAGCCGCAATATCAAACATGTTTGCTTGCTCAAGCAAGGCAAATGACTACAAGAATATCAATAAAAGGGACAAATTAATGTTATCAACTTTAGCCGAAAAATTAAAGGCGGTTGGGCCTCGGCGAAGTACAAAGGAAAGTAAAAAAATGGCATAGGTGCATAGGGTATAGCATTCTACAGTGGACGAGGAAACTCAAAATGTGAACTTGAAACTTAAAACAGACCTAGTAAAATATTTATTAATAAAATAGGAAACTAATGTGCCATATGGATTGACATTTTGTTTTCTATTTTATTTTATCATATACTGTCATACCATGGAACTGCACCTGTATAACCTATATTACCGCTTATGTAGAAAGATTTAGCGGCAGGCTCATGTTATAGTAGACGATACAATAAACCAACATATTATATGACAAGACTACATATGGGATAATGCATCATTATTAGCCACTCGGGAACTCAATGAAGCGGCCTAAAGGTACAAGGAATATTCGTTACCACCGCAGGAGCTTAAACAATCAGATAAATTCATATTTGCAAGATCCGCTTTTTAGATGAATAAATGGTTGTCTAATGAAAGGTTCTAACTAATAATACACCACTAGAAACTAGGTCTGTCATGGTATCATGATTAAATTGGAATCCAAAAATGTTTTATTTCCGAAAGACGGAGTACAATCCGAAGCTAGTCGCCCATTCGTACATTTTGGGTAACTTTTCCATGCCTGGATGGCATTTATAAGGCACAGATAAATTGACTGATCGGGTGGAACTTCAGAGTTAAGGTTTCTTCGTAAATTGGGAAATCTCAGTGATTTTTAGCCGACATGGAAGCTTCCACAGTAGCTGTTTCGATTTTTGCAACTATTTTGAAAAGTATATAATTTGCAAGAAAAATGATTATGAACTAAAAGATTCTTTATTAAATTTGCAACAACATCGGTCCAGATGAGTTTTCAAACATTTAAGCGGCAATGACGATTTTTGACAAAAAAACCTTTTTTTTTAACAAATATTCGGTTCCTGTACTGTCCAGACAGATGTTTTGCTCAGGATGGAACTTCATTCTTAACTTTCATCGTTAACTGGTAGATCATTGCGAAATTTGGTATACCAGAAATGGCAGCTACCGTGGGTAATTTTCAATTTTTGAACTAAAGAACTAAAAGTAAATTATGACTAGATTTTCAACAAGCGTTGATCTTGTTGGTTTATTGAAATTTAAGCAAAAATACCAAAAAATAAAATCGCCTTAGAAATTGAGTGTGGTGTATTCGAAATTTATTTATACATTCGTGGTAGATTTATTTATAAAGCCGGGTGCTAGCCATCAGCATTTGTCAGAAATATTTTTCTCTGGAACATTTAAGAATAGGAAAGTAATTCGAAGTTCAATTCGTGCAATTTATCGTTGCAGTACCTCAAATAACGCTATGTAATATTCTCTGGTAATGGTATTTCCTCACTTAATATGATTGACGAATAAAATACTTTGCACATTCCAAATTCGTAGGCATACGTAGGCCAAAACTTTAACGGCCGATATTTGCGTATTTGATAGCTCCAAACAACTTTTACCAGCCACTGTTCGCTTAGCTGACTGACGTTTTGATACCGGAATGTAGTGGTTTTCATGTTTCATCCATGGTCACATGCCCATGCAAAAATCATGTTTATTTTAGTCAAACCGTTAACGTTACCCAATGGTTGCTTTCGATGACACAATGTCCCTATAACATTTATAGAGACATGCTTTGGCTGAACGATTGTTTTCCAAAAACCAGAGTTTAATCAACACACGCAATTCATTTTCAACAAAAGGAGCGTTACTTGATAGGTATCGTTCAAAGCTTTCTAAAAATCATATGTATTTTTCGTCTTTGCATATGCGCCACCTATTTGTAAGCCTCGGGACTTATTGAGCGACGCAATATTTGACCAAAATTGGGCATATCTACGGTCTCGGCAGATTGACTCATCGGTATTAAAGTTTATACTTAAGCTTTCTCTATAGTTAAGAGATCCTTGCCAAATGTGATAAAAATTCGGGTATCAGAAATAATGCTTCAGCAGGAATTTTTCCAAATTTTTGCAATGGTGATGAAAATTTTGTGTTTTGATTATACAAGACTTTCAATTTAGAATTCAAGTGTGGTGAAGTCGAAATATCGTTACATTCGTTGTAAAAGAAAGTCAGGTGTTAGCCACAACATATTCATTCCTTAGTCATTTTTTACGTTTAATTTCATATGTTTAATTTTGATGGTTCGGAGTAAAAAATCCAATGGTTTTTTATATTGATTCAAAATATTTTTCGGGATAAGAAGTCGAAATAATGTCAGCAAGAAAATATTACAAATCAGCGAAAACATGGTTGCAGAGATAAACCACACGATAAGTAGACAGCTGCAACTTTTCTTATTCCGTTAAATGCCTGAAGATTTAAACGGTTGCGTGAACGATTGAAAAAAAATTTGTAGGGCCATGCCTTGCCATAGATTTTGCTTAAAGCATGGTCGCAAACTTACTTCAATACCAAAGAAAAGTTGAATCGTCACCTGAGGCTGAGCAATTAAATGGTAGGGGACAATCTAGTCCAGATTCAAAAGATATTCTACCCAAAGCCAATCAACCAAAAGGTAGTAAATCTACCAAGAACATTACACCAAATTTGGTGGAACCGACAGAAAAATCCCGAAAAAAAGAGAAAGTTACCCAGAAATTCAGTCACTGAGGACTGGTTACTAACAAAGACTATAAGATAACAGCGTTGAATAATGACGTCTGGAAAATTAATACTCTGGACTCAGACACTTATAGAACCTTATCTTTGAAATTGAATGCTGAAAAGTATCAGTGGTTCACTTACGAAAACAAACAGGCCCGACCTATAAAAATCATGGCAAGAGGTTTGCATCACACTTGCTCAAGCAAAGAAATAATAAAAGACTTACAAAATAAAGGTTTTAAAATACTAGATGGTGTGAATATTGTCAAAAAAGAGAGAACAGAAATTCAGGAAGGAGACCAAATTATCAGTAAAAGGGGACTCCCTCTTTTTATGCTACTAGTTACCAACAAAGAGAATGTTCAAAACATTTATGGAATAAAAGGAATTCTTTACATGAAGGTGAAAATCGAACCAATGAGGAGAACCACAACACGCATATCCCAATGCAAAAAATGCCAGGCATTTAATCACACTCAAAGATATTGCGGCCGGGATCCAAGATCTGCAAAATGCTTAGGTAATCATTTTACCCAGGCATGTACAATAGGGAGAGATGTGCCAGCCAAATGTACAAATTGTAAGGGTCAACATCCGGCTAATTATCGAGGCTGTGAGGTTGCTAAACAACTACAAAAATTAAGAGATAAAACAAGAAATCAACCGCAAAATCACGAAAATCGAAGGGTTCAAATATCAAATCAGATAAATCAAAACCCACAACCAAGCAATACAGGGCATAGAAGTTCATTTGCGCAGGTAGTGAAAGGTTTGGGTTCAACCAAACATATAGGCTCTGAAACTAACCAAATTATGGAAAACATTATGAACAGCATTGCAGCTATTACAAAGCGGCTAGATGGCCAAAGTAATCTGAACAACATGATACTTGATCAACTGAAGAAAATGCAACCCCTTCAACGCAATCCAACAAAAAATGTTAAGTGAGCACACAACTATCAAAATAGCAAGCTGGAATGCGAATTGCATTATGCAACATATTCCAGAAATATAAATATTTTTAAATTAAAAAAAAATCGACATTTTCTTAATATCTGAAAGCTATCTAGTTAAATCTTGGTTTGTTAAAATACGGGGTTATAACTTATATCATTACATTCATCCAGCGGAAAGAGCAAGAGGTGGTTCGGCATTACTAATAAAAGAAAATATAAAACACCATTTAGAATCAAATATCGAAGAAGAAACAATGCAAGTCATTACTTGCAAATACATTGTACTGCAATATATTGTCCTCCCCGGTATAACTTGAAAAGGGAGGACTACCTTAAACTATTTAAATCGCTTGGACGTGATTTTATTATTGGAGGTGACTTTAATGCGAAAAACACCTATTGGGGATCTAGACTTACGAAGTCAAAAGATAAAGAATTGTTTCAAGCAGGGCAGACATCAAAATGTGATTTTTACTCTGGTGGTTCCCCAACATACTGGCCCAGTGACGGAACGAAGATACCTGACCTAATGGACTTTTATGTAGCAAGAGGTATATCTCAGAACTACATTCATATTGAAGACAGTTATTCTCTAGTATCGGATCATTCCACAGTTATCATGACAGTCAATGAAATGGTAATTCAAAGAGAAAGTACACCCAGATTAACAAAGACAAAAACAAACTGGCATCTCTTTCGTGAGGTATTGGAGGAAAAAATCAATCTTCAGGTGCCGATAAGAAATCCCCACCAGTTGGAAGATGAACTAGGACAACTCAATGAAGCAATCCACTATGCTGCTTTGGCAAGTACCCCCATTATACAAAATAAGAAGAAGCTTAACATATTCTAGCCAATGGAAGTTAGAGAGATGGTAAGACAAAAACGAGAAGCACGTAAAACCTGGCAATTATAGAACACCGGAGAACAAAACAATTCTTAACAATTTAGGTAACAGTCTCAAATCTCTTCTTAAAGAAGTTAAAAATGCATCAATCAACAGATATCTAGTTAGCCTAACCGACGAAAAAATTCTGATTATTCTCTCTGGAAGGCGACGAAGAAACTCAAAAGACCCAAAATGCAAGTGCCTCCACTTAAAAAGGAGGATGGAACCTGAGCAAGAGGTCCTAAAGAGAAGGCTGATCTGTTTGCGGAGTACCTCGAGGATACTATCCAACCACTACCAAGGCAAACGGCCAATGAAAATATAATGTAAATCCAAAAGCTAGATGATTTTGATATGTGCCCAGTAACTCTCAAAGAATTAAAAGAAGAAGTGAAAAGCAACATGAATGTTAAAAAAGCCAGGATATGACTTGATCACTTGCCAAATAATCCTCTACCAGATAAAGGATTTCGTAAGCTATTACACATAATCAATGCAAGCTATCGGTTAAAATATGTTCCGTGGCAATGGAAAGTAGCAGAAGTAATCATGATAGCAAAACCTGATAAACTACCTAACGATAAGAACTCATACAGGCCAATTTCATTTCTGCCAATTACGCCAAAACTCTTTGAAAAATTAGTACTAAAAAGACTTAGATAATTGAGGACCGCCAACTAATTCCTCTACATCAATTTGGATTCAGGGAAAAGCACTCCACAATTGAACAGGTGCATAGAATCACCAACGTTATTGAAAGAACGTTAGAACGCAAAAAAGTGTGCTCCAGCACATTTCTGAACGTCGCCCAAGCATTCGATAAAGTTTGGCACAGTGGACTGGAATTTAAGCTGCATAGAGATCTGCCGAGACAATATTCTATGCCATACTAAGATCTTATTTATCCATTAGACATTTTCGAGTGAAATATGAGGATGAATACTCCGAACTAAAGAAAGTCTCTGCCGGTGTCCCACAGGGGAGTGTCTTAGGACCAATCCTGTATTTATTATATACAAGGGATATTCCAACAACAGAGCAACCACAGAGATTACCAATGCCGTTTGTAACTAGGCTAAGCGCAGGAGGATCAAGCTTAATGAGACGAAATCCACGCATATTAACTTTACATATCAAAAGGCTTCCCTTCTACCGATAGTAATTAACTCATGACCGGTGTCATATGCAAACAAAGCTCAAGTGGAGAGAGCACGTCAAAAAGAAAAAAGAAGAACTTAATATCTAGTTCAGAAAAATGTATTGGTTCATAGGTAGAGGCTCTGAGCTTACAATATACAACAAGCTGCTGCTATATCGGCAAATACTGAAGCCGATATGGAGCTACGGTATTCAAGTCTGGGGATGTACTAAGCAAACAAACGCCAAAATGATACAGACGTTTCAAAATAAGGGTCTCCGTAGCATCGTAAATGCTCCGTGGTACACAAGAAATGAAGACCTTTACAGGGACTTACAGATGGAATACTTCAAAGATGAAACCCCTATATTTGCCATATGATAGATAACCCTGTCGTTGAAAGATGACTTCAAAAAACGAGGCCACTTGATCTAGTAAACATACCAAATTAGAATTATATTTTAAATAGATTTCATTAATTTTGGGACTAACCATTGGGTTCACCCCAACAAATCAGAATTATTTAAGAAATGTAAAATTTGTAAATTTGAAAGACAAATTGCTAGATGAGCACAGTCTCAGTTGTAATTAATAAAGGAAAAAAAAATACAATTAATGGAACTTTAAAATGTGGAAAACAAATTAGAAAAATCATCAGATTTGCCTAAACCCCTCAAACTTAATTTTGGTCTATAAAGCCATAGCAGTCATCGTGTTACTTTTATTTTTTACAGGCTTCAGCCCTGTGGTACTTTAGACGAATGTTATAAGTTATCAGTTAATTCATTTTAGTACAAGTTGGTTGACAACATACATTATTCGTTATCATTAATCGTAAGACTTTATTTCCTTACATTGTTACAAATTTTAAGCAAATATCTCATTGAGCATTGCAACATTGTAACCCAACCCCTAATACTATTACTGACCGATATCTTTAAGAAAACATGTCACTAAAATTACCGAGATAGTAATCAGCTTGTTGCACATTCGAAACAAAACAAAACTGACAAAATAATACATAAAGGTGACAGTTGCTTAAAGCCACCAAATTTTATAAATTGTATTTCGTACCCGTCATAAAAATTTTGCATCTCATTAAATACGTAAAACAAAAATTCGGTTATTAATAACAAATGACACAAAAAAATTGTTTTTGATAAAATACATAAATTATAAATTATTAAAAGTTTTAGTTTGGAGACACCAAATAAAAACCTAACACACACACACACGCATTCAGCAAAAAAGGATTTAAATAAAACAAAAAATTCGTTTTGCCTTTGGGATGAATTTTTTTTTTGTTATTTTTTCATTTAATAAAATTATTTCTGGAACGAAACTAAATACATAAAAAATTTAATTTATTCATTTAATATTCAAAACTAAAATAAAACACCTTTTTGAAAAAAAAAAAAAAAAATTTATAATATCGCGCGATATTATATTCCAGCAGTACCTGGAAAATGTATTTATATATTCAATCGACAATAGGAACAGAAAATATCTCGAATTAAAATATAAAAAAAAAAAAATTAATTTAGAGGGATGCAAATTTTATTGTTGATTAACAAAATATAAAATAAAGCGCTCGAAAACGAGACGAGTCTAAAAAAAGGGTTAAGATTTGTTTTCATTTGCAGGATTGGTACAGAAAAAAAAATTATTAAAATTTAAATAAGGAATATAAAAAGGGTTTTTTGTAGAGAGATACGAACAATTTTTAATTCTTATTTAATTTTGTTTTTATTTTATTTTTCAGCCTTTTTCACAAGCCGGATAATAATTTTTGAGTTTTTTTTTAATTTTCTCGTTCAGTCTTTAATCACTGTGAATTCCATTAGGATGTTGTGTGTGTGTTCTCGCGTGGTGTTATCTAAGTCGATCTGTACTGAAGTAAAATGATTTATTTACGTATTAATAATTGTAAATATTTTTTATTGTAATACTAAAGTGTTTTTTAATTATTGTTATTAAAAAGATTTACAAGAAATATTAAATAGTTTAATATTTTAAACAGCCCGACGGCGAAAATTTTTTTGTAAAATGTTTTGTATTTTTTATGATGTGTTTATACTGTTTATCAGCACCTGTTTAATGACGTTGAGAAAATTAAAAATTATGAATATTAATTATAACCTTAATTTATATTTAAAATACAGCAAAAAAAATGTAAAAAGTGTTGAAAAATTGATAAGAAATTTAATAATGCTGTGAAAGCAGATGGTGTGTATTCGCTATAGAAAGGTGATTAAAATTCGTATACAAGTTATGCTTGTGCCATCTGATAGTGCCTTAAAAAAAATTAATTAAAAAGAAAAGTGTGAAAGTTATTTAAAAATTGATTAACCAGTTGATGTTGTCTTATATACAAAGATAGCATAAATTTAAACATTGGATTATTTTATTGGGTGTGACCACACCGGTAGTAGGTATTGTTGGTAGCGAATAATTAGCAGTTGGTATTTTATTACATATAGTCATTTGATACGTAATTAAGAAATGCTGTAAATTTCTTAGAGTGATACGATCGTCATGTGCATGCAAGAAATTCCGGGGGCCGTATATTATAAAATAATTAATATTTTTTTGCACGAAAAATTGATAAAATGAAAACTGTTAATTTTGTCTTCCGGAAAAAATAACTTTTTTATTATCTCACTTCCCGGCGGGATTTTTTTTTTCATTATCATAGTAAGAATAATGAAAGGGGCAATAACAATACCTTGCTTGAGTTAAATTTAGGCGTAAGCGCCAACATTTTAGTTTTAAGAAAATCAACTTGAAAGTTTTTATGGTTTTTATTAGTTGAAACGGTTCACTTAAGCCGCGATATTTTTTTCTACATAAATCGATTTATGTTACTGTGGATTACATATTGCAAATATTATTTTCCAGTATCCGGAAATGGATAATAAATTTTTGTTTTAAAGCAATTTTGATGTATGTCACATACAATTACGTGATCATGATTATTGAAGTGTGTGAAGTTATCCCAGTATTTTATCCAGAAAAATAAGAAATGTTCATCAGGCAATACTATAGTTAGATCTCATCCAGGATTTTTAAATTTATCCCAGAAAAATTCGAAATTACACAAACCAAGATAATACTTAATCTAAAGTGTTTATTCTTGAAATATCTATGATAAAATGATAAGGAGGCAAGCCTTATGTTGAGATTGGCGCAATAAGCCCATATATGAATGGCCCATTCAGTTTATGTATGGATTATTGATTTAATTTAATGGTTCCCAGGAACCACGAGTGTCGTTACCAATCTCTTCTGATTCAACACGGCATAATGTACGCTATCCAAAATAAAATTCACATGTCGATCTGTATGTTGAGATTAGCGCTAAAGTTTCCTGGGCTGGCCCATTTAAAATAAAATATACATTTTGAATTTAAAACAAATGGTTCCCTGGGACCCAAAGTATCGTAACCGATCTCATTTGTTTTCGATTGGATATAACGGGTACTATCTACAAATAAATTCCAAGACCATCCGTATTTTAGTATTGGCGCTATAGCATCGTATTGGCGCATTCAGTTCCCGGGAACGGACGAGTGTCGCAACCGATCTCTTCTGATTTCAATCATCATGTCCGCTATCCAAAGTAAAATTCACGAATGGCTCCCTAGAACCTAAATTCGTATCGCTTAATCATTTATGGTTAAGTTGCAACCGTGATAAACTACTTGAGGATAATCAAGGGGTTTGACCGCCTCCGTGATGCTTCATGATCATTTGGACCGGATCAGTACTTGGTCAGTTTAATTCCACCTCTCAAATGTGCTGAAAGAGACATAGTGGGGTACCGGGGGGAGGAAGAGGGGGGTATAAGTGAAGTAGATTATTCCATTTCGTGTCATTTTAGAAATTCTTTTTTGTGTTCCTAAGTGGTTAGCTAAATTTGTAAATGGTATATTATTAAGAAATGGTTGCTAATGAAGTTGTTTATGTATTTTTTATACGTGCTACTCTCCCCCCGATGGACTCATCTACTATCATAAATTTTTTAGAAATTAATTGAGATTCAGCTGCGTGCAATGATTGTAAACCGACATGGCCAACGCCAAAGTTCGAACACCAAAAGTACATCATTCGGTAGAATAAATAAACAATTCAGAACTAGTTCATAGTTTCCATAATTCTTATTGCGGGTAGTTGTTATTTTTTGGTTGTGGTGTTCGTTTGTGTATATAAATTAATTTGGATCTATTTTATTTTCTAAATTGAGTCTACATGGCTGTGTTTTCACTACTTTTAGAAACATGAAAGTGTGAATAGAAAACCAAATTTTCAGGCCGATTTAAATAACTTCCTAATTGAACAAAAGTCTACAAAAATGTCTAAGATCCGCCGATAGATCAGATTCGAAAAAATAGTATGCTGAATCGCTCTCCATCGGTCCATCGTCGGTTTCGATTCTGTTGCCTCCAAATAATCATTTACTGATACAGTTGATTGATCTTATCCGCAAAGACGAATTACGTTCGTCGTTCTGGTTAGTAGGTTTTTCTTCCTCACACCGTTTAAAGCGTGTGGTTCTAATGAAGTTTTTTCAGCTGAATTACAGCCTGGTAATACATTAATTAAAAACCATGTGCTAGCTGTCTTTCAAACTGGTGTAACCTTTGATTTCATTCCAAACTCGTGGAGGTCGTATCAACTCGTTTTATAAATACCTGAAGCTGATAGATCAGATTATACCGATCTTAAGGGTTGACGCCCCGTTAGTCTGCACTTGAACTTTTTGAAATCTTTAAAACAAAAATTTATAAAAATCCATTAGGGACAACTTCTTGTTCATAAGACACTTCGGCAAGGAGTTAATGGCAGAATCGAGTTAAGTGGCAGATTCTGCATAGCGGTGTTGACATGAGTTTGTTACTAAGCTTGAAACTAAGCCTGAATAACAAAGAATTTCTTCTGGGAATCTGTATGGTTACTATTGGAGCGTTTCATAGCTCATCTTCAGTATCGAGGTCATCATTGACAAATCATTGACTGTCTGTGGACTTTATAACTCTTTTGGTAATCGATTAACTCTCTCAGAGTTAGACTGGCAATCTTATTATAACTATCTGAGAGAACGGATGTGAGGTTTTTAACAAAACAAAAATTAACAAAAACAAACAATCGGTAGAAGCAATGTTGACAAAGGACACCTGATAACAGACGAATTTACTTTAATTTAAACCTATTATCAAAACTTAAATTAAAAAGAAACAAATCAAAAAATACAATAAAAAATATCTACATAAGGGGGACGAAGAATTTAATAATGTCGATAAATTTTTGTATGCAATATTCAAGATTCAGTGATGAAATCGAATTGCATAGGTTATGTATACAGATTTTTGGGAAATTCCAACGAGTAGAGTCTTGCATCAATTGATGGCATAAGATGTGCTCTTTGAAATAAAATTGGCCTCGCCAAAAACTGCAAGATTTTCTCCTTAGTTAATGCGTTGGAAGATCGAATCGTATAGAAAAATTTTGATCCCAGATCACAGAAACACTATCGAGTAGCCACTAGAATCAAATGATGGCTTAAGAAGTGCATTTTGGAATTGAATTGGTCGCATTAAAACTCGGGCCCACCAGCACCACTTCACACGATTTTTCTCGAAATGATAAAACCACCTTCGAGCAATTTTTATTAAAATTGTTTGAGCGGAGAAAAAAAATAAAAATTAATCAGGGCCCACTAGGCAACTCGTTTCACCGGTTTTACCGAAAAAATTATCGATCGCAATCGGTTCCTGGTACTAAAAAACCTTCTTCCAGCATTTTCCATTAAAATTGTTTGAGCTGACCAAAAAAATTAAAAATAAACCCGGGCCTACCAGACAACCCTTACACGATTTTTCCCGAAATGAGGATCCATCGCACTCGGTTCCTGATACTCGAAAACAACTTTCCAGTAATTTTCATTAAAAATGAACCCAGGACGACTTGTTTTATCGAAATGAGGATCCATCGCAATCGGTTCGGGGCCCACCAGAAAACCTGTTACACGGTTTTATCTATTTTTTTGATTTTAATACCTTTAATATCATCATTTGATGCTAGCTAAAACTCTGTAGAATCTCTCTGATCTGGCCAAAAATGTATCCTCATTATTAAATTCTTCGCCTTCCTTATGTAAATATTTTTTATTGTATTTTTTCATTTGTTTCTTTTTAATTTAAGTTTTGATAATAGGTTTTAATTAATGTAAATTCGTCTGTTGTCAGGTTTACATTGTTAACATTACTTTTACCGATTGTTTGTTTTTGTTAATTTAACAAATTTTATTTTTTGTTAGTTTTATTATTTTGTTAAAACATTTAAATGGCGGCGGAAAAAAACCCGCGATTTCGGTTCTTTCATATATCAAACGCAGAAATCAAGAGGGGCCATACTATTCCCACTCTTTTTGGGAGCTTCTTCACCAAATCAGTTGGCGTACCATCTGGTGTAATTCTGGTTCTAAATTGTCGTTATCGCTGCAATTTCATTAAGTGAAATATTTAGAAAATTGAACACACAAAAATTAACACACCAAAATTATACTACTAGGAGGATTATGTATCAAGACATTTCGACACAGAGCCATGGTAAGCTTTTCGTCTCTGCTTATTTGCACTGTTTATATAGGCACGCACTTTGATCGATTCAAGTAATCAGTAAACTAATAAGATTTCAGATAAACGCTGCCATAATAAATAATGAAGGACCTCTACAAGGGGCAGTGTGTTCGTTTGAAAAATTTCAAAATAGTAGAATCAATTACAACAAAGACAACGAAACCAAGAAACCGAGGGAGCGCCCTCGCCAAAAAGCAAAGAGCTTTCAATATGTGATGAATTTATCAATGTAGATTTAACATAATAGACGATCTATGCGATCTTGATAAATCTCATCAATATAAGAATGAGGTAGAATTGACGAAACAATTATACGCCAACCACCTAGCTGAACTAAAAACCAAATAAGAAACTGCCACAGAAGTAGCTGACACATAAATTAACAACAATATGATTGCACTCTGGACCTAGGCAATGTGTGCATTTCGGGCTAGCACAAAAATTCAAGACACAAGCCGTTGAAATTGTGCTTAAAATTAGTCGCAGATGCTAACCATTGATAGAGATTGAGGGCAGTCACTGCGAACTTCAACACAAGGTGCACCAACTACGTTACCAGAGTAGAACAGCTTCGTAAGAACTAGCTGCCTCAGAAGAAGAAGCAAACACTCTTTACTTTACCAGTATTATTGAACAACTTAAAACAATGAAATCTAACACATCCGAGTTGAAAGTGAAACGGATTTAAATTCCGTGTTTTCATGATACTCCTTTAAAGAGGGTCTCTTTCCACAATCTATTTAAATGGATAGTCAATAAAAACGTCAAAGTGGCACACACTAATAAGTCACACCGAAAGCTTTTAACTTAATTTCCGTAAAGGGACACTTTTGGACTTACGATAAGGTAAGGCAACGAGGCGACGATTTGTGTAATATTTTGCCAATTTACACCATACATTTCTAAACAATCACAATACGAACATAACCTGCCGAGATACGTAACCAGGGCTTTAAGAGTTGTACAACAACGACATTAATCCAGCCGAATACTGACCACAGTTGGCTACAAACCTATAATAGATACTCCTGCTTACAGCACCAAAAATATTTGATTTAACATGAGATCATCAAGTGATCATAATGAAACTGCAAAATTCGAGTGTACTCAACTCTACATCCTAAATGCACACTAAAAAACGAGTATTTTGATCTCACAACTATATATCTGGAACATCTCTTTCGTTGCATCAATAAAGGATCAAAGTAATAGAAAAGAATCTTCACATTCAGGTATCAACAATCCAGCTGACCTACAGTTTCAAGGAGATAGCTTATCTTGAAGCGGACATTGCTCAGCAAAAACTCAATGCTACATTCGACGACATATCACCAACACAACAACCAATTCCGAAGCACAGGCCCTTTAACTTGTCGGCTCAGAAGCATTTTCAATCACGGGAAGTAAGTCATACATGTCTAAAAAATTCCATACCCAAATTTACGATTTTTGGAGAGTTGAAAAAAACCATACATTTTAACACATTAACTTTATAAAATAAGTCTGATTGCTATTCTTAGAAAAAATTCTTGAAAAGGTAAATGGAACCAAACATGCTGGTCACCTCTATGAAGAATTATGAAATACTCTTAAATGAAATAAAGAAATATTTTTCAATTCAACTAAAAATAATAAATTTTCATTTACTTTTGTAGCAAAACCATTTTTCGATTTTCATTTTCTTACCAAATCATTAATCATAAATAATTTTTAGGACCGAATGCGATTTTCATATAATTTATTTCCATTTTTCCTCAGTATATAGTTTTGGGAATTAAAGACTCCCGTTTGAGTTTTCAATTTTTACCGTTTGATACTATGTAAGTACAAATTTTCATGCAAAATCCAACGGGAGAACAACAACAATAAAAATAAATTATGAACGAAAACGGTGCAATACGAAAAAGCCATCATCATAATTTTCAATTTTTTTTTCCGTTCGCCGCACAAATTTTTTTTGACACATCCCAGAAAACCGTATTACGAAAATGACTATCCATATTTTTTTATTTGTCAGCAACATTTTATACATTTTCCGTGTATTATCATATTTCGATAATAAATTTTGTTTTTTTTATCTACAATATCATGCTGTTGTGTACACTTATTTTGATATTTAGATACGAAGAACCAAGTTTATTTTGACATACATCTGCTAACCCTTATTTAAGTTATAAGAAATTGTACGAAAAAATAAAATTGTATAGCGAAAATCTACGAGGGAGGGTTCGTAACAAATGGATTTTCTTTTTTATGTATGTGTGTGTGTGTGTGTAGAATTTTCTTCTGTTCGGCATGTACATTTTCAAGATGCAAAAAATATTTTTTTATGGTTCCGATTTTGGTGTGGGGTTGTGAGGAATAAGATTAATATTTGAAATGAAATTGATGTCATAAAATATACCTGAAATGAGTTTTTCTCGTTACGCTTCGTTTGAAGGTTACTATGGAGAGGTTTCACATTGTAATATGGTAATGGAAATCTTGGCTATATTATGTACAATGTACATATTTTTTGACTAAACCTTATTACTAAAGATCACGTTTTATATCGCTATCCAGATATGCTCGGTTTACAAATGTTCATATTACTGGTACGGTGGTCGTAGCACTACCAATTGTCACCAATTAGTCATTCTTTTGTATTATTTACCAACAAACGATAACTTAAATAAATCAAAACCTAGAAGCAAATATTATAATTCTCGCCTATCTTAAATTCCGAACAACAACAAAATATTTACACAAAAACCCATTGACCCAAATTTATGATTCACTTTTCCACAAACACAAACTTTTTCTCATTTTACTTTAAAATTCATTAAAATTGAAAACGAGACTAAACAATTAATTCCTTGACCTGGGATCCAAAGTTAATTTTCATTTTACTTTTTTGTAGCCGTCTTCTACTTCTACTTTATTGTTTTCTTTTCGAGCGTACGTAAAGAACTCTTTCAAGGTTTCTCATTAAAATTCCAACAACAACATTTAACATTAAAAAAAGAAGCAAAATAAATAAAAAATTTACAAGAAAATTTTCTTTCCATTTCCCCTCATACCAACTTGGGAAAATATTTATATTTTTCATTTACTCTCTCGTTGATTAAAATATTTTTTTTGTTTCGCTTAACGATGAAAATGAAAATTTAATTTTTTTCACTTGTTTTTCTGTTTATAAATTTTTCTTGAATAAATTACACGAAACAGAAAAGCAGCACAGAATTTTGCGGAAAAATATCCACAGTTGAGTTCCCCTACATTTCATTATCCACATCAGCAGCAGAAACAACCACTACAAATTAACAACGTAAAGAGGAAAATGAGGAAGTCACGGGGTAATTATTCGTTCAACGCCGAGTTTTTATTATTATTTTGATTATTTCAAGTTCATTCATTAAAAAAAATAAAAAATAATAAAACCATCAGACGAAAAAATTAATGAAAATTGCGGAAATGAGATGGTAGGAGTCTTGGAATTTCGCCGTTATAATAAAGGTCAGGAATTAAGGGTGAAATTGTTTTAATAATAAGCAACCGTTTTATTATTTTTAACTTTTGACCTAAATTACATCGTATAAAAAACACAGAGAAAATGACGAAAAGAAAAGTTGGAAAAAATTAAGAATTTTTGTCTGTTTCAACAGTTAAAATGACTTTCAGACAAATAATAAAAAAATAATAATAATAATATTTGAAAATGGAAAGCTTAAAGGAAAGTTTGTGTGACGTGAACAACTTTTATTTGTTATTTTTAATTGAATTCTCCGTCGGATTTGTGAATGGAAAATATAATAGCGGTAGTAAATTTTTCATTGCTCTTTGGGTCGTTGCTGTCTATTTTGTCTATTATTCCGTACAAGTGTTTTGGTGCCGTAAGGTAAATCAGTCAACGTTTTAAGATATCATCTTTAAAAGTACCGAGAAAATATTTAATGGCTGTTGGTGATAGTTAATATGTAAATTGGCCGTTATAGCTGATGTACAGTAATATTTCTAAAAAAAATCCTACTTAATTAGCAGATAATTTTATTGCTAGTTTATTTATTATCAACACGATCTTTGCTCAATATAGAAAAAAAAAAATTTTATTAAATATTGTGGGTTTATCACAAAAATCCATTATTTGTATGACACAAATTTCTCTGAAAACAATTTTGCGTACAAATTCTCGATCGTCCTTTAGAAGCCGAGCTAGCTCATGAGACTGTCCAATTTTAAATTTGATTTTTGAGTTGTTGGGGTCAAAAAGCGATGAACGACCATGATAGAAAAGAGGTAGCTCCAGATTGCGTCCTCCATATTATACGTTTGAATTTGAGGCTTGATCATTGAGATGCAGAATGCAGAGATGGCGAGCTCTCAACTATTACATTACGATGGAATTTACACTGTTATTGTGTTTCGTGACATTAGTTCTTCCACCAATTGTGTGCCATTACAAAAGTAGAAACATAATGATTGCACTTCTTGGCAGAAAAGTGTGAGGAATATTAATATCATTAAGGAATGCCTCCTTAATGAGTTTGCTCATGTAGGAATTTCAAAGGAAAATTGAGTACACCGTTTGGATCATCTGAAACGGTGCTTTGGCACTACAGACCACGTATTGTCTATCGGTTCATGTCTAAGCATTTGTTGCAGCGGCGATTACTCGGTTGGATAATTTCTCATCGCTTACCATGTTTTTAACCGAAAATTGAATTAATTAAGTTTGCATTCTCAATCATTTCCGGAGGTAATTAAATAATTTCTGAAACATGTAGTGTAGGAGATTTTGGCAAGCGTCCTACTCCAAACCTCAAGACCTATTAAATGTATAGATGCTGGCCTTCGCAGGTTAGCCGCGTTGTTGAGGTACTAATGAAAGTGTCAGTTTGAAATCGCCACCGAAGTAATTGCAATGCAATCAGTGTATCTCAGGCCATCGTTTTGTAACATCGTTACATCATCAATAATAATCAACGAGATTAGAAGAAAATGCCCAGAACCAGAAGATGCTAAGTGCATAGTGGCATTTGGAATTTAAAACAACTTTGAACAGATATTCCTCCTTTAAGAGATTTGTAACAATTGTTGTAATTGCGAAGGGAAGAACTACTTGTACAGATCTTCTTCAGGGCCGTCCAAATAGAAGATAGAGAAATTTCATAAATTGGAGGCGTTCTATATTAATTTGAGCCAAGTGTGCGTCCTCAGTTACGTCAGACAGATCGCTTTCCGCTAGTATATTTCCTTGAGGAGTGTGCAAGTCGGAATCATTCTTATTTGCCTGCGATCATCACTCATTGAACATAAATAGTCCAAACTAAATTCCTCTTTAAATTGCTCCCACAAGTTCATAAAATGGGCTAGCAAAGGTATCTTGTAGTTTTATCTAAACATTTAACCCCTTGGAAGTCAGATTTCATTGCAACCCAATTGCAAAAAAAAACAATTGCTCATTAATTTTAGCGCCCCGAACGCGAAGCATCAACGTGTGCAGATATAAGCGCTCCTCATCTTAAGTACTCATTGAGTACATATGCGGGACAATATATATAGAGTAGAGCATTTTGCGAGCATTTGCATCCGAGGCATTGTGTATGAAATAGACACCAATTTTGTGTGTTTCCTAAAAGTGCCTCCTCCTCATTTCCATCCTCGAAGAATATTTGCTGATGTTTTTCCATATGGACGGGAAGACGCACCACTGTGTGTGAACGATCATGCATTTTTGACTTTTGCAAACGCGAAATTGCTTTAAAAGTATTGACTTATCGACAGTTAATGACATTTGAGAACAAAGCGAAATTGCTGATTTCCATCTAAAGGGATGGCGACATTTGCATAGTTAAATTCTTTGAATATGTACTTATAAGTGTACTTTATTAACGCGATTGTGTTTGGACAATAGCATGGATTATGTGGTACAACACGTTGTTCATTAGGACGTTTCTGAGAGTAGCATTTCGCTTTGACGACGACAGTACTTTGCGGATAATCATTATCGTTGGTTTTAGATTTGTGTCAACACTCAAGATCTCCACAGAGATGAAACTATTAATATGTTTAGAAGTTATGAACTTTCCTCTTGCTCGAAAGGTAACTAAGATTTGTGGAAGAACGCGCTTTTGAATCGCGTGCCACCAAGTCTGGTCGATCTGCAGTTATATACTTAGCGAGGAAAGCCATTGCATCGCAGCACTGTTAATGATAGAAGGATTACAGGACCACTTGCTTAAATATTTAAATTTCCAGCCATGTTATCGACGTGATGATTGCGCGTTGGTTTTGTCCAATATAATTCAAGTTGTTCGTTTCAATTTTAAAATAAGTGTCAACCAACCATTAAAGGTTAAACTAAATCAGTAGTTAAACTACCAGCATGCATAATTGGGTTGAACACCTATTTGGGTGACTTTGTATTGCAGCATCGACACGTTTCTATTAACTCGATTTGCCTACACACCAGAATATGGTTCGCATTGTAAATTTGGTTGCCAATCGGCTTCTTCGAAGGGATACAGGGGAGCGAAGGCCATTGAATCGAGGCTTGAGCTGAGATGTTTATTTGCACAAACTGCTGCTTTGCATTATTTGGATGTTATAGCGACGATTGCCAGAGAGGTGATCTTGAGGAAATCCCAACCTGAGTTGAAGTGGTGGAAGTCCTGCTGCACTTGCTGTTGTGCGTTTGATAATTTTGTGCGTGTAGTCAATAACTTAAAGCTCTGCATATTTGTTATTTTGTCAGGCAGAAGACTGTAAGTGACTTGTTTGGTGACCCACCAAAAATGTAAAAGACGTATAACCTACGGCCGGGAATGTTTACAATTTATGCTTATACGAGGGCCGCCGTAAAAGTATTTAGAAAAAGTAATAAAAAATTAAAATTGGTCATCAAAAATTGCTTTAGTGCTTTTCAAAATTTTCGCCGTTAAGATCTATACACGGCATACACTTAAAAAATGTATCGAAACACCAGTCGGAAGACGCTAGCTCCAAACATGGTTTTTCGCTGTCAACGCTTCAATCGCTTCTTGAGGCGATAGAAATTCTTATCCAATCATCTTATCTTTGATTGTTGTGAACAGGAAGAAGTCATTGGGTGCCAAGTCGGAGCTGTAAGGCGGATGGCTCTTCAATTCGTTCGTTTGAGTGCTCAAATACTCGCTTGTTTAATGTGATGTGTGTGAGCTCGCATTATCGTGATGCAAAATGATTCGCCTTTTTCGGTTGTTTTCTCTCAACTTGATGAAAACCTCGGGCAAACAAATGATCGTATTATACCAAGCTGAATTGACTGTCTTTTCATTTTCAAGAACCACAGTAGCCACATGACCGGTTTTCGTGAAGAAACACGCTACTATTTGCTTCACAACACTCCGAGCCCGCCTAACTTTTGTTGGTGTTTCTTCGAATTAGAAACGCAAACAGTCGACTGCCCTTTTCATTCCGAAGATCGTATGTACGCTGGTGTTACTAATGCCTAGGCATACCTCGATTTCACGATAAGTCACATGACGATCCCCTTCACGAGGCTTGTTTTTGAGTGAACGTCGTTCGCGTTTAAATTTGTTGTACCAATTATAAATACTAGCCAAGGATGGTGCTTCGTCGCTAAAAGTCGAATGAAATGATCCGAAGCACTGTTGTTGAGTTAGCCTCTTTCGAAAATCGTGAAGAATCATCACAGGAAAATTTCCACGCGATAATTCCATTTTTTCACTGAATCCAATTTTTCAAGTAAATAAAAATCAATGTTGCTATCCGGACTGACAGATTACTTCTGAGAAACATAACCTCCAAAAATGTTACACTTTTTGACTGACATAGAGATTTGCTTCGGAAAACACTAGTATTACCATATTCTAAAAACTTTTGCGGCAGCCTATGTATTGAAAGTAAGAAGACCGCATTATCAACGGATCAAACTTGCTCTCGAAGCTGTCGATAGTTGAGAATGGTTCGATTTCAGAATAGGTCTCGTAAGAAATCAAGCTCTTTACCATTGATGATTGATTGACTTGATAGATCGCTGATTAAGTAGATTAGAACTGTATTATCATTGTGTTACTAACTATCGGCTAAACCTAAGTGTCTTTAACCAGCCCGATTCTGTCCCATTTAATTAACCTGTCCAATCATTCAGTTTTTTAGGTGTCAAAATAGAGTACGGTGGGCCCGGTGTTATCCGGAATATCCTGTGTAAAAACTAGGTCGTTCATTCGGAATTAATCAATAAATCAATATTTTTTAATGTAATTGTTTATATTTTAAAGAACTAAAAACTAGGAGAAACTAAAATAATTTTTAGTTCAAATACGAGTTGTATGAATATATCTGACCCAAGGCCCAATTTCGTAAAGTTGCCACGGATCGACTTTCCTGTTATTTTGCTGCTAACTGAAGTAATTACTATTTTTATAGAATCAGTTAAAATAAATGGGCTGGGTTAACGCCATATAGTTTCAAGTGATTAGTGTTGCTTGATGATTTTTTTATTTTCTGGGATGGAATTGCGGCATTACTTCATAAAGTTCAAATTTTAGTTATCTTTTTAAATATTTTGCCATTTATACTTTTTGTGCTAGGGTATCATATGTTATTTGATAGATGGCAAGTACAAACATTCCGGTTAGTTAAAATGAAGAGATATACGATTGAAGAATGTGTTTTGAAGTGTTCAGAAGTTGGAAGAAAATTTCGTTCAAAATACGGTAGAGAAAATGCTCCGACAAACCGCGCTATTAAAGTTACCACTGATAAATTTGAAAAAAACTGGTTCAGTTCAAGGTCAGAGAAGCAGAACTTATTACCGTATTGTTTGTTCATGTGAAAGTATTGCAAAGGTTAGCACGAGTGTTGCTGAAGAGCCAATGACATAAATTCGTCATCGTTCACTAAATCGTTCATTAAACCACAATCCAACAACTTCGTTCAATATTTTACACAAAAATCTTCATGCAAAGGCTTACAAAATTCAGTTAACACAAGAATTAAAGCCAAATGATCGCGCATAACGTTAGCAACTCGTTAATTGTGCCATAGACAAACATGAAGAACATTACAATTTTCTCTAGCAAATTATCTTCACCGATGAAGCCCATTTTGAAATTGGCGGCTAGGTCAACAAACAAGACTGCCGCATTTGCGCTGAAAAAAATCGTAGAGAATTGTTTGAAAAGACAATTAACTCAAAAAAAATTACTGTATGATGTGGATTTTGCTAATTGGTCAATATTTTTTTCAATTATCAAAATGGCAATGCAATTATTGTGAATGGAGCTCGATATCGAGAGATGATTAGAAACTTTTTGTGGAGTCAATTAGAAGATATTGATGTTAGTTTCAACAAGACGGTGCAACACTTCTTGTTCGTTTCTTATGTATAAAGCCATTGGCAATATAAAAAAAAATTCCAAACAATTTTTTTGACCAATCACATTTCATTTCTCACAAGAGTTGGTTTAACTTTAACTTTTTGTCTGAACGAAGAGCATGTGAAAGAGATAACAATATATAAAAATGAAAAAGACGTAAATACAAGCCATATGTTGTTTCGTTGTTTGGGATGACGCGGATAAAAATAAAATTAAATAAATTAACTTGGGACAAAATTTTGACGTGAATACTGAATAGAAGTGGTAGACATAAAAATTAAAATAAATTAAAAAATATAAAAAATTATTAATCAATCGTATCAATCATCCCCCTTGACACTGAAAAATTTTCATTATAAGTAATTTCCTCGTATCTTGCACCGTTTTCGTGATAAAATTCTGACATTTATTAAAAAAAACTCACCCTGTGCACAATTTATAAATAAAAAGTACAGGAAATTCTCCAAGAACACGATTAACTGGTTCCGTATTCTTTGAAACCGTGTTGATCGAGAGAAGGTATCCGTGTTCTTTGAAACTCGTGTTCTTCGAATACCGTGTTCCTGGAGGGTTACCTGTATTAGTATTACAAAGAAAGGGAATTTAAAAGGATTAGTAAATTAGTTAGCTAAATATTTTAATTAATTATAAAAATTTACTATTACACTAAATCACCAAGTTGTTATCACGTCCCCGAGCAAATCCAAAGAGAAAGGTTTCTCATTTCCAACTCAATACATAGACACATACTCAAACTTTATTGTATTTTTTTTTATTTCGCTGGCGCTACATCCCATTTAAGGATTTGGCCGCCTCAATCAGGTTACAATATCATATTATTTTTAAAACTTTTGAACAGGCGCATATGTTCCGGTTATCATCAACCTTGGTAAGCTTGATAACCTTGATAAGCTTGATAACCTTGATAAGCTCAACTTTTTTGTTTTAGTTAGTCCCATCGATGACTAACACGGTAGTTTACAATTGCTTTCGTTATTTACTTACATATGTTAACAACTACCAAGTGTTATATTGTTCGTTTATGAAGTTTTACGTAATAAAATTCGTCTCACTGTCCCGGCCTCAATTTTATTTATCCGGGACACTTTTTGCAATGCTGTACCGTTCCAATATGTAACCGTCAATGACATAATATACGTTTATGTTACACACATGCTCGTTGCCAAATTTGACAAGGATCAAATCATGTGTTGGAAACTACATTTCTAAAGCTATTTTTCACACATAGCCACATTCTTGTATTCGGATCCGCTACCTAAGTTTTGACGCGATTTTTTTAATTTCCAGTGCCCGGTCCTCTTGCTGGTTTTCAATCCAATTGTACAATATTGCACTTAATCTCGCATAAACGTCTAATAAATGAAGCGCTCAATTGAGACTACTACAACAAAGACCAATCTACATAATTCAGAATAAACAGAGTTCTTAGTTACATTTTTGTAAAACTACATAGATTTTAACAGAAATCCGAGACACATACGTTTCTATCATTCTAATCTTTAAGTTATTGTTTTTTAAAGTCTTCCATAAATGAATTTTCTCCAAAGGAATCATATTTGAGTTTAATGGTACCAGACAAATCTTTAATCCCTTTAGATTTACTTCCATTTTCCATAATCCATTTTAGCTGATAAAAACTTATATAAATTTCGGGAGACCAGTTCTATAAACAGTGCCCCGCACTGCATAATTAGGTAGTGCAGTATTTACAACAAAGTAACTTTAAATGTGAGCAAGCCTGATATTTATGTACACAAATACTTGACTAGGCTGAAAATTAAATAATTGGCAGTTTGCATTAAATGACATGACCATTTCAGTAATTTTGTAGTTTGGCACGATGCACACAAGAACAAACAAGTGTCGTTGCCTTTACTCAGTCACCGTACATTTAAGCCATGTAGCTAATTTTTCATGAATATTGACCATTATTTAGGAGGAAAGAAGGAATTGATTAAAAATTTAAATATAAATCGTAATAATGCGTTTTAAATTCACAAGAGTCAATTTTATTTAAAAAAAAAAGATTCCAATTTTTTTTAAACTTGAAAAAAAAAAATTAATCAAACAAATTTCGTAATTTAATGAAATAACGAAGTCTAAGTATGTCGAATATAATATGCCATCCCTTGCATGCACCCCTTTATAAGTGTCTCGGAGTCACAGAAGCTCAGTTGAGTTATCCAATCCCTTGAAATTTCAGAAATGGTATCCGTAGTATATCCGTTTAACTAACAGGACAAAAACTCCTTATAGTATTTAAGTGACGAGATCAACAGATTTTTCCCTCTTTGCTATAGTTGTCACCTATATACGGAATATTAATGAGCTTCATAATAATTTTGATTTAGACTCAAAACCGAATATTCTCCTGAACTTAAGTTTCTGATATAAATCTTAGGAAGCTCACTAAAATCGCGTAAATAGGTGGAAGCTACACCAAAGAGGAAAAAATCTGTTACGAAGCGACCACGGAAATGAGATACGGAGCCCTTAGTCTAAAATAATATTCGTAAAGTGAAATTTTGCAAAAAATGGGTTAATGAAAATTATTCAAAATGTGTTAATCACCTATGTTAATTCAAATATTTTACTTCTATTGAAAATACCACAAATAGAAGGACTCAATAGTTTTCCAACTAGATTAAAACCATCGATCATTTTCTAAAATATTGCTAAAGTTATGGAACCGGTCCCTTTCTGGACATAAACGTATATAAGTTTCCCCATCGATATAGAAGGTTTTAAAATTTCGTTCCAGCTATCCGTAACAACCTGCAAATTTGTGGACCCTATTATCTGGGTACAAGGAATAAATCACTAAGCCAGCTTCCAAATTTTAAATTTACTTTCGAGCTCTTACCAGACTAACGGGTGTTTTGTATCGAGGTATTGAACTTTAAGTTGGCAATATTTTTTTCAGGGACATCCGATTGTTGATTTTTCGTTAGTTTGGTTTTCCATTTCTTAAGGAATTTACTGATGCCAGTGCCAGAGCATCGTTTCAAATTCATCGTTTGAAACGCATCGCGCTCTACGTCCATTTTGTGGTCGTCCAACAGAGCAGTTAATTCGATTACCTATGAATCGCGTTCGCACCACGTTTCAAAAGCCACTACATCCGAAGGAACATCGAACCACATGGGTTCAAAAATGATTATTGTGAAAATGGCACAGTCAACGGGGACCAAGATAAAGACATGGTTACAAATTTGTTTGTGAAATAATTAATTTTTTGGAAGAAACCTTTTATGAACGATTAATATCGACAAGTGGATCTGCATTTTTTGCAATGGGGGTATATGAAGTCACTTGTCTACGCTGATACGCCAGAGAATATTGAATTGAAATGCAGCGAAGAGTGATCGAAAATTGGACCTCCAGGTTAAGCCACGTACGCGCGAAATCATATTCAAACATTAACGGCATAAAATTATCTTACCAGTAAAGTCACATTCGAGGGCATTAAAATTATTTTTCTGTGTTTTATTTAAATTCAAAGTTCTATATCTCGAAATGAAACACGTTTTATCGAATCCTTGCCAGGGCCCAGTGACCCTGGAAGGGACATACTTTTGTTAGATGAGGCATACTGGTGTGCAGGGGGGCAGGGGTGGGGAGGGTGTGGGTAATCTCAGTTGCTTCCATGGAACAGAGATGGATGTAAACTTTACAACACGCTCATTGTGTCTTATTGAATTAAGGACCTGAGAAAAAACGAATAAAATTTTGACATTGTTATGATCATTTCCAATAATATAGAAAGATGTCAATGAGTTTTACGAACTACAGCATTATCCGTTTAATAAATCGTTGTCCAGTGAAATAAATTTTATTAACATGGTTTCAATGACTCTCCGACCGGTGTGAAGTACTTAACGCTTAATCACTTAACGCGAAAATTTTAAGACAATTTGCATGCTGTGAAATTGATATCACCCTACAAGTGGAAGTGTATTTGGCCAAATTCGCTTAATTGTTTAATAATTCAAAAAATCATCGGGACAACGAGCGCCAAGTGTGGAATTTAGTGTTCTCAACTTGGTTTTATGTCTGAAGTTTGTACGAAAAATTGCAAGACAATTTGCATGTTGTGATTGGCGATATCACCCTACAAGTGGAAGAGTATTTGGCCAAATTCGCTTAATTGTTTAATATTTCAAAAAGTCTTCGCAACAATTAGTGCTGAGTGTGGAATTTAGTGTTTTCAACTTGGATTTCGTATCTGAAATTTGTACAAAAAATTTCAAAACAATTTGCATGTTGTGATTTACGATATGGCGCTACATTTGGCCCCAAAGCGTCTTTGGGGCCAAATTCACTTAATTCTTTAATAATTAAAAAAAAACATCGGAACAATGAGTGCCGAGTGTGGAATTTAGTGTTCTCAACTTGATTTGGTATCAGAAATTTGTACAAAAAATTTCAAGGCAATTTGCTTGTTGTGATTATTAAAAAATTAAGTGAATTTGACCAAAGAAACTTCCACGTGTAGGGTCATATCGTTAATCACAACATGGAAGTTGCCTTGAAATTTTCTGTACACATTTCAGGCACTATACCAAGTTAAAAACACTAAACTCCACACTTGGTACTCATTGTTCCAAAGATTTTTTGAATTATAAAAGAATTAAGTGAATTTGGCCAAAGACGCTTCCAATTGTAGGACCACCATGTAGCCAATCACAACAATCAAATTTTCTTGAAATTTTTTGTACAAATTTCAGACACCAAACCTAGTTGAAAACACAAAGTTCCACATTCGGCACTCCAGGTCGAACACTCAGCCACATTGTTCCGATGATTTTTTGAATTATTAAATATTTGAGTGAATTTGACCAAAAAGGCTGTCACATGTAGTGCTATATCGCCAATCGCAACATGCAAATTGTCTTAAATTTTTTTGTACAAATTTCTAACACCAAACCAAGCTGAAAACACCAAATTCTACATTCAACAGTCATTGTTTCGATGATTGATTGAATTGTTAAAGAATTAAGTGAATTTGGTCCCAAAGACACTTCCATGTGTAGCGCCATATCGCCAATCACAACAAGCAAATTGTCTCGAAATTTTTTATACAAATTTCAGACACCAAACCAAGTTGAGAACACTAAATTCACGCACAAATCCACACACGGCACTCATTGTTCCGATGATTTTTTGAATTATGAAACAATTTAGCGAATTTGACCAAAGACACTTCCACGCCTAGCGCCATATTGCTAACCACACATGCAAATTGTTTTGAAATTTTTTGTACACATTTTAGATACCATACCAAGTGGAGAACGCTAAATTCCACACTCGGCAGTATATGTATGTACTTATTATTTTAGTACTGTGATTCTCAATAATTAAACCCGCACACGTATTTCGAACTTTTTTCTTTTGCAGCTACACATTTTGATAATTTATGTATCTACACTTTCCGCTAAAATTTGTCTCCGTATTACAGATTCCATACTGGCAATCTTCTTTTATTTTTTGGAAGACTTTGTTTTACTTCATCTTACACAGTTTTTAAATGTTGACGTTGTAAAAGTTTAGTAATTGTGATCGAACGACCAAGTGTAACCACAAATCTTAAACAGTTTGAAATTAATGAAAAACATTAAAAGACAATTGGGCATAAAGCTAATTATCACCAAAACACGTTTATTAATATTTTACTCATTACTAGAATAACTCTTGAGCCAGAGTACCTGCAAGTTGAATGTACAATTGCATCTTCCAATCAATTCAGAAAATCGATCATGAAGGGTAAAAACGAACCACCCCAAAAACAAATTAATAATAAATATTCAGTAACATATTTTCAATTTATTTATTTTTTTTATTTTTCAATAAAATACAAATTTTCTTCTCATTTTGCAAAAAAAAAATCACTCTTCCGTCTTATGTATTGCGAATTTCCATTCTATTTTCCATATACAGAGCTAGAACGTGTACAAGAAAAATTTAATATGAATACCAATTTAGCAGTGAATTTTATATATAAAACGAATATATAATCATAATACAACAGAATGTATATGGAAATAAGGGTGGTTATATAAGTCACGTGTGCTCAAAGTAAAAAAAAAAGAAGTCCGTGTACTTTCTGTTCACAACAACGCAAAGTTACAACAACCAACCCTCTCATATTTTCCATCATTATCGTCATCATCCGAAATAATATGGGGAACAGAATATATTCAGCAAAACCTGTTCTCATATTGATTCAAGACTTTTTATGTAATATGAAAATATATTTCGTGATGATGACGACAATCATGGTATGATGATCATCAACATCGTCATGATAACAATGTTGATGATGAAAATAGAGAAATATACAGCAGCAACAACATCAATATAATAAAAGAAACAGGAAAATGAAAAAAAAAATATTTTCACCCTCTCTTCGATATTCGTATATATAGCATTTTACTATACATGTACCATTTGAAATTATCCTCATTCCATGGTGGAAAAACATTTTTCCCGGTTATATATATTTTTTTATTTTTATGTTATATACATTTTCACTGTCACATTTTTTTTCGTGTATTTTTTTATTTTATTATTATATTTTTGTATTCAATAATAACAACATACCAGCCATCTTGAAATTTTCATGAAAAATAGTATAACGGAAAATAAAGAAAAATAAAATGAAAATTCGTTCGTTTCTGTGTGTGTATATTAATATACATACATATTGAAGATGAAAATTTTTATTTTTATGTTTTGTGTATTCCAAAGTAAAAAAATAAAGAAAACTAAAAATGAAAACCGTTTGAAAAATAAAATATAAGAATTGATTAAGGGTAGTTTTTCACAAGTATTTTCAACTTTTCTGTTATACTTTATACAATATGTATAGTTCTAAAACTGTTGTAATTTTACGAATAAAATAGTATCAAATTTCCTTTTATTTTTCGTATACCCGAGGAAAATGATAACGCGGCTAAAAGAAATGTATGTATGTACATACATATAAATTTACTGTAATGAAATTTGATAAGAAAATAAAATTTCTTTATTGTAATTGAAAAGCGAGATCTATAAAAACATTTTGGTAATTTGGAATAAATTATTGTTTTGACATTAGGTTATGATTAATGAGAATTGCAATATGAATAAAATAATTTTGGGCGAATTGTGTTCAATGAAATATTGTATACTGCTAGTCACGTTGATATTAGTAATAGAATTGAACTATGGTTCAGACACCACAAAGTAACCGTGCATTTGCCCCATCGGTGGGCCTTCAAGAATAAGCGAAATGAGGAGTATTCACAATTCAGCCCATGGAATTTAGCCATCGCAAAATACCGACCAAACCGCACAGTGGTTAAAACTGTGGCTTTTGCATCGGGAGATACCGGTTTCGAATCTAGACCGAGGCAGGATGTCAAATGGATTGTTCATCGTCTGATTACGATCGGTTATTAAAATGAACACAACAGCAACCCCTTGTCGGAGTGCAGAACTAATGGGCCAACCCATTTTCCATATCAGTACTATATGCTGTCATGGAGCTATGCAATTTGCAGATGGTTTTACGTGAATCGGATCTATAGCCGTATGTCTTCAATTTGGGCGACAGAGTTGAAGTGCTTAAGCTCCAGAACAGATTGCAAAGTAAATAAACAAACAATTTCGTTTCGAACTAATGAAATTTTGGATTCTTTTAAAAAATTGGTTCATCTCAGCAGATTGCAGGTACTAAACTATAGAAATATACAAAACACTTTGAGCATATATGCAAAATATAAGCATATTGCGTTAGCGAATTACTATAATTTTACTAAACATTTCTAACCCTCTACTTAACTTTAGGGGCCATTGAATTTTACTTTCTAATATAACTTACTAAAAAAATATTGGGTTTTGGTTAGTTTGTGTTATAATAAGAATGAAATTGTAAAAGAAAGTTATAAATTCTAGTATTCTGGTGCAGAATATTTTCTTTGGTTTTCTAAAATTTGGAATAAACTAATTTAAGTAATATAACAGAAATACAGGGTGTCCATCCGATAGGTTTACAATATTTTTTTGTCGTTATGAAAACAAAAATGAATATTGATAGTCCATTCTTCACAGTCGTAATGTACACGGGGGGCAAATTAATCATGGCAAAATATTCGATTTATCAACGCGTTTTAATAGTGAAAACCTTTTACACAAGTCAATCATCCATTACATTAACATTGAGAAAGTTACGTGGAAATTTCGGAAGAAATATGGTGCCTTCAATGCCTACAATACCGGATAGAATTTGAGGACCGAGAGACTGTGAGAAATAAGCCAAAATGTGTGCAACAACTTATAGACAGAACACAAGAAAATATTGCTGCTCTTCGTGAAAGAGTACGAGAAAATTCAACTACATCAATCAGATACCTTACACAAAAACTTGGACTTCGAAGATCACCCGAACCAATTTTTTTGCATAAAGACTTGGATTTATTCTCGTAAAATTCTAATAACACAAGAGCTGCTACCAAAAGGTCATTTGCTGGAACGTATGCACGTACGTATGCAAATGAGATGCTGTTGATTATGTGTGACGAAGCTCATTTTCACTTAACTGGACATGTAAACAAACAAAACAGCCGTTTTGGCAGTAGAGAATCCACAAATAATTCATCAATCGCCATTAAATCCCTTGAAAGAGACGGTTTGGTATGGGTCATTAAACAAGATGTTTATAAAAAATCGAATGGTTCAGCTGTTACGGCCATTGGCCAATGATATCGCGATATGGTAAAGAACTTTTTTCAACCAGAACTGTATGCCCATGATTTGGTGGTTCCAACAAGACGGTGCCACATACACGTGGTATTTCGTACACGTGGTATTTCGTCTTTGGCTAAGAATAACTAAAAAAACAACAAAGCTAATAAATTTCTAGGCGAACATTTAAACAAATGACTTACGTTACAAGTTACATTACAATGTACGGCTTCAGAGGGATTTGATATAAAATTATATCGGCGGTTGTGAATTCAACCAACTGCAATAAAATTTTAAAATTTATAAACCAGAGAACTTCGAGCTACAGAGATGCAAGATTTTGCTGATCACATGCACTAATACACATTACCAAGAACTTTATTTTAAACCATTTTAATGTACATTTTTAATTTTAATTATACCTGCCTACTGTTTTTTGATGATTGACACGGAAATGCAATGATTTATTATTAGATTATTACCTCGCGTGCGTTTTAACTTAACAAGGAGAATATCTGCCAATATTTTGACATTATCTGCACTGTTAAATTCATATTTTTGAAAAACTTGTTGAAATTTAATAACAGGTGTCACTAAAATGAAATTTTTTAACTAGTGTCTTTTATTTATTAATTTATATGTAAACGAATAATTAATGTTACTCGATGTTACTATACAATAAAGAAAAATTATTAAAATTAAATTAAACGTCATCATAAATCTTAAATTAACTACTTATTCGCCGCGTAGTGATGAATAGCAGAAGCTTGAAAATTTCATACGAGCGAAGTCACGCATGAATGATATACTCAAATTTTATTCAAATTTGCAAATTTAATTTGACTTTTTTTGATTGTCAAAGAATTTATTATCGATAATGGATAACTATCAATTTATTACGCAATTCATGACATAAATATTAGACAAAGTATGTTTTAATGTTTCATAAATACAGTGCCGCAGCTATCAATCAGTAGTACAGACAATTTATGCTGAGTTTTATTATAAGTTTCGATAGATGGCGTAAATTAATTTATCAAGTAGTTCTCGACGTTGTCGACGAATTGTCGACTTTGTCGATGAGTATTCGACGTTGTCGACGAGTTGTCGACGAAATCATGTAAAAACTAGTAGTCGACGCGTAATCGCCCATCCCTGCTTCTGAATTACTATAAAGTAAGACAAAATAATCTCACTACGATATCAAGGGAAACATTGGAAGAAATATTTTATTGATTCATTCTGCCACTACCGAATTCTACCGAATTTTTGTAAATTTGTAATTTTCCAGCACCAATCTCAAAGATGTCTGGATCAAATGGGCAATTGTTTCAGGCTGCTGAATCATTATATAATGAGACATCAAAGTTTAGTTACGATGTTATGGAAAATAATGGTAGAAATAATGTATTGAATCATTCTACCATTTGCGTATTATGTATTTAGGGCTGAAAACACTTCTGGCTAAGTGATCATACTTAGCCCCCTCCGAGTGCTACTTATATTGCTATATATAATTTATTTTACTCGGATTGATCCGAGATTTATAAAACAAATACATTTTATTTCATACGAACGAAAATGGAATCCCTTGTGATCGATCATTTTTCCGGATAAAATAGAATTTGCACCCCATAATTTTTTTGTGTGATTCAAAATAGTTAAGGGCACTAGGGCTTGAGTTGTCATGCAACCCTATTTCAAGCGTAAATTCTCGCAAAAATTTCAAAAATTTGTTCTCAAAGCTTACCATTTTGCATAGTTGGTTAACTCAAATGTTGAACTGAGATCAGAAACTGAGAGTATTGAGCCTCCGAAAAAACAGAATCTGTAAAATGTATTAAATTGTTGGTAAATGATAATTTTACGTTGAAAGACACGAATACAAGTACTGTACTGTTAGCTCTGTACTGTTAGCTCTATTCTATGCTGACACAGGGCTATTAGTGATTTTTAACAGCACAAGACAAGAAACTCAAAATTTCCTTAACGTGATTCTCTCGCTACTCTGACAGTGTGGCAATAACATATTCACTGGCTCATAACAAAGTGTTACTTGCCCAAGAACTATTTATATAAAAAAATGTAGACTGGATAAATAACTTTTGGATACAAATAAACAAATAAAATAAAAAGTGTATTAGTTATAACATTGAACGTCTAGATGAAAGTCATCTGTTAATCACTGAGATCCCTATGATACTTGACAGAAGGGTCTACAACTTTACTCCTCCTTCTGGATATTACTCCCCTGTCATTACCAAGCGGCCAATTAGCCCCCTTCAATTTACCGCCTTTATATTACCCCTGGAAATTACCCCGTCATCACCCCACTGTCCCCATTCTGTCATTTATATTTCTCGGTCATTTATCTCTGCCCGGTCATTATTCCTCGATATTTAGCCCCTATATCGGTGTTACCGTGTTTTATTAAATCAATTATTTACACTCACTATATTTTTATTATTATAAATTATTAATTTATTATTTATTGAAATTAGTAATTTCACTATAAATTTTGTTTTACCAGCAGTTCACAAAATGGTTGCTGTGTGAACGATTGTTCGCGGCACGTTCATCTTTAATTATGAGACTGTGTTTCTTGAACTTCTCAAACCCGACTGTCCTTTATCGTTCTTCATATCTCTTTTTTTTCGTGTAAATATATGAATTCTCGATATTTATCGATAATCGATAAATAACGAGATTCGCGAATGTAGGTGGCGAAATAGCTCTTTTCAGCAAAACGAGCTATGCCTCGTAATTAAGCGGCGCGGTGTATAAATAGTTTTGCTATGAGGAGTGCCACGAAAAAGGATTTTGAGCCGCTACATCACTCCCTCCTGGATCGAAAAACGTAGTGTTTTAAATTAAATGTAACCGTTTTTCGACTGGGTTTACCACAAGTATTCCGTATGCTGGCTTAAGCCTGTCGATGCCAATTGTTATTGATTTTCCATCTATATCCACAACAAAGAATTTGCGCAATTTGCGGGTTACTGGATACGGCCCAGAATAGTGTGTACTCAGAGGACCTCTGACTACGAATACGTGTGAACAGGTTTTCAGATTTTTGGGAATGTACGTTGCCTGTTCGGTTGGATGTCGTGTGTCCGTAGTAGTGAAGTTGAAGAAGAATTCACCGAGAACCTTGATATTTTGACCATATAATTACTAGCTCTGCTGGTGTGTAGTTGAGGTCTTCCTTGATGGTGGTTCGAATACCCAATAGGATAGATGGAAGTTCTGAACTACAATTGGATGTATTACATCGAGCTGTTAATGCGGCTTTTAGTTGCCTGTGGAACCGTTCGACAAGACCATTCGCTTTCAGGTTGTATGCAGTTGTCCGAATGCGATGGGAGCCTAGGAGCTTCGTCAGCTCGGTGAACAACGTTGATTCAAATTGTGTTCCTTGGTCTGTCGTGATCAAGAATGAGACACCATATCTACATATATACTCATTGCAGAAGATCTTGCTTACGGTTTTTGCAGTCATTTCTCGGATTGGTTAAGCTTCTAGCCAATCGATTGGGTTAGTGGCACAACCAGGTCCATGTGGATGTGTTCAAACCTGCCACTTGGTAGCTCGAATTTACCAAGTGCTGATTTTGTGTGGCGATGAACTTTAGACTTTTGGCATGGGATAGTAGTTTTCGCGTAGCTCGGATGCCGGGATGTGATAAGCCATGTAAACTATCGAAGATTGTCCGTCGCATGTTAAGGGAAACGAGGGGTCGATTTTTACCTGTAGAAGTCTCACACCAAGTTTGCTGCTTGTCTGATAAGTCGATTCGTCAATAAAGCGGTGGTAATAGTTCACCATACCGATCTGCTGTATTTGGCGGATTGATGTTGGCTCTGGAAAGTTTGAAATGACATCAACTCTGTCTTTCGACGGAAGGATGCCATCTTTTGAAATTGTGTGGCTCAAGAAGTCGAGTGACTTCACGCCGAAAAGACATTTCAAAGCTTTAATATTAAATCCATATGCGGAGAGACGTTTAAATACTGACTCGAGATGTTCACTGTGTTCTATATTGGACCGCCTCGCAACGAGGATATCATCGATATAAGAGTAGATGAAGTCCAAGCTTTTTAACACTTCGTTAAGGAATTGCTGGAACGTCTGGGCTGAGTTACGAAGGCCGTATGACATACGGGTAAATTCAAAAAGCTCAAAAGGAGTAGTTATCGTTGTTTTGTGAATATGCTCGAGAGCCATGGAAATTCGATGATATGCCCTAACCAAATCTATTTTCGTGAAAATAGTGGCACCGGCAAGTTTCAACTGTGAAACTGTGTATGTGGGGGATAGGATATCTATCTGGGACAGTGACAGTGTTTAACTGTCGATAGTCTCCACAAGGGCGCCAGTCCTTGTCTTTCTTTTGCACCATATGTAATGGTGAGGAGACTGGTGATGATGAAGTGTCTGTCTGTCATAAACTGTGATGTGTCTGTCATTAACTGAAATTCGGGTTTTGCATGTATTAATTCCGTTGCATTGAGTTGTCGCGGTTTATCACAAGTAACCTACATTGACGCTGAAATGTTTTGGAGATGGCGTATCAACTTCGGCGAGGGTTGCGTTCACAGTGAGGGTAGTAAATGAATCAGAGAGTCTTCTGTTCTTCAAATCGACCACGAGACCGTATTTGGGCAGAAAGTCAGCACCTATAATAGGCCTGTCTACTGCCGCGACGATGAATGGATGTGTGAATGAACGCCTGAGACCGAGATTAACCTTCAAAAGTTTTTGTCGTAAGTGGAAATTGGAGATCCGTTTGCTGCGGTAAGAATGCAAACGGTGTCTTCAGCATGTCGGGGAAACTAGGTTACGGGTATCACAGATACTTCAGCCCCCGAATCGATCAGAAATTGCAAGTGATTTTCATGATCTTGGATGAAAAGACGGCGAGACGAACCAATCCCACTGTTTGCCGTAAAGACAGCAGGATTTAGCGATTTTCCCAAGACTTGTAATGTTTGGAAGTAGTTTCTCCATGAGCTACCGGTCGGAAACTGCACGGCTTATTACAGTTGCGTGTGCATGAGCCGTAAAGACGGTGATAGTAGCAGAGTCCGGATCAAGATGACGATCTCGACCTTGACTTGTGTCCGTAATTGGAATTCGGTCTGTTGTTTGGCGATCTTCCACGTGAGCCAATGTTCATCTGCCAATTGTTGTTACGTCTTGTCAAGTTGTCTTTGCATTGAAGCAAGGGCTGATTCACCGTCAGCAGTTGCCTAGCTTGTGGATGGCTGGTTGACAGCAGCAATTGGTTTGGGTGCTCTGGATTTAGCGTAAATGCAGATATTGTCGGCGACCGGTAGAATTTCCTCGATGTCACTTTTGATATCCTGCGCCATTATCGTTCGTAACCCGTCCGGCAAACGGTTTAGCCAGAGAATTTTGAGTAAATCGTTATTGACTAATTTAGAATCCCCTGTTTTTCGTTCAAGCAGGCGATAAAAGTGGGATGGTCTTAGGTTTTCCATTTGTTGGAAACCGGAGAGCAACTCGTCAAGTCATTGTTCGTTCCAGAAGCGTGGTATTTTGGGTAGCATCTTGTATATCTTGGTCGTTGCCCGCCCCGCGATGCTAATGTGCCAGCATTGCTGTCGTTCTGATCTTCTGATGATGAAAAGGCTTTTTGTTGTTTAGGTGGCATCTTGATTTATTTTATTTTTCACTTCACTAAAATCCGGCTGTCCTTTTTCGTTTTTCATTTCATTTCTCATATAAATATTTCAATTCTCAATATTTATCGATAATCGATAAAAATCGAGATTCGCGAATGTATGTGGCGAAATAGCTCTATTCAGCAAAACGAGCTATGCCTCGTAATTAAGCGGCGCGGTGTATAAATAGTTTTGCTATATGAGGAGTGCCATGAAGTGAAAAGGATTTTCAGCCGCTACACCCCCTCTCCTTTGACTTGGCATAGCTACCCCTGGACATCACCGCCCAACATTACTTCTATTACATTTTGGCTCCTCCTCTCCTCTTTTAAAAAACATATTCGCGGAATAGTAATTACTCTATTAAAGAAAAATCGGTAACATTCTTAACCTATCATGATTAAGAATGCCGCTTGGAATTTGAATGATTTTAAACCGATGAAGATATTATTTGGTATGTTGTATGAGACGGTTTTGATTATAATGAAATTTGTATATATTATTGAGGGTACAAATAAGTTTTGAGTGATTTACAAAAGATGGCATAACTAGTATAAAATAGCATCGGGCCAATTTGTAACTATATTCATGTTAAAGCGTCATCATTTCGCTCTACAAATAGTATGCATCATTTCACTGAAGTGTAAACCAGATATCTGTTTGTGCTCTAACCATGTCAACCTTTGTGCCAACAAAATAAAATTTGCGGGAAGCGCGGCATTTAATTTGAAGAAAATTGCAGCTGATGGATATCGATTGCTGTGTGAATCATATGGGAAACATGCTCCATAAATTAAAAAATGTGAGTACTGTTTCCGTCGTTTTAACGGTGGTAATTTTGATACCAGTGACAAAGAACGTGAAGACCAGTAAAGGTTTAAGACATGGAAAATGAAATAAAGGATTCATGCCAAACTCAAGAGGAGCTCGCTGAAACTATAAGAGTGGCTCAACAAGCGATCCAAACAGTCTCTCGACAAAATTGGGTTCCGTATGAACTCAAGCCAAGAGACGTCGAACGCCGTTTTCTCACGTGCAAACAACTGCTCCAAAAACAAAATCGGAAGAGTTTTTGCATGGAATCGTGACTAGAGACGAAATATGGATCCACTACGAAAACTCAAAGTGCAGAAAATCGTAGGATATGGCTGATCATGCATCAACTTCAACCGTCAAATCGAATATATATGGCAAGAAGATCAGTTCGGAGTGATCTACTATAAGCTACTCCAGCTTAACGAAACCATCACTGGAGAACGTTATTGATGCAATTCAACCGAGCTGAAACTGCCATAATATGCCAAAAGATATGCCAAAGTGATCTTTCAGCACGAAAACGCTCGGCAAGAGTCTCGTTGCAAGAGTCTTCATTCAAGGAAACTTTGGAGGCGCTTCAATGGGATGTCCTACCACCCGCCGTATTGATGGCCTGGCCGAGCAGCACGTCACTGCTTACGAAGAAACCGTAAATTTGGTTATTCTTGCTTCTTTGGATCGCCTCAAAACACGAGTGATTATTTCGACACGGATCCGTAGGCTGCCTGAAAGATGGAAAAAGGCGTAGTTAAGGGTGGGCAATACTTTGAATAAAATACATTGTACATTGTAATTTTTCTGAATAAAGCTTCGAAGTTATAAAAAAAAAATTTATTTGTACCGGTTTTAAAGCAATTTGCGAAATATAGCTTGTTATAAGGCAAACTAGAAAACTTCTTAGTCACCCGACATCCAGGTATAATACACTAGTTCGCCCGTCTATAACTGAGATTCTTAGTATGGCGCGTGAACTGAAATGGTTCGTTTAACGGTCTAGCTAAAACGCCATCGAACTGCTCCAACGAACTCAATGAGAGAAACATCTGAACATATTTTGCGCTACATCTAATTGAGGAATGTGATTTTCAACATATTTTTGCACATCGTTGTTTGAGTTCTCATGCGATCAACACAAAATTTTCTAGATTAGAATTAAACATTTGGATTAAATCGAGAATGGCACACGTATAGTTGTTAAAAACTGTGTTGTTTGAGATGCTTGCAACATGCGTTTTGTTGCATGATGTGGTGCATTGCGCACATGTTTGGTTCTTAGACTATGATTTCTGGTGGCTATCTAAAATATAAGCTTTTATACATTTCATTAAAGCTCCGTCGTTTTTTGTCCTAATTGTCCCAATTTCAGAAGTTGGTTTACTTTTAAGATCCCATTTCGTATATGATGCCAAATATATCCGATTATTGCGCAAACTAATTTAAGAAATTTCCACCTATTAAAGTGCCAGTGCAGTTTCCTAAAATTTCCAGAAATACACTGTTCCTTAGCTTTATAGAAACTGTGTATACTTAAAACTAAGTAAACTGAAACCTGACTATGCGATTGTTCTTTTAAAATCCATCTTGTTGAACACGACAAAAGTCCGATTCATTCGAGAATTTCAATACAAATCTCTTCTATTTTTCAAGGTAAAAGCATTTGGTTTAAGAGTGCTCGATGCACAGTGGTTTTTTTGATTTAAGAATATTTATCATTGCTTCAAAACCATCGCATTTCACATATACGAGTATACTCCGCCACATCAAAGTTTCAGGACAATTTTCATTTTATTTTATTTTTATGCTTCTCTACCATAAAATTTATTATATTCGAATCAAGATTAATGTTTTCATCTTAATTCTAATTCTCAAAACACATAATTCTTTTCCTTCATTTTAAGCTCTATATAGTTATCCTTCCTCCTTTTATACATATAAACGTATACGTACATTGTTTATGTTTTGAGCTGGAAAAAATATTCATCTTATATTTTATTCTTTATTGTATTCTGTCTCTTTAATTTTTCATATTTCATCATCATATATTTTCATAAAAGTTATAACTTTTCTTTTTTGTATGTAGGTACTGTGCTCGTTCGTTTTTTTATTTTGGAAAAAGGAAAAACTCAACACAAAATATATCATATTTTACTTTCGTAACACTAATAACAATGGGTAATAGGGATTTCAAATACAACAACAGTAACAATAAGATGTTATGTATCTATATGAAGAAATATATAAGAGATGGAAAAAAGTTACATCATAGATTAAAAGAAAATGAAAATTTTCTTTTCGTTTTATGGTTTTCAATTTTTTTATTTTTCGTTACGCTGAAGTTTAGGATGAGAATTTTTTGTGTAATTTTTTTGGGGATAATCGTCAAATGTAGCGAATTTTTTGTATTTTATTTTATGTTAGCGGTATGGTCCATTTAACCATCTTCATATTTCATATTTTCATCCTTTTTTGGACGAATATGTATATATAGTTTCGGTTTTTTTTTTGCTGGATGCTGGTTAATGGGAATATATACGATATTATAATTCATTCATTCTTCAGTTATCACATCCTCCTGATATCTAATGTTCATCCAGCCATGCAAAGTGAAATTTTACAAAAAAATATTTATGTTTGAAGAACAAAAATTACTAACCCAGCTGGTTTATCTTCCACTTTCTTGTAAGCAAAAAACAATTGTGTGCTTTTACAGATTAGGACGTACAGTTTTTGTTTGGAATTTTCATCGGCAGACCTGGTAAAATATAAGGAAAATTACTTTGCGTTGTTGTGAGTGGGTTGGAAAGCCTCATTTTATATTTTCGTGTTATGTATACATATATACCAGTAAATACATATAATACAATATATTCACATTTGGGGGATGAACATTTTTTTGATAGAATATGTTCATGCTTGCTTCTAAATTTTTTTTGCAAACTAAGGGTAAGAATGGAAAACGAAAAAAATAAAAATAAGAAACATGAATAAAAATTGCTTAAGAAACTGGAAAATAAATTTGATATTTTCATCCTTTTTCGGTAAAATATATGGTATACAACAAAAAACTCTCCTCGCTTTAAACGTATATGGTGGATACGGTTTGGTAAACTAATGGTGTAAGAGTATCTAAGGAGTGGGCCAACGAAGAATGAAAAATAACACAAATTTTATATTAAATGTTTGGATACGACAGAATATAAATTTATATTTAAGATGAGAAAAATGAAATGGAACTGCTTGTTGGTGTTGTTACACTTGTGAAAACTTAAGACAAAAATGGTTTGGTATTATATGCATACAAAGAGATAAGAAAATATGAAGAAAAAACTACTTTGCTTAATGGACGACTTAAACTACATTGAATTATGGCATAAAATAAATGTTTTGAAAATCTAGAAATATAATATTCGTCAGAGCATTGGTTTGAGGCTTTGTTTTACAAGATTATTATGCTATAAGCGTCTGACTCACTTGTGGATCCTATGAAGCTGAATACGTTATTACGTGGCACAAGCGCTAGAAATTTTGGACAATATTTAAAGTTATTTCGAACTAAATCATTAGAAAATTAAAATAAAAAGTTTATTTAAAAACTAAAAAAAAAAAAATTAAAAAACTCACAATAATGAGAAAAGCCGTTTTTGGAGATTTCCACAATAGCCAATAATTGTTTGCCTAATTTAGTTTACTGTCTACAGCAATACTATAAATTTAGATTAACGGTTCCCTGAAAGGTTAAGTGTCGTACATCTCATTTAATATCGATATGACGTCCGAATATTGGGATTAGCGCGGGGACATTGGGATTGACAAGCCCTAATATGAGCATTACTGAATTTTGGAAACATAAAATGTACTCCCCGATCTCTCTGGTCTCTACACAACATGATGCCTACGATTCAGTTTATGTATGAATTATTAAGGTAAATGAATGGTTCCAGAAACTACAAGTTTCATTAGCGATTTTTCTGATTTCTAACTGACATGATGTCCACTACCCAAAAACAAATTAAAACTTTGGCTAATAAAGTCAGTATAGAACAAAACAATAAAAAATCGACTCCGAGGTATCTCTGAATCACTATGATCGTTCACTTTGGAAAGCAAGGAGGCATTAAAAGACCAAAATTCTTAAACATCACTCACTATTAAAAATTGCTAAGAATGCTTAGCGAAACGTGATGCCTGTCTATTGGTAGCTCAATTGAAATATGACTCAAATTTGTTTCACATCATTGAAAGTGGCTGTTATAAATATGATTTATTTTCCAACTGACCAGAAAGAGGCTCAAACCTAGAAAGCTAACAAATTAAATTGCACTAAACCCAATTTGGTTTAGAAAAAATCTCTCTGCTTTTGAACAATTATACAAGATATGATTTGGTATTTTCTAAGTAAGATTTAGCTCAAGCTTTCCACAAATATTGATGGTACTGCAATAGACTCTTTTTCGGCCAATTTAGAAATTGGAGAAGATATATCGAAAGTAGAAACCAAACTTTAAAAATGGTTTTTGTAGTGAATAACTGAACCAAACTCGTGCTTTTGACTAAATGAATCAAAATCATTACATGTCCATCTCACAAACCAAATAACTGGCATTTGGAAATTAAGCAGCATCAGCATAACTGTTGATATTTTAGAAAGAGCACTTTAGAATTAATTTTGAAGAGCTTACATAAAAAATGGAGTGGTGAATATGTTGTGGCCAACACCCGAACCTCTTGATTGAACGAAGACTTCTAAAGCGAGAAACTTAGCTTACCGGACCTTTGGTAAAACTCTCCTAAACAATAAAAAATCATTGTTCCTGTGCAAATTTCAGAAAACCAACAAGGTCACCTCTTGTTGAAAGTTTAATATTTAAATTTATTAGAATTTTTAAATTATTTCTTAAAATTTTGTGAATGCTAAACTTTTTAACACTGCAAGACCTGAAAAGCTCCCTTTGAAGCTGCCACTTCCGGTACACAGATTTACACCCTTCACAAGGATCTTCTTATTAAAGGAAAAATGTTGAGTATGAAGTTTGATTTAATTAAGTCAATCAGCCTGAACTGTAGGGATGCCGAGTTTTAGTGGAATAAAGTTTTTTATCAAAACTCATTTTTTACGATAAAATTTAAAAAACGGTCTGAACAAATTTTGTTTCAAATTAAATTTACAATCTATTTGTTTTAATAGTTTTTCTCGTGAAACTGTCACACTTTCAAAAATCACTGGAATCTGGAAAACTGGAAAAGTTTAATTATGAAGTTTACATCCCAATCAATCAATCGTCTTGGCTGTAAAGCGCCGAATTTTTACTGAATTTTCAAAAGACATCATTTAAATTTTGGAAAACAAATCTGGACCGGTATTGTTGCAACATTAATTTACAATTATTTAATCCATTTCTCATAAATTATATACCATACTCTTCAAAACTTTGCAAAACACGAAAAAGCTTTTATGGGTGTTACCGCTTTCGATGGATTGACGTCTACTAAGTATCACTGGGATCTCTCAATTTATAGAAAAGCTAAAAAATGAAGTTTCATCCCGTTCCATCAATTTGTCGTCATTTCCTCTTAGAATGTTTCTGTTCTTAACCGTATTTCTCTAAAAAACTAAAAACCTCCTATGGGGGCTTTCATTTTCTTTGGACTGATTTTAGCTAAGAATCATTCTCCAGGAAATGCTAGAATATGAAGTTTCATCCCCAGCAGTCAACCTGTTTGGGCTAGAGAGAAGCAACATGCATTTAGCCTGCACGGCACCATAACAGTTTTTAGAATTTAAGCGAAAATGATAACTATTAACAACAGCTGTTTTTTAACAAAATTCCCTCTCTGTATAGCCGAGACAGATCGATGAATCGGGTTTAAACTTCATACTTAAGCTTTTATTATAAATCGGAGGTCCCAGTGATGTTTAATATTTTGAAAAGTATGAGAAAAGGGACTATCAACTAAAAGATTGTGAAATGAATTTAGAGCAATACCGGCCTAGACTAGTTTACAAAATTTAAGCAGAAATGATAATTTTTGATATAATTGTTTTTCAGCCAAACTTCGGCTCTCATACAGCCTAGATGGATTGATTGATTGGGATGAAACTTTATATTTAACATTTTTTTGTAAACTTGGAGATCCCAGTGGGAGGAGCTTTTTCATTTAATTTACGAAAAAAGATTAAAATCAAAAATTTAGTTAAAAACTTTATTCCAATAAAATTCGGCATCTCTACAATCAATTTGGAATGACTGTTTGAAATAAAACATTATACTAATTGTTTTCCATTAATTGGGAGATCCTTACGATATTCGATGAAAACATATGTATCTAAAGAAACTGCTGCAATGGGAACTTTATAATTTTCCAATGAGGTTGAAAAATTTAGCATTTACAAAACCAAACCGGAAAAAACTAAAAGTTTCAAATAAATGAGTGTTGTAGTTGATGCCTATGGATATATTCGTTGTAAAAGAAAGTGGTGAAATCGTGTTGATCGTATCATATTCACTTCCCTAATTTTTTATTGATTCGAAATTTCGACCAAATATTAAATGGAACCATAACCATGAATCTTTCAAAACTATAGCATTTCAATTCTGCAAAATGCAGACATATACAAATATATACGAAGCGCAAAAATACGATAGACTATTACTTAGCAATGTTGCCTAAATTAAAAACTATTCACACTACATAGTTTAAGACGCATTCAAGATGTTTGCAACTTCCAGTTGAATAAAACATAAGTCTCGATGAATAGATCATTCCGTTTAAAGGTCACTGTGAAAAACAAAATTCTAAAGACAAGCCTATTCCATCGAGGTATACATGTTATGTTAGTTTTTCAAAGGAAACCAACATAACTTTCAGTAAATGATCAGCGGATTCAATGCTTCTGTTACAATTACAAATTATTTAAACAACTTAGTTTCAACGTTTCAATTGTTTCAAAATTTAAAACAATAAAAAATAAACGTGGTCGATACAACAAGAGTCAGGGCAGCCGTTAAAAAATTAAAAAGGAAACAAGAGGTTACTGTAAAGATATTGTGGATCGGAGTGAAAATGTGGTACTCGTAAGTGACAACAAAGCGGTGCATTTGTTTTCGAATTTTGTTGGAATTGGTACACACAAAATAGTCACTCGATGTTGTTGTATACATGAGAAAAAATATGATCCTGGTTGGAAAACAGAATATTTACAAAAATGTGGGGCGTTAATAAAAATACAATTATGAATCTGTGGAATATAAAATAAGACCGGCGAAAGCATTACTTGAGGAAAATCGAACAACTCGAAAACGGGGAAGGCCATCAAAAGTATGCCATTTTCAAGAATATTTACCATCGTAAACTTTACCAAACTTGCAAAAGATTAAAGCTCAAAGAAATCCGGTATGATTTAATAGACCATTTCGCATCGCACGATCCAAAAAACAAAGTATTACGTGGTAATCTACCAAACTTCAAATCTAATAGACTTTTATGTGAAAGGTGTGGTACACTGATGCCTAAATGAGGATCGAACTTGCATTTACGATTTACATAAAAAAATGGAAGGATAATTTGTTTGTTTATTTATTTACATTGAAATAAGTCTATAAATTTGCGTTCAATTTGAAAATTTGAAATAAAAAAAAATCACTGAGGGGCATAGAATTTCCTTAATCTACTTCTAAAATTATCTTTAGTTACACAAAAATCAAATAAATCGTTAATTCTAATGAAACTCTTACATATCATCTTCACTGGCTCATTATCGCCATAGTTGGTTCTGTATCGGTCTAAGTGGAGGAAGTCATGATCTCTTAGCTGTCTACCAGGAACCTTCATACCTTGCACCCGGTTAAATTTGGTGGTTGTCGCTGTATGTTCACGTGGTATGGTAGATCATGATCATAAACCCATCCGTCTTTCCAGGTAAAGTAGCGTACAAACTTCTTTTGAATTTTCTCAATCCTTTGGATATGATCTTCGTAGAGCGAACACCATACATTTACAGGATCTTAATTGTTTCCACATCAAAAAAGTCACCCGTCCAACGATTGACAAAACCGAGCATGGAGTTCGCTCTATCGATGCACCGCTCAATGTGCTTAGTAAAGCTCATCTTTTCAATGAAAGTAACCCCTAGGTCCTTACTTTCAACTACTATCTGGAGGAGTACACCATTTATCTTGTAGCTTTATGTAACAAACAGGGTTGGCTTTACGGTGAAATGATAGAGATTTGCACTTTCCAATATTGAGACTCAGAGAGTTAAACTCGCACCATAACGCTGGGTTGTCAATATCTTCCTGTAGTTTTTTGGAATCGTCGACTGACTCGATGGCTTTGTAGATTTTGAGATCATCTGCGAACATTAGGATATTCGAATGCTTTATTACTTCAGTAATACCATTAATGAAGATTGTAAAAATTCAAGGGCCAACGTGAGAACCTTGTGGTACACCAAAGGTTGCTTGTATATATTCTATTCGACGTTTTACCTCCTATTTCAATGTATTGTATTCGATTACTCAAATAAGATTTTAACCAGGCTTCAAACTGACTGGAAAATCCGAGCTTGAAAATGTGTGCCAAAGTTTTACAATGGCTAATGGAGTCGAAAGCTTTTGCAAAGTCGATGTATATTACGTAAACTGATTTGTTCTTCTCAATTTCTTTAATAGCTAGCTTTAAAGCTAATAAATTCTATGAAATTTGTTGATACTGATCTGTTAGGCATAAAACCGAGTTGATATTGTGATAAATTCCGCGGAAGCACAGTTTTGAATGAGTTGCATATTACTAGTTTAAATAAATTAGGTATAGCAGATATAGATGTAATACCTCTGCAGCAAGAAACATCATTTCTAGATCCAGTTTTGAAAATAGGCGCCACTCTAGTTATATTCCACTTTTGTGGAAAAGTTACCTATTTTAATGACTGATTAAACAAAATGCTTAGAGGGGTCTTATGGCTCGATGTGTAGAGTAAATATGAATGTACTTTATTCACTACTGGTTGGATCTTTATAATTACCAATGTCCTCTGCTTTATAAACAGATTGGAAAAACCTTGCAAACATGTTGGTTATGCTCTGTGGGTCACAAGACTTTTGATCATCCAGGCTGGGTAACCGTCGGTTTCGCGTTTGGTTTTAAAAAATTTGTAGAAGTGTCTGGGATCGCCTTTTATTTTATCCTTTAGATTGCGAATATAGCTTCGGTATCTCTGTTCAAAATAAGTTTCCAAATTCCGATTGTATGCAGTAAATTTCTGTTTACTATCCTGGGAACATAATTTGAGGTTTTCTTTATAAGCCTTGTCTTTTTTGCTTTTAAGACTGATACCATGGATGATATTTGTTCGGTTTGCTCATAGACACGGGAATAAATAAATTTTCCACATTTACATATAGATATGTCATTGCTGTCACACTCGGCATTCCAATTTATTTGATCAAAATATTGTTGTAAGTTATTCTAATTGGCCTTTCTGTTGTAATATAGTTTTCGGTTTTGGTAATTTTGGAACCTGTTATTCACATTAGATTCCAATATTATTTCTATTGCTTTGTGGTGTATATCATTAATTACGAACGGTGTTGGTGATTCTTCTGTTTTTAATAAAACTGGTTCGTTAGTAAAAATAAGGTCCAAGATTCGGTCTCGTCCATTTTTTAATTCGCAGATTTGGCTCAAATTTGAGTCAAATATGGTGTCGACGAATAGGTACTCACTATCCTTATTCACATTTACACGCAAAATCTCGTTGGTTCCTTCATCATAGGTCAATTAATATTTGAAAGATTGAAATCCCCATATTAAAATTATGTTTGATTGATCGGTCGAATTGGTGTTTTCCATAATTGTGCCGCAGCACTTGGTGTAGGAGGATGTAGGCGATTCAGGTGGAATATACGCCACGTAAATTCGCACTGACTTAATATTGATGACAATTTTAACACATAATTGCTCGATCGATGGATTCGTTCAATCTATCATTTTATTAGGTAGTGATGTATCGACGGCCATGAGTACTCCGCCCCCGGATTTTTTTATATTTCTTTGGGGTGAGCGATTACATCTATAAACCACATATTGACTAGGGAAGAACTCCAAACTCAAGATTTTATTGTTGAATGAAATTTCACAGATAATATAAACGACAAAGAGTGGTTTTAAAACAAAATTATGAAATTGAGCTGCCTTTGAAGACATTTTGTTTACATTTTGAAAGTAAAATGTCTGTTTAATAGTTTTTTGTGGATGTGACAAGGTAAAATTTGCTACTGTATTAAGTGGCGCGATGGAGGTAGACGAAAAAACGCCTTTCTTTGACCCCAATCAAATTCTTCGACACACAGTCCCGTTGGCCACAGAGTAGAGTTGATGGTGCTCTGACACACTTTCCCTGGGATATTGATTTTATATGATACGTAATCATATTTCATCCCAAAGCTTGCTTTCGGCACCATGCGTTGGGCAAACAGATCGTCAGTATTCGCGATCTTTGTCATTAGTTTGGGGAACTGTTCATCCGGTACTGAATTATGTATCCGGCTAACGAGAAGCCACTTTCTGGGTTGCGCCACACGAATCGAGTACTCATCCATTAATTCAACGTCATTCGTCATTCGTTGTATTAAAATTAGGGAGAGGTATGGTTGATTGTGATTCGGTCTGGGTGGAGGTTTCGGACATGGATCTTGCGACCCGACTTTCTTCTGGTTGAACGGAATATTGGGACAAGGCATGAACCACTGTTGTTAATGTCTCTTCTAATTGATTCATTCTTTTGAGAACATTATCGATTATGGTCGTCTCCCCTGATTTTTCTATTTTTGTGAGTGACTTGTCGATTTTGGATAGAATGTTATTTAATTAATTTTCACATTTACTACAGAACCACCGCAAACCAGGCACATCGTCCATCACTAATTGCATACCTTTCCGTAAATCATTTGGAAATTTTTCAGTTTAACCAACACACGACTTTCCTTTATCACGAATGTATATCTACATATATCTCGAGTGCACGACACTTGATTTCTAAAGCAAAAATTAAACTTAACGGACTTTTGGTAAGTCAGTCTTTTATAATCAAAAAGCATTATCCTCGCTTAAATTTCTAAAGACCAGCAAGGTCAACCAATGATTGTTGAAAATTTTATCGTTAAATTTATTTAAATCTTTTAATTCTATGTTGTTGTTGTAAATGCTAAACTGTGCAACATGTTTGCAAAAATTTAAAGAGCTCCCATCGAAGCTGTCACTTCCGGTACACAGATTTCCATAAAATTTCGCAAGAATTTCTCATTCAGTGGAAAAGGTTAAGTGTGAAGTTTAATTCCGAAAGTCAATCCGCCTGGACTGTATGGATCTCGCTATTTCCGGTAAATTTAAAAAATTATCTAAAATTATTTAGTTGAAGTTAAATTTGCAATCTTTTTGTTTATAAAAAAACCGTGGTTTTCTCGTAAATTATAAAATTTTCAAAATATTTGCAAAAATCTAAAGGAGCGAAGAAGCTTTAGTATAAAGTTTTAGCCGCTCAGTCTGTTCTGTATGTACCACCCAAACTTTTAGTCAACACCAATTTCGAGGTCTAATAATCCCAAAATTTTTGTACTTCGTAAAAGAAAGTTATAAGAAAATGTTCTGCTTATAGTAATAAAAATAGTATTTTTCAGTTTTCACTTTTGGGGTTGTGTGAAAAAGACCAATGTTCTAATAAAACATTATTCTGCGTGGCATAGTCCACTCCGAGGTATATTGTAAATGGTATCCTTCGCGGAACACTTCGGATATAACTAAACAGGCACAAGACTGCAAAGGCAGGAATCATTGGAAAGCATAACAAAAATTAAATCTTAAAGTTAAAATTAGAACGAAACAATAAGATTCACAGGGTAATCCCTCTTGACCAACGAAAAAATTAACTTAGTAATAAATTACTATAGAGGATAAGGAATCTGTCGTAATAATGAATAACTATATAAATTAATAAGACTATCCGAAGAGAATGACATTAATCTGTCCTGAGATGGCCTATTATATTTAAACTGTACATATAAAATGTATGCAAATGGTTTCTAGAGGGTTGAAAATTTCCCCGACTAAGATTGATAAGGAGTGATGCCCACTGTCAATGACAAAACCCATATTTTAGGATTGACGACGAGTAATGCTCGTAGACTCATATATGCAAATGGGTAAATCATTTTTATTGATACAATTCGGAGGATATCCAAATAACGGTTCCGGGAATGTACTATGTAATCACAGACCTTCCTGATTTTGATACAACATGGTACTAGTATATGTATATATATATATATATATATATATATATATATATATATATATATATATATATATATATATATATATATATATATATATATATTTATTTATTTATTTATTTATTTATTTATTTATTCACAAACATATGGCCCAATTATATAAAATTATTGACAATTTAGTGAACCATACACCACATTGTGAGCATGAGAGCTCATTTGTAATGAGGCGTGTAATTCAAATTTCTTCAAAAACGTATCTTGCCTTGTTACTAGTTTTGATATGTTTTGAAGAACATTTCGTCAAATATATGGTTGTTTGTTGATGACGCTCGGTCATTGCTCATCGCTAAATCATCTTGGTTGCATTTAATTTCCACCTGACCCATAATTAGAGCAAATCTGCGGCCATTTGTTGTTCCAATTAATAATTATTTTCAAAAAATTATTTTATACGCAAAAAACAACCGAATTTCTCAAACAATATATATATATATATATATATATATATATATATATATATATATATATATATATATATATATATATATATATATATATATATATATATAAATATATATATATATATATATATATATATATATATATATAGAATCACAAAACCAACAGCATATTGAGATTGGTGCAATATGCCATAAAACCCATTCATGTTTTCACTCAATTGTACTGGGAATAATTATTTAAAAAGAACGAACTCATAACTACATTAAAAATATCAATGAGAACTCCAGTTTACTGAAAACGCTTCACTCCAAATTAGCCTGCCTTAATGAAACCTATACCATAATTTGTTACACATTTATTACAATTTATTACAACCAGTCCGGTTTTATTACAGTTGCGGTTTTCGTGCAACGGGCGATCGGTTTTTCTTATAATTAGACTTGGGGGTGCACAAGATCGTATAACTTTTGAAATATCAGGTTGGCTCTTAGACCAGAATTTATTACAATCTAATTACATTGAATTGGTTAGTTCAAGTCTACCCCTATAACTTGCTTAAGAGAAAATTTCACCCCAAAATAACTATTTATTTCAAAAACGTGAATTTAACCAAATTATAAATTTATTACAGCCGACAGCCACAAGGTTATGGGTGAAATGTTGCTCTAGAAGTCTTGCCGATGATAGTTCAACCTTATCCAGGTGTGTAATAAATTATTTTTATGTAATGTTATATAGTTTTCAAATAGCAATATATAGGTCGGTTTAACTACCATTTGATGTTACTTCGTGAGCATTTTAGATGAAAAAAATAACCTTACGCAGGTGAGCAAATCACATTTTTTGTCAGGTTAGAAGAAATTGACGTCAGAAGCTAAGAGCTTCATATATGTAATTGTAAATTCGATTTTACCACATTTAATAACTTATTACACCAGACCGCCACTAGATATTGGGCCAAATGTTACTCCATAAACCTTGTGGACTGCATGATAATCTTATTCAGGTGCATAAAAAATTATTTTTGTGACAGGTTAGACGGAATTTTCTTAAGAAGTTAAAATCTTCAAATATGTAATATAAAATTCGATTTTATCACCTTTAATGATTTAGTACACAAAACCTCCACCATATTGAGTCAAATGATACCCCTTAACCTTCTGGTGTGCAGGTTAACTCTGTCCAGGTGTGTAATAAATTATTTTTGTTTCAGGTTAGACGGAATTGGTTCAAACGTTAAAGTTAATATTGAGTCAACTAATACTTAATTCATTTTGGGAAGGGCAGGTCAACCTTTTCTAGATGTGTAATAAATTATTTTTGTGTCAGGTAGACGGAATTTGCTTCATACGATAAAGACAGCAAATATGTAATTTATAGTTCGATATTACCAAATTTAATAATTTTGTATACTGGACCGCCACCAAATATTGGATCGAATGCTACCCCATGGATTTTGTGAAGCGCAGGTCAACCTTATTCAAGTGTGTTATAAATTATTTATGTGTCATGTAAGGTGGGATTAGCTTCAAACCTTAAAGGGTTTAAATTTATAATTTAAAGGTCGATTTTACCATCTTTAATAATTTATTACACAAGACCGCCACCAGATGATGGGTCAAATGTTACTCTATGGCCCTTGTAGGGCAAGGGCAATCCTATCTAGCTGTGTCATACATTTTTTTTGTATCTGATTAGACCGTCACCAGATATTGGGTCAAATGTTACTTCATCGACCTTTAAGAGGACAGGTCAACCGTGTCCAGGTGTCTATCAAATTAATTTTGTGTGAGGTTAGACAGAATTTGCTTTAGACGGTAATGGCGTTTGACGTTTTAGCTTTTGTAGAAGGCAACTGGACCACGTTCAGGTCGAATTAATTGCCATGAAAAATGTTTTAAGTAAATTCAAACATATTGCGCTGGTATGGTTTAAATCCATTCTTTAGCATTACTGTCGTATTTAGTCACTTTCTAATTCAAATTAAATTGAATATAATTCTTCGTCAGTTCCTTTAAAACTGTTGATGTTACATATTTAAACCTTTACTTCTGAAGCCATGCCCGTCTAAAATGGCTCAAAAATAATTTATTACATACCTAAATAAGGTTAACCCTTGCTCTCCACAAATTCCGTGAAGTTGACCCAATTCCTGGTGGCGGTCTGGTGTAATAATTATTAAAAGTGGTTACACATTTAAAGCAATTACCGTTTGAAGCCAATTCCGTATAACCAACCTGGCAAATAATTTATAACACATATAGATAAGGTTGACCTGCTCTCCACAAGGCCCTTGGAGTAATATTTGACCCAAGAGCTGATGTAACAAATTATTAACGGTGATACAATCGAAGCCAAAGCCGTCTAAAACTACTAAAAACGTTTATTTCTGATGGCTACGGCTAAAATTTTGCTTGTTGCATAATAATCCAAAATACATTTCCCACTGTACAAGCTTAAAATGAGTTCGGATTTCAAAACTTTAGTTCTGATTGACATTGTAGTATATCCGGCTGATGTTGTTACGGTGCGGCTGAAAGTTTATATATTTCACATGATACTGAAAATAGCTGAAAATTTCAGCCGGAAAAACCTGCATTATTGACATATTTTGTATCAGGTGGTAGTACAAAATTCTGTCAATATTAGCCGAAAATTATTATTGGAGTTATCAGTAAATTTTTGCCGAAAAAAAATTTGACAAATCAATATCACATAATTCGGATGTATGGATGCATGTTTAGTGGTAATTTGTACTGGGTGAAGTTAGACCTTCACGTAAATAGCTGGATCCCATATTTATAATTTGTCGTATTAGGGGCCATTGAATTTCAGTTGAGGCACTAACATTGAACACCTGGGCCGAAAATCAGGTCATGCTTTATGTAGCATCATAGTGAAATAAATTTTTGGCACAGGTGTTCATTGTTAGTGTCTCAACTCTTATTGGCCCCTAACACAAGAAATTATAAATACGGGAGCCAGCTATTTACGAATTGGTTTAACTTCACCTAGTTCATATGACATTCGAATTTTGTGATATCTATTTTTAAAATGTTTTTTCGGCGAAAAGTTACTGTTACCTTCAATAACATGTAATTTTCGACTAATATCAACAACTACCACCTAGTACAAAATATGTCGATAATGCATTTCGGTTGAAGTTTTCGGCTAACTTCAGTAGCATATATGTCACAGTGATCCAAAGAAATTGTGCTCATTGAGCATTTTTTAACTGGTTCCAGCAGGTAAAACAGTTATTCTGACAAGTTTTATATTTGTGGTAGCCATATGCTTTGTTCCGGCTACTGCAGAAGACATTGTGCTAACTGTGTGATAGTAAGCTTTCGGGCTAATAATATAGTAGTTTCGACTGGCTTTATATTGTTCAGGCTGAAAATGTAGTGATCCCGGGTCACATGTTTTTGCTTACGGCCAAAACTTAAATATAGTGTATAACTGTTCAAAATACATTGTGGAAACTTTCGACTTGAAAAGCTATGATTATGACTCACCTAACATTATACCGGCTGGAATATTATTGGTTTCAGCAGGAATAGTATTGGTTTCGGCTAATGCAAACCTATAATGCATCGCGCTTATCGTACGAGATCAAATGGTTCCGTCTAGTAAAATTTTGGCTTCGGCTAGATATCTGTGGTTCTGGTTGTCATAGTCTGGGTTCTGCAGTACAAAAAAAAATATTAAAAAGAAGGCACGAAAACATCATCCTCAGTATTCCAGTACGCCTCAGCCCTAGAATTCAATGGACCCGGCTATGATTCAATGGACAAACTAATCATCTGAAGGGAGCTTGGATATCAAAAACCTAAAATGAGGCGGCTAAATGCTTCCATATGGTGGAAAGATTCGAAACTTTATTGCAATTCTACTATCAATTCCTTCAATCAAACTCACCGTTTGTCCCGAGCTAAGATTCGAAACAAAAGATTTTTGAAAACCATACACTTAATCGATTAAAGAAGCAAAAATGGGCATCAAAGGAGGACTCATATCAAATTCGTGTCAAAACGAACCTCACTCACAAATTTTAATAAAAATCGTTCAAACAATCATCAAGCAAAAGCAGGACAACGACGAAATATAATTTTCGATTATTTTTTCTTTCTTTTTGTTCTTAGTTTCGTTTTCGGTTAATGGCCGTTGATCAATGTAATTATTGTAAAACTGACTTGTCTTTTATTAAGTGAAACGTCTTGGCAACTTGTTTCTCCTTATTTTGAGATTTGCTCTTCCAACCCAAATAATCGGTGATACGAGTCCATCATTATTTTCACTGACCGCAGCTGGTGCGATATAATTTAAATGCTAAGCTTGTGTCCACATGTTATAATGGATGTCACGCTTTCATCATTTAACGAGTTAAATCGTTTAGCTTTCATACTTTTGGGTGTGACTCTGGCTCGTGAGCCAAAATAAAATTAAATCTTTTTTCTCAAATTTCCACGAAAATATATAAATTTTCGTCTCTTCTAAGTGATTTTATCATACTTTCGTTCCGTTATTTTTTGGTGTTATCGACAAGAAAAATGAATAAATAAATTTTGTATAAAACCATTTTCCATAAAAAAAACGTTACAACATTTAACCCAATTTTCTTTTATATTTTATCGTTATTATTTTTTTATTTCTATGGAAATTTTTTGTGTGTGCTTTAGATTTGATAACAAGGAACACCAACAGTGGAAACGAAAGATGGAACCGAATTTTCTTCAACATACATATACACACACACACACACGAACATTTCGTATTTCACTTTATTTTTATTAGGTTCACGTTCTTGTTGTTGTTTTTGTTATTAGTATTCTGGAAGCGATGTTATTTTAAATTGAATATTGATTTAGATAAAGTAAAATAAAATTGAACACAGTTTGAATGTACTCCCGCTATACGCCAGATATGAATTTCGTCCATCTGGTTAGATCTCCTAAACAGATAAAAACGGAGTAAAGTTCACCTCTGACGATAATGGCACAAAATTATATACATAAGGATAAATTATTATTTTTAATAATAATAAAAAAAAATTAAAATATTGAAAATAATGTCAAATTGTTGTTTAATGATCCTAATAATGTTCATTGAACGAAATAAAGAAAAAAGCGAGGGAAATTTCCGTTTTCCAGTTTATTATTATTTATTTATTTTTTCTGTTGTTTAATTTTCATATTTTTACTAACTTATTTCATAAAATAATAATAATAATAAAAATAATAATGAGAAGTAGAATTGGAATTTTATTTTGTTTTATTACTTTAATGTTTGTTATTTTATTTGATGATGTCTCTTCGCCTACTTCATCATCCACCTCACCACCACCATCATCATCATTTGCTGTTCCATTTATTTGTTTATTATTATTTTTTATTATTCTGTTTGCACGAAATGTCGAAATTTAAATTTTTTTTTGTTTGTTTCCTAAATCATTAAAAAGGAAAGACAATCGGTAATAAATTTTAAGATTGTTAAAATTGTTGAATATCATTTAAATTATGTTTGACTCTTAACAAGGAATGAAATTCGTTAATCGCTCATAAAAAATTAAGGAGGAATTTTATACTACTTGTGACCCTTATGGTGATTCGTAAGACATGGTCGTATCGTTTCTAACAATAATAAATGTACTAAGTACACAGTTAAAATATTTTGTATAAGAATGTGAGTGCAATGATAAAAATTCGTTAAAATAGATGTTTTACACTTATAAGATTATAAAAAAGCACTCCGCGTGCCTGTGAAATAAATGACGAAAAAATTACACTCAAATTTAATATTCTAATTGGAATTTAAGAACTTTTCTGTGCACTCTTAGTTACACTGTAAAAGTTCAAATTTGAGTGAGACAAATGTATAAAATTAAAACTAGTTGGCAAACTATTTGAAATTTAATTCAAATAGCAAAAAATATGTCTGTTTATTAATGTAGGTTTTTATTTGAATAAAAATCAAACTTATAAAAAATGCTCGTAAATGAAATGGAATAAAGGGAAGATGGGAGATTTATTACTCGTACAATACATTTTGAGCATTTATTTGTCGCTTTCAAAATTCGGTATTTTGTTTAATTGAATTGTTTATACAATTGAGTGATATACCACTTCCGAAATGAGAAAGGGATTTCAGTTGAAAAAGGCCAATTAAAAAATATTGCTAATAGCGAGCAATAATTTGGTTTGTTTAGAACAAAGTCTGAAATTTTTGTTATAAATAAACATTAAAACTACTCAAACAAGCCAAATTCGAAGTTTAATCAGAAAAGTGTTAAAATATCCTGCCCTCCATTTATAAAGGCCCATACCCCATTTTAAGAGAGAGCATTTTAGAACAAACTCTGATATTTTAATTATAGCTAAATACTAAAACTACTCAAAAATCTATAACTCTAAGTTTATTAAAAAAATTAGAACAGTGGCTACCGTAGAAAAGCATTTTAAAACAAACACTAAGAGTTTTCTTGTAACTAAATATTAAAACGACTACTAAATTCGAAGTTTATTCAGAAACTTGTAAAGGCCTCCTTTCGTATTTTTAAAATAAGTGGATGGCTCATTTGATTAGGCAGATATATTGCAACAATTTTCATAAAAAGGCATTTTAGAACAAACTTTGAGATTTCTGTTATAACTAAAGGGTGTTTTTTTAAGCCCGATAGAACTTGAAATTGTAATCAAAACAATTTTTTATTCGAAAGATCAATGCATGGCAATTATATTTGAAAATGATTTCGAGTATATGGGTATTGCGGCTGTTCTTGACGAAACGCATTCTGGACGTCCAATTTTGAGCCACTTTTTCGAGAACTGCTAGCCGTATGTCACGAATAACACGAACAGTGCTGGCCTCCAAGGCGTTGTTGCTGCTTTATCAGCATAAACCAGTGACTTCACGTAGCCTCACAGGACATAATCGAGAGGTGTCAATTCGCACGACCTTGGAGGCTAATTGACAAGTCCATTTTTCGAAATCAACTTATCGCCAAATTTTGATTTTATTAAGTCGATGGTTGCGGTCGCCAAATGGCACGTAGCGCCATCCTGTTGAAACCACATCTCGTCCGGATCAATATCATCCGTATTTTAAAAAAAAATCAATGATCATGGTGCGGTGACGATCTCCATTGACCGTAACGCGAAATTTGAATCTTCTTCCACACTTTCGTTTACAGCAGCGATATTTTCTTCAGTAGAGAGTATGTGGTACGAAAACTATTCACAGTTCGACGGATGGCTTGCTCAGATGGACGATTATGTGCGTCATAAAAATCACGAAGTCGTCTATAAGTTGCGCAGTCGTCGGACTGGTTTTCAAAGTAAATTTTAATAATTTCGTCGCGTTGTTCAAGCATGAGTCTATTCATGATGATTTGTCAGAGTATACTTAGATCTGCCAGAGTATCTTTTTCACAAAAATTTAAGTTTTTGTTTTACTTTTTACAATTTCAAGTTCTACCGAGCTTGAAAGAACACTCACCCAACATAGTAAAACTACTCAAACAAGTAAATTTATGTTAATATTTATTTAAATCAATCGAATAAACGAAATAATTTAGGTTAAAGAAATACGTCAGAATTTCAGCTTTAAAATTTAGATTGAGAATCAATGTTATATACAGGGTGGCAAACGATAGTGTAGCTCATTTCCAACAAAAATAGCCAAGTTAAGTTTTTTAGAACTGTTGATGGTGCAAAAGTTATTCCACTTTTAGTGTTTTTTAGAGAAACCGCATGTGCCACCCACCAAAAAATTAATTAAAAAACACAAGAGTTCTCTTGTTTAACTTTATTTTTCAATACAATCTAGAAGAGTGTTCCTTTCCAAAAACATCATTTTTGTAAGCTATAATAACTTCTGTCAAACAAAAACGATGGATTTTTAAAGTCGCTTTGTTTCTCAATAATTTTTTGTTGATGTTTAAGTGACGCCAGCGGGAAAATAATGTACTACAGAAAATAGACCCGCTATCAGAAAAATATGTGACACTAATGCAGATTTTAAAATGGTATCACACATCGGGCGATTCACACCAGAATGTTGTTTATCAATTTTTTCCACAAAGTAAGTCGTGTTGATTAAAAACTGCACTTTAGAAAATCTCGATTTATAAAATCGATGCTTTGTCAGAAATACAACAAAATGACAAAAATGTTGTTTTTTATCAAAATATTATGATAAGTGTTCAAAGTTCCGTTTACCAAAATACATAATCGGCATCGCCGTATAAAATTTTGTTTAATTCGTCGAAACGCACGATCTTTACTTTTAATAATATTCGACGCTTCGATTATACGTTGCCGCATCTCCTGATCGGTCTGGTTTACTCTTTCATAAACCAGCTCTTTATAATAACCCCATAGGAAAAGTCTAACGGATTTAGATCAGGAGACCACGGTTGCCGTGTAGTGGGCCCTCCAGCTTCAATCCAGCGGCTTGGATAATTTACGTTAAGGTAATGTCTCACTACTTGTGTATACATAGTGCGGCGGAGTTGCATCACGTAGCCACATATTTTCACGTGTTTGTAGAGAAACATCATCAAGTAATTCATCCAAGTCGTTTTGCAGAAAACTTATATAGGCTTCCTCGTTGGTACGACGTGAAAGTTTAAATGGGTGATTCAATTTCCCGTCGACTATTCCCGCTCACATGTTGACCCCAAATTGGTGTTGAAACCGACTACGTCGCACTTTTTTGGATTTATGCGGGAAAAATAGTGCAATTTTTGAATATTGAATATCCCCCCTTATTAAAACATGTTTCGTCACTGCATAAAATGTTGTTAAAAAAACTGAAAATTTTCTTGGCATCGACGCAGCATTTCTTGACAAAATTGCACCCTTTTTTCATGGTCAGCAGGTAAAAGGTCTTTCTTGTACACGTTGCACTTGGTAAGGATGCAAATGATTTCGATCAAGTTGACCGGCAGTTTCATATCTTCTCGGACGACCAGGGGACTTCAACTTCACTGTACTTTGATGCTCGTTTTGAACTACTCTGTAATCGGGAAAGCGTTCCCCGTTTTAATAACGACTCTTGCATTGTCTTGCTGCTGCTCGGGCGTTGCCATAACATAAGCCATAAATGAAATGCATTTCGGTATATTCGTGGTGGGAATAAGCCACATAGCTTATTGACATTTTTATTATAAACGTTCGAGTATATTGTATGTATGGAACTACTAACATGAATTATAGAATGTTTTTCTTTTTTACCACAAATTTTGTTTATTTCGGGCTACTAGATTTACTTAAAAAATTACTATACTTTAGTTTGCCATAGTTTCATCATTTTGTTTTATTTCTGACAAAGCATCGAAATCGAAACTTTGTAGGTGTATTTTTTAATCAACACGACTTACTTTGTGAAAAAATTGATAAAACACATTCTTTTGTGACTAGCATGGTGTGTGATACCATTTAGAAATCTGCATTAGCGCCGCCTATTTTTCTGTTAATGGGTCAACTTTTTGTAGTACATTATTTTCCCGCGGGCGCCACTTAAACATAAAAAAAAATTGTTGAAACAAAAAAACTTTACATAACCATTGATTTTATTTGACAGAAGATAATGCAGCGTATAAAAAAGATTATTGGCAAGGTACACTCTTCTAAATTTTATTAGAAAAGGAAGCTAACCAAAAGAACTCTTGTCCTTTTAGTTAATATTTTGGTGGTTGCGCTTGTGGTTTGACTAAAAAAACTAAAAGTGGCATAACTTGTGCACCATCAACAATTCTAAAAAACTTTGCTTGGCTGTTTTTGTTGGAAATGAGTTCCCTATCACTTGTTTTGTTTGATCGTCCAATGTTGGGACACCCTGTATATAAAAATGATTATGTGAGAAAAATTATAGGGAACAACTTACTTGTAGGTCAAAAGAGCTCTTTTTCTGCGGGGTTATTTTATTTTGTGCTAAACAGGTCTTAGTTATAGGCAAACATATTTTTCTTTTATATACACTAATTCACTCACTGTACAATTTAAAATAAAATAATTTAAATTATTTAAGTTAAACTTTAGGCGCATTAACTTTCGAAATAGGGAAATATGAACTAATCATTAAATTATCACCAATTAATAAATAAAATTAGAAAATCATAAAGATAGAAAAATTAATGACGCGCGATTTTTCTGCGTAGACGTTAACTCCGGTTTGCCATGATAAGCAATCGTCCCGTTCATCCAAAAACATCCGTAAAATATGTGATTTGAGATTTTAACCGCCAAATTGACAATTCCATCGAATTAATATAATTGAAAAATTATAATATTTCAATAAATTAATGAGGTCCGTTTATTCACACTAATGGTTTGAGATAAAAGCCTTGTATCGTATTCCGATATAGGTATTCCGATATACTTATAATGACACGTAATTGTTACACTTGGAATTACACAATAATTATTGGCTTAAGTTGAGCCAATAATTATTGTGTAATTCCAAGTGTGTTATTGGCTTAAGTTGACTTACCTCAAAAAACGGACTGATCAGTAAAATATTAATTTATACGAAAACAAAAACATTAACTAATATTCAGTTAATATTTCTAATTAAAACCAAACAAAAAAATATAATGATATGCAAATATTAATGTTTTCAAAGATTTATCTATTAACCGATTGAGGTTAAACACATAATTAACTGTCCATCTTAGAATTGTCCACAATATAGCCACTACTATTATCGAATAGTAGACATTCGAGCCTATTCAAATTAGTATAGCCCGTACATATAAAATGGGTTGGACTCCTCTGACAATTGATATGTTGACAAAAATACGATATGAGAGCTGATCATACACACCCAATTAACAAGCCATCCTAGAGAGAATATCAAATTTTATCAGGGGAGTGCAACCCTTTTTGTAAGTACGGGCTAAACTAATTTAAATAGGCTGTCTACTATTCGATAATAGTAGTGGCTATATTGCGGAAACTCTAGGATGGACTGTTAATTGGATGTGTATGATCAGCTCTCATATCATATTTTTGTCAACATCAAATTTTGTCAGAGGAGTCCAACCCTTTTTATATGTACGGGCTATATTCATTTGAATAGGCTCGAATGCTACTATTCGATAATAGTAGTGGCTATATTGCGGAAACTCTAGGATGGCTTGTTAATTGGGTGTGTATGATCAGCTCTCATATCATATTTTTTCCAACATATCAAATTTTATCAGAGGAGTCCAACTATTTTTATATGGGCTATACTAATTTGAATAAGCTGGAATGTCTACTATTTCACAATATTAGTGGCTATATTGCGAAAACTCTAAGATGGGCAGTTAATTATGTGTTTAACCTCAATCGGTAAATAGATAAATCTTTGAATACATTAATACAGGGTGTCCGCCGGGAAGGTATACTACTTTGTTTGTTTATGATTTTTGATTAAATGAAAGAGAATGGATCTTATATTGATAAATGTTTTATTTAATGTCGGCAATTATGTATGGAATACAATATCAGATAAATGTCCGCCTCTGTTAGCCTCACAAATGCGAGCCCTTTTGAGCACATTTTTCATTACACTCTCACACATTTCACGCGATATTTCATTCATTTCATCACGAATATTTTATTTGAGTTGCTCAAGCGTTTCTGGTTTGATTTTTAGATATCCCCACAAAAAGAAGTCCGGAGCAGTCAAATCAGGCGACCGTGGAGGCCAATCAACATCATCATTTTTTTAAATAACTTGTTGTGGAAAGAGTTCTCGCAGTAATTCCATTGTAATCCTGGCTGTATGCGATGTGGCACCGTCCTGTCGATACCACATGTTAATCAAGCCCAAAGTATGCAGTTGTGGCGTTAAAAAGTTTTCAATCATATCACGATATCGCTCCCCATTCACAGTTACAGTTACGCCGTTTTTATTTTCAAAGAAGTAAGGTCCAATGATTCCTCCTGACCAAATTGCACACCAGTCTGTCACTTTTAATGGATGTAAAGGTGACTGATGAATAATGTGAGGGTTTTCCATTGCCCAGAACCGACTATTCTGTTTATTCACATATCCATTTAAATGAAAATGTGCCTCGTCACTCATTATGATGTTTTCATGAAAATCGGGGTTGTCATGGGCGAGCTGTAACATCCTATTGGCATATGTACGGCGGCGTAAATGGTCTTGTGGAAGAATTTGCCACGTGTCTACTTCACGACTGACAAGTATGAACTGTCAATACTAATATTCGCCTAAATGGCGGCAAAACAAAGTAGTATACCTTCCCGGCGGACACCCTGTATTTGCATATCATTAACAGAAATATTAACTGAATATTAGTTAATGTTTTTTTTCGTATAATTGTATTTTAAATATAAATTATTTTCATACAGTTTTAACAAGGTTTTTTGTGTACGCTACACTTTTTTGTTAATTTGTGTAGCTACACTTTTCATTAACGCTAGAAACTTCACTCCGGTACTCTGAATTAATTAATTACTATAATAATTTATAAGTGTTTCATAGTATGCTTTACAATTTTTCCTAAAATGATGAAAATCCATTGAATGCTTTAATGATTCTGGTACCATACCAATTATGGTAATTATGACAAGAACTACGAAATTCCAAATTAAATAGAAAAGAAGATACTTTTAATGTCTTGTACATGAACAGCGTTACCTGATAGTCATGCAACGTGCCTATGGGCAAAATACCCTTTGATTCCGTTTCATATAGACGCAACGAACGAAAAAATTAAGGAATTTTTAGAATGGCTTTCACACTTTTATTTTACATTCTTTGAATTTTTCCCAATTTACTCCAGTTAGCGTTACTTTAAACAATAATTCTGTAAGAAATACGAGAGTAAATAAATGCACAATAAACACATTATTATCAATACATGTTTGCGCACGTAATAAGAAAGTCTCCAAACAAGGCCTACCAAAGGAGCCATTTTACTACTTATTGTTTTTATGTGTTCGTCCCAGGACATGCGAGAATCAGATGTTACCCCTAAGTATTTAAAATATTCCACTCTCTCAAAAACAATATTATTTATATTAAAGATAATGCATTAACTGAGCTTTTGCGAGGTGAGTGAAAAATGATAAATTTTGTTTTGGTTAAATTTAACGAAATAACATTTGATTTAAAGTATTCAAGTAAAATATTCATGTCTCGTTTCATACTACTAATTATTGAGAGTGGGTCGCTAGTCTCATAGAACATGGCAGTATCATCAGCAAAGATACGGACATGGCCAATCAAGGCCATATTTGAGATATCATTATTAAAAATGAGGAACAATAATGGTTTCAAAATGCTGCCTTGAGGGACCCCACAGGTCACAGTCAGAGTGTTATTAGTTGTGTCCTAAATTTTGACATATTGCTGACTGTTATTTAAGTAACTTTCAATTAATTTGTAGGATCCCGTCTGTAATCCGTAGCGGTATAATTTATGAAGAAACAACTTGTGATCAACAGTATCATGCTTTTTTAAGATCAAAAAATATTGATCCTACATATTTTTGAATATCAAATGCGTTAACTCATGTTTTAAACACAAGAGCTTTCCTTAAAACCATATTGATACGCATAGACAAATTTTGAGTCATTTAAGAAACTTCTAAAGCGAGTGTTAATAACTTTTTCAAAAATCTGTAATTGGAAATTAAATCTTTATCCCCGCTTTTAAAAACTGGAACGACCATAGCAATTTTTAAAATATCCCGATCTACTGTACACCGGTCTCAAATACTTTATTAATAATTTCAGCGAGAAGGCTCGAAAATAAGGAAATATTACGTTTTAAAACCGTATTTCGATTATTATCCGGACCACCACCCTTACTACTGCTCAGACCGCAGAAAATATTGAAAATTTCTACAGGAGTAGTGGATGATACAAATATTGAATTCGGATTAGAATGTATTGTATCAAATTTGTAAATGTCCCTATCACTTCCAATTGCATTTCCTAGAGAAATTCCTATATTAACAAAATAATTGTTAAATACATTAACTATATCAGTGGCATTAGTAAATTTACAATCATTACTACATCAATTATTTCTGATTAATATTTTTCCATAATTTTTTCTGGCTTACATTGCTAAACATATTCTCAAAGTGACGTTTCTTGGCGAAATACTTCTCAGACGATATTTTTTGTTAACGAAATGTAGGTTTTTAGTTTCAATAATATAAGGGTGCTATTTGTAGGTTTTTTAAATTCTATTCCATTTCGAAATAAGCTTCCACAAGTTGAATGTCATTCAGGGGCAAGAATTATTCTTTAATTTGGCAAAAACACTTCTTAACCGTATGAATTTCTACTAAACCATTGTATTTTTCAATAATTAATTTTAATGTTGTTTCTGGGTCAGCTAAATTAAATTTAGTGGTTTTAAGGAAGCCATCAAATTTGGTGTCAACTTTACCAAAATCTATAGTTTGTTGTTCTAATTTTTGCCGAATGAATTTTACTTTAAAAAATACAGATGAAAATATTAAGTTATGGTCACTTGTTTCAGAAAAATTTGTGAAATTATGAACAGCCTTAATGTTAGAGAAACTGCACGCTAAATGGTCCAGAATGTGACAAACATCGCAGAACTCATTAAAATATTTTTGTAATCAACAACTACATATGTCCAAGTTTTTATTCACAGGGATATTTATGTCATCGACAATAATTGTGTCAGTATTATTTAAATATAAACCGTCGTGAATTTGGTGGTCTGTAGATTGCCCAAATTTTGATTGAAGTGAAGTTCCTGAATACTCAAGGAAGTTCAATGTTTATAAAATGGAAAGGAAAACCATTATCGCACTCTAAAACGTTGAAGTTTTTTGTTATTATTTAGATAAACCACTAAACCTCCACCCATTCTTTCATCAAGACACGAAAATTCACTTCGAAAATTTTCTATCTGAAACGAAATGGTGTTAATTCTTTGAACCCAGGTTTCTTCACGCACAATCACATTTATATCCTCTTTCAATCGGATTTATATGGTTTATGAAAGCTGCAGTTACACAGACTCTCAAACATACATTTATACCTTAAAGATTTTCTCTCAAATACTTATTAGAGTTCACTATCAAATACCATAGCATCAATATATTCTAAAAAAAATTATTACTCAAGTCTGAGTACACAGACGATACACGTAAACGGCTATAAATACCTTTATGAAGCTCACGCACGTCATAATTCCATCAATGAAGCGTAGTACCAGAAAAAACTAATTAAGAAAGCAGCGTAACAAATTAAATCCCAAAATATTTTCCTAAGCGACATTCGTTACACTACATATTTAGAAAAGGCTTATGGCTCATTTGATTAGACAGACATATGGCTACAATTTTGGCTATAATTGGAGAAGCGCTTTAGAACAAACACAAAGAAAAAATTGTAAGAAATCCACCGATCTATATTAAGAAAAACTATATGGTTAATTTAATTAGATAGACTAAGAACCACTGAGATTTTGTTGAAGCTAAATATTAAAACTACTCGCATTATTAAAACTCAAAATTTATTAAACAAAGTGTTAGAAAAAATCTCTTCCCTCGTTTTAGAAAATGCTTACTATGCCTCTTTCATTATATAGAAATATGGCCACCTTTTCCATGGGCAAACATTTTATAACAATCTCTAACATTTTTCTTATAACTAGATAATACTAAAACTATTCAAACATGTAAAATTCAACATTTACTAAAAAAATTGTAAGAAATCTTTTGCCCTCTATTTAGAAAATACATAAAGCACATTTGATTAGAAAGATATATGGCTGTCATTTCCATAGGGAGGCAGTTTATGTAGAAGAAATTACTAACAATTTAGAAATACTAAAAACTACTCAAACCAGCAAAATTCGAAGTTTATTAAAACAATTTTAAAAAATCCTCTGCCCTCCTTTAAAAACCTCGTATCAACCCATAAAAACTGTCTTCATTTTTGTACTTAATTAAAAATCAAACTGTCGTCCGCTTAATCATATAACTCAGTAGATCGGTAAACCATTTGATTATTCCTTCCACAACTACCACGCTTAATTATTAAACATTTCTTTAATTCATATTGTTCAAAAGCATTCCTGCTTTTCTGCTAGAATATGGAATATGACTCAATCGTGCCCACATAGGCTTTGACGTTCGTGTCGAGCCGTTGACTATTTTTTGCATGTTTGACTGTTTAAATTTAATTTTTATTTGTTATGAAAATTATACAAGGATTATATTTTAAAATATAAATACTTTCAACTATACTTGTTGAGAGTTGCGCAAAACCGTCCACGGAGAAAAATATTGAAATTAAATGTTATGTAAATATGGATTTGATTCGGTAAACAGTTCTCAGTCAGAATAACAATGGGCAATTTGGTAGAAATTTGAAGCAGCCGCCTGAAAACATCTATACACGAAAAAAGCTACATGAAGTTTTAGATGTCATTATGAACTTTGCACCCTATTCTAATGAGCTTCTATGCTGAAAATAGGGTTTGACGTTCACAAAATTTTGTCAATAAATAAATTAATAAATAAACTAAACTAAATAAACATATATGATTATTTCTTCAAACAATTATTCTATTAATAATTACTCAACAATTGATTAATCTTTGTTATAACTAAAATTTATCTTGAATTTTATATTTTAATTATGCAAATTACCGAAACACTAAATATCGAAAGCAACAAATAAATTCTCAAAATGTATTAAACCTTTCAACGTAATCTTCTCCCAACCCATTTTATTAAATAAAGGTTCTTTGAAAATTTGATTGACTGGCATATTTTTTGTTTGTTTGAGTTAAATTTCAAATCTCCCTGAACTTACTTAAGTTCGTAGTTTCAACCGCATATTCACTTAATTAATATTGTTTTGTTCGTGACATCAATTAACGTGTTAAAGTGGTACTACAAAATGTCGGACACAGAACAAAATATTAAAGTCGAATCTCGTAATGCAAATTCAGCTTCCTCTGTCCCGTTTCCGCCATTTTGGCATGAAATGCCGTTCTTTGGTTTGCGGAAGTGGAAGCTGTGTTCAATATTAAAATAATTACTTCAAACAGTAGTCAATATTTGCTAACGATTACCGCATTACCGATGGATATTATCGCCATGGTGTCGGACATAATTGCAAACCCACCAGATCCAACCAAATTCGTAACTCTTAAATCGGAAGTAATCAAACGATTAAGTTTTTCAGAGAGTCAACGAATAGAAAACCAATTGGTACAACCACTGTGGGTGATTTAAATCCTTCAGCTTTTTAACGCCAATTAAAACAATTAGCAGGCACTTCAACCGCAGTTACAGAAGAGTTAATTAAAACATTATGGTTTAAACGACTACCAGAGCAATTATAACCAATTCTAATATTGCAAGAAGCAGAACCAATGGCAAAATTGACCACTTTAGCCGACAAAATATCGGAATTTCATAGCCCAAGCACATTATCATCTGCTGTCCGTAGCACATCTAGTTCCGAAAAGTTTACGACCAAAACGGTAACCTTAGATAGCCTCGCAGCTGCAATTGACGAGTTGCGTCAACAAGTTTTTAAACAAAATCGATCAAAATTTTGAAATTTTTCTCGTAAAAGATCACGTAGTAATTCACGTTCAAGGTGAACTAAACGTGACTTCTGTTACTACCATTTTCGATTTGGTGCTGCAGCCCGAAAATGTTCCGGTGGCTCTTGCAAATTTGTCGGTCAATCTAATAAAAATTTAAATAACAATAAGGAAAACTTAATTGTCCCAAAGTTATCGCTACAAACGATGGGACGCATAATATACGTCGCCTATTCATTAAATGTCCAAAAACTAACTTAAGTTTTATTATCGATACCGGAGCTGATATCTCAGTAGTCCCATACACATTTTTCAAAAACATTTCTCAAGACCCAGCGAGTACAATCTTCGCTGCTAACGGTACACCGATAACAACATATGGCTCGTTTAATTAATATTGCAATCTCTTTTAAATATTTTAAAGGTTATAAATAATTGAATTAATAAATTTAAAAGAAACTAATAAATAAAAAAGTGTTAAATGTGTAAATAAATGTACGATGATTTATTAAGCTTAACCTTTTAAACGGTATAGGCTGATTTCTCAACGTATCGGTAAAGTAAACCACTCAAACTCTATGAGTCCGTTGAATAAGGTCTACTCATAAATCTTCCAGTATCAATCCGCTTAGGAATGCCATTGGTATCATTTGATAGATAAGACCCATATTGTTGTCATCATGATGCAATTTAGGTACTAGCTCTGCAATATTCTGTTATTGGTTGTTTGAAATGTTACAATCAACAAATTCATTGAACGAGTTTACTGAAAAAAATCATTGACTTCAAATATGTTATTGGTCTTCTAAAGTAAGCCACATAAAACTCTATAAGTGGACTGTATAAGGTCTCCTCATAAATCGTTCGGTATCAATCCGTTTGGAGATACCGGCGACGTCACTTGATGGATAAACCCATAGCTTGCATCTGTATATAATGGCATTTTGGCCCTTTGAATTGTTTAATCAAAGTAATTTTTTACAGTGCAGTCAATGTAATATTTTTAATAGTGTTGATTTTCACTCAATATTTAAATCTGAACCAAACTTGAGAAATACATAGAGCAAGTACGCTGCATAACATTAGAAAGAGACGAAATTAAATTTTGATTAATTCTTATACAAAAAACCATGGCGTGCGTTCCATCTAACACAAACAATTCTCTGGAATATTCGTATTAGATTTGTATACAAATTGCTGTTATTTTTTTGTTAGAAACATCATTTTCAGTAGAAGACTTATTTTCTTTTAACTAATCAAAACAGTGTTATTTGCCTCTGTTATATGTTTTAGTTAGTTAACTGTTGAAACAATGTAACACCAAAAATACTAATTAATTCAAATTATCTAAATTCCAAACTACAAAATAGGTTTAATTTATATTTTCAGATTTAGAACAAGAAGCCATCAAAACCCATCAAAACCCATCAAAAATTCAATCCATTGATAAATTTTGAGGTAAATGTTAAAGTAACAATTGAGAAACCAGCACCAACCTCAAACTACCAGCATTAACATTTTAGGAGCACATTACCCTGAGCAAATCTTTGGATGTCAACACAAAGACCGATGAAATTATTTCGGATGTTCATTCAAAACAAAAATATTTCGTAACACGAATAGTTTATTTAAAATAATCGAAATGGGATGCCTGAATGAGTTTTTACATGATAGTGAAGTATTTCCTAAACTTGCCTACCAATTTAAATCCGCCGTTTTTATTTCAATGTATGCGTAAAACTTCGAATAAACGAGTACATTATAATTTATATGAAGTAATGCTAATAAGATTACAAATTCCTTACACGATTTTTAAAATATAGAAAACCCTTTAAACCCTACTAAGCGTCTGGTTAATAAACAAGCCTAAAGGTGTTTAGTATGCTCAATTTGCAATACGATAAATTTACGTTGTAAGCGATTTTCTATAATATTTTCCTATTTCTTAGGAAAACCCCCACCAATTACTAAGTGTTCATTCGAGATAATAAAGATCTTTTCCAACGGAAAATCATCATCACTTGAAAAGTTATAGGGGCTAAGGGTGTTTAGTATGCTCAATTCACAATACGATAAACTTACGAGTACGTTGTAAGCCATTTACCATAATAAAGGGTGTTTTTTTAAGAGGTTGCCGATTTTTTTTTTGAATAAAACACATATAAAATTATGAAATGACCAAAATTTTGTTTTATTTGGTAGATAATTTTTTGGCATTTAACATTTAAACACAATTTCTGGCATATGGCTACCACGACTATTTTTCACAAATGTCATTCTGGAGGTCCAATTTTCCAGCACTTTTTCAAGCATTTGAGGGCGTATGTCAGCAATGACACGTTGAATATTGGTTTCCAAAGCGTCAATCGATTGAGGTTTATCCACATAAACCAATGACTTCACGTATCCCCACAAAAAGTAATCGAGTGGCGTCAAATCGCACGAACGCGGAGGCCAATTCACCGGACCATTTCTCGAAATAATGTTGTCGTTGAAAGTTTCTTTCAATAAGTCGATTGTTTCACGTGCTGTATGGCAAGTGGCACCATCTTGTTGAAACCACATTTCATTCATATCCATATCTTCAAGATTTGACAACAAAAACTCATTTAACATGGTTCTGTATCGATTTCCATTCACGGTAACGCGTCGTCCTTCCTCATTTTTAAAGAAATATGGACCGATGATCCCACCAGCCCATAGACCGCACCAAACAGTACATTTATCAGGATGCATTGGTAATTCTAGAACGGCGTGTGGATTATCTTTGCTCCAAATGCGACAATTTTGTTTGTTGACGTATCCATTTAACCAAAAATGCGCCTCATCACTGAAGAGAATTTTACGGTAAAAAAATGGATCTTCGTTCAATTGATTTAACGACCAATCACTGAATTCACGGCGCAAACGATGGTCGTGTGGCTTTAATTCTTGCACCAATTGAATTTTGTATGGCACCAAACCCAAATCTTTACGTAAAATTTTCCATAAAGTCGATGGACAAAGTCCAATTTGCTGAGCACGACGACGAATCGATAAATTGTCGTTTTCTTCGACACTGGCCTCAACGACAGCAATATTTTCTTCTGTACGAACTCTTCTCATTCTTGTCGGTGGCTTGGCATCCAAAAGAGTGAATGTAGACCGAAATTTGGTAATTACGTTCTTTATGGTGGTCTCTGACGGACGATTATGTGCACCATAAAATTCACGAAGTGCTCTATAAACATTTTTAATTGAACACTGATTTTGAAAATAAATTTCCACGATTTGAAAACGTTGTTCTGGAGTTAACCTATTCATAATGATTTGCCAAACAATACTGAGTAGAAATGCCACTTTGAGCTGTCAAAACAACTGTCATAAAATAAAACGACATCTATCGGAAAAACAAACCTCCTAAAAAAACACCCGTTATTTTCCAATGACCTAAAAAAGCTCCAGCCTTAGTATTTACTAAGTGTACATTTGAGATAATAAAGATCTGATCCAACCGAAAATCATCATCCCTCGAACAATTTTAGGGGTTACGAGTGATTAGAATGAAAATCGCGTATAACGTAAATTTATCGTGTTGCCAATTGAGCATATTAATCAGCCTTAGTCCCTATAACTTTCCAAAGAATGATAATTTTCCGTTGGAATAGATCCTTACTTCTCGTCGAATGTACACTTAGTACTTGGTGAGGGTTTTCCTAGGATGTGGGAAAATTTAAAAGAAAACCGCTTCCAACGCAAAACACCCTTAGCCCCTATAACTTTTCAAGGGATGATGATTTAAGGTTGGATTAGATCCTTATTATCTCGAATGTACACTTAGCATTTCGTAGGAGTTTTCCTAGAACATGGGAAATTTTATGGAAAATTTCTTACAACGATAATTTATGGTATTCAATAAACATTATATTACTGATAAATATTCACTTTGAGAAGTTTATTGTAATACTACTTTTTGTAAAACTGCAACAGGACGCGTGTTTGATTAATGATAAGTCAAAATACTTGTTATGGTAAGTAAACTGTCAGGGCTCTCGCTTGGTATCAGTTTCTGTATTATTAACGTAGTACTGTTTCCGATCCGATATGGTTAAGTTGAAGTATTTTATTAATGTTCAATTTAAAAAAAGCAAATTTATTAAATTTTCAATAAATTGAATTCGGTATTTTAATTTTAATAATGAGAATCTTGAACTACATGCCCGCTATTAACATCGTCAGATTTCAACGTAAAATCAAAAAAATAAAGCTTGGTGACTGTTCTGGGAAATTTTTCCTTGCTGCTGGTAAGTATTTCAGAAACACAAACTCTTTTATTTTTTTAAAATAGATTTTCATCTTTAACAAGGACTAAAATGCCAGCCTGCAATTGTTTTAAAATAATCGCACTCGATTATAATAATAGTAATTCCCAACGGCCTGTTAGTCCCCCAACCTCGCGCGGAGACTCCCCGATCTGTATAATTTTTTTTGTGTGCATAATTCAAGTTAATTATAAACATGCACACCGAACTGCTTAACTAGAGAAATTAAAGAAAATTTGGTAACTAATTAGCGACCAAATATAAATTAGTATAAAAATCAAATCAGATTATTAAAAGTCAAACTAGGTACAAACAGATTAAAAAATCAAAATTGATAAAACAAAATAAAACAAACAAAATAAAATAAAACAAAAAATTCAATAAAAAACATTTGTTAAATAAAATATCAAAACAGTTAAGTTAAATAAATTTGTTTTTAACGTCCGTTTCGTCATGTTAAAATCAATGAAGTGACAGTGTTCATTAGCTTCGTGCAGCATTCTAGAGACAGGTTCATTCTTCCCATAATCAGTTCTATGACGGTCGATTCGAAAGATAGGTACCGTTTTTAAAACTCGTGAATTTACAGTTAGATTGGTATTTTCTAATAGAACCGGAGAATCGATACCACCGGTTAGCACCTGATGAATGAAAATCACGTCTGCAACAACTGATTAGGCGACCACACCTGACTAGCATACTCAGCAGAGGACGAACGAATGTTTAATAAAGAGCCTTCGTAATATAAGGATCGTCGAATTCTTTCGACCAACGCTTGATGAAACCGAGCGCAGAGTCTGTTAATTTAATTGTAAATTCGCTGTCATAAATGACACCCAAATCACTCAACTCAAGTTTGTTCTTTGCACACCATGCGGATAAGTTATTGAGCTCGAACTGCAATAGACTCTTGCCGGAGGTGTTTGAAATCCGATTGTAAATCGTCATATTATCCGCGTATATAGATACCGATGAATTTTTAATTAAACATTAAACATCGTTGACAGGTAGAATAAAAAAATCGGCTCAGATGGCTGACTTGAGGCACTCCAGATGTGACTGAGAAATGAGCTGATACTGATGACCTGAACAGCATATGATATATACGATCTTTAAGATAAGAGCCCACCCAACGGAGAATTTGGGGAGGGAAGCCAAGGGCCCTAAGCATAAACAAAATAACTTCATGAGAAATATTGTCGCCTTGCTAAAATCAGTAAAGATAACATTAACCTAATTCGATGTCTCCATCATATACAATGT